>CM076680.1:134581889-135074389 GCA_038501925.1 Xenopus petersii | reverse complement strand
CCACATTCAGCTGCCTATGCAGTAAATGACATCTTGCCACTGCCCCTGGTATATTCTAGCTTCTTTTAAAGGGATTTTGACACAACAAAAAGTCTATGAGCATGGTAATAAAGTTTGTGGCAGGCAGCCAATGATACAATGGCAGTTTAGGTTATTCCACAACTATAAGGTCAGTCAGTAACACCATTTTAGACGCAAAGGACAAGAAAGCAAAAGGAGAATAGATATACACCACCTATATAAATTAAATACAAAGTACAATAAACATTAAAAATAGTGATGATTTAACAACTTATTCAAGTGACCAGTCCCTATATAAAACCAGTGCAGTATCAACTGACTATTATGGTGTCGTTTACAGTATACCTGCACATCACCTGAGTGAGATATCATCAAAAGAATATGCTTTCTCCTCTTTCATAAATATATTCATAAAAGATAAGGAAAACTACATTAACGGATTCAAAAAATGTTGATACTTGATGTGCAATCTGATCTATAGTTGAAGTCAAAATCTATTATCTATTGTAAACACAGGCTATAATATTTGGCTTTACTATAGAGCAAGGCTGTCCAACCAGAGGTCCTCAGGCCGGACATTGAATTCCAAAGGATTGCTATGGTCCTTAAAGGGGAACTATCACAAAAATGAGAATTTAATAATAGCATCAGCATACTGAAATAAGAAACTTTCTAAATACAATCAATTAAAAATTCTGTATCGTTTCTTAAATAATCAAGTTTATCTTCACTATTCCTCTCTCAGCATCTGTTTCTCTTCATTCTATCTTCATGCAGGAGTTTGGTGTCAGATGAATGATCCAATATATCTTATAGGGGGCTCCTTTTGCCTAGAAGATGTATTAGAGCTCTATCTATTAAAATCCCCAGAAATCGGGTCTCTCTACATGCAGAATTTGTGCAAAAGGCAGTTATTTTGTTAGATTTTGTTTGTACTGGAATAAGTTATTTGATCTAATTCATCTGCTAGGAAAGGGAGCCCACCCCTATAGGATATATTGGATCATTCATCTGACACCCAACTGCTGCATGACGACAGAATGAAGAGAAACAGATGCTGAGAGAGCATCAGTGAAGATAAACTTGATTATTTCAGAAACAATGCAGAATATTTAATTGATTGTACACTGTATTTACGAAGTTACTTATTTCAATATGAGGAACCTTATATTAACTTTTCATTTTCGCTATAGTTCCCCTTTAACTACTCTTGGGCTCTAGCAAAAGCACAGAACCTTTGCAATGCAGGAATATAATGGGTTTTCATTAAGAGGCAACTTAACGAATACTTCATTTATATTGCTAGTTATTTGCACAAAAGAGAATTTACCAACATGTAAATTGCCCCTAAATGCAATGCTTCTTAACTTTTTCCCAAAGGACCCAAAGCAAATCTGTTACAAATCAAACTTTAATAAATATTTGTAGGAACACTTTATAATATGAAAGGTCATCATGGGGAGCCCCACTAAACACAATGGGACCCCCTTTTTGCGGTCCTGACCCATAGGATAAGAATTGGTTGGTGAGATTGCTAAAAAAGCAGCGTTACAACATGCCTTTTAATTATTTGATTTCAAAATCACTGAATATTTTAAATGACATTTCCGCATATATCAGAAACATGAATGTAAAAGAATTTGCCATATATACAAGCACAGAGATGTTGCGATTTTACTTTTGAGTGATTGCCGCTTTTGATTAATATACTTACACACATCCTGCAGTTATTCAGAAAGCTTCTTGAATATGGCCCCCGAGGGTGCAAGCTATGAGGTTGACCCAACAACATTCACTGCTACAGGGAAAATAGATTTTGCACTGCATATTTATATGCAACAGTTTCAGCATAAAACAAAGCTAACCCTCCTGATAGGAAGAATTAGAACATATTGATAAATTACAGCAGTGTGTAGACTTGTCAGAACAAAAAACAAACTTACCAGTTAAAATCCATTTTGTGGATAGTGGAATCCTAGCTAAAAGACTATAGAATTAAAAAAGGATACAAGCTCTGGTAGAGAGGTAAGCGGGACTTCACAGCTCTGCTGGCATTGATACAGGTAGCACAAACAAGTGTTGGCAGGAGCTTCTCTGTTACAATTGCACCATCAAAAAGTGGACCAAAAAATGGCACCTAAAAATAAATAAATAAAAAACACACAACATGAAAATTATTATGTCAAACCAGCTTTACAGAAGGCTTAGGACACAATTCTATGATGCAGATTTGTCACAATGTGAGATTAGAACTCAACACAAGAAAATTCACTCAATATCTATTTATTCCCATGGGATTTTTAGAATTGTATTTATCAAATAGTTATATCTACCTTTAAAGGAGAATGAAAGTCGTCTTGCACTTGGGGGTGCCAAATGTTAGGCACCTCCAAGTGATTGTATTTACTTACCTGAAACCCCAGGCCAGTGCTCCTATCAGCAGAAAACTACACTGGCCTGGGGTAATTCCAGTGAGCACCACGGAACGATCCACTTCCGGCTTCTTTTCTTTGCGTGGCTGCGCATGCGCAGTAAAGCGAAAAGCCAAATTTTAACTACAAATTCGGCTATATCACTCTATTGCGCACGCGTCTGCCCCAGGGAAATTTGAAAAAAGAAGAAGCCGGAAGAGAAGCACTCCGTGGTGCTCGATGGAATAACCCCGGGGCGGTGCAGTTTTCTGCTGATAGGAGACCCATCACAGAGTGTCATCAGGTAAGTGAATACAATCACTTGGGGTTGCACCCCAAGTGCAAGATGACTTTCCTTCTTCTTTAACCCATTGATAAATACAATTATGAAAAACCAAAGGGAATGAATAGAAACAAAGTGAATTTTATAAAACTATATGAAACATGGAGCTTAGTGCAGAGGCCAGCAATTCCAACAGTACCAGTGCTCTGTAAATTAAAACTAAGGATTGTGCTTTTGCACTTCCTGAAGAAGTAATGAAGCACTCAAATTTGCAAGGTGAGCCAGGCAAAGCTTCTTAATCCAATTTATGTAATTTCCATAAGATAAAATACAAGAGGGAACTAAAAAACACAGGTATAGTGGCCATGTGCAGCAATTCTTTCCCCATCCCTGTGGCAAACATGTGCAATTTGTATAGTCTGATAGGTCACCATAGCAAAACAGATTACACCATTTCTTCTTAATCAGTTCAGTTAGTGTATCTACCCACATCCCAAGCCTGCCAAGTTTGGAACACAAAATCTTTTTTTTTTTTTGATCCACATATTTAAACATTCTTTATTTATATAAATCCAACATATTATGTAGCACTTTGCAGTTCCTACCCAAGCAGAGTGTATAAGACAAATAAGAATTTATCGAAATTAAAAAAAAAAAATTGTAGATTGCAGATTGTGCCCTGGCCAGAAATCAAACTCCAGACCCTAGTGTTGCAAGACAGCAGGGCTAACAAGAGCCAAGGGTGCTGCCCACATCTGTTTTGTTACATTCACATAAGCCAAAACGAAGCCCTTTTATCACACAAGAAGCACCTTAGATACTAATTCAGTCACGACTGCCACCCACCTGCCAAGAAACCCTTATTTTCAGCATATATAACACTGTTGCTTGGCTCACCTAGATTTCTAAAACTCAGTTGCTACATTGGCTTGCCATACTTTCTATTACATTTTTCACTTTCCTGTACAATGTGTGAGCAATACCCTTTCCATTGTTAAATATTCCACCAAATCCACCTCTGAACACAAACAACTATGGTCGTCTCTTTTTGGACCTCCAGGACTTTACTTTGGCTCCACCACACCTGTGGAACTTGTTGCCTTTTGACACACCACCTACAACATAGGCAAGCCCAACCTAAATAAAAATCCGGTCATCATCATCATCTGAGTTCTACAAAAGAAGCCCCAATAGCTCCCCATCTTATTTTTTGCCGATTCCCTGCAGATGCTCTGTGCTGATGTTACATACTGATGTCACATACATACTAATAAATGTCATCATATAAGGCTGATTAATAATTAATACAAATGTTTACCACATGATAGCTCAGAAACCAGTGCAACTAGCATCACAATTTAAACAGTGCCCTGTAGCATCAGCTTATATTACAGTCCAAACTCATTTTCTGCTTGTTAATTTGCAATGACCCCTACGCTTAGCTTCTCAACAGCTGCTGCAGAGCATGTGAGTGTCGCAGACACTTTCCAAGATGGTGACCCCCGGTGACAAGTTTGAACTCCTGGATCATTGCTGCTATTGAGAAGCTGAGACTTTAGGCTGGTGCAAGTTCAGTATATAAAATACGGCATTTTAGCCATATTTATTTTTAGGATTTAATTATCCTTGAAGGACAATTAGATAGATGGTTTGCTTCTTTAAGTCACTGCTTTGTGATCTGCATCATGATAGTCACAGTAACAATTTACTATTAATTTATGTATTAAGTGTACCCCATGAGTGCAAGTCTATATAGAAAGGCAACATCTTCTCTGGTTGCAGGATGTCACTATATACTATCTGCAGTGGCGTAACTAGATGTTACTGGGCCCCACAGCAAATTAATTTTAGGGCCCCAAACATATCCAGAGGTTGTCCTGTTTTACCAAAATGTATTGAAATTGTATATGAATTTGAGCCTCGTGGGGCCCCCTATACCTCCTGGGCCCCCTGCAGCCGCAGGGTCTGCTTCCTCTGTAGTTACGCCCCTGACTATCTGCTATACCTCACTCATAGGGGCAAATTCACTAAGATTCGAAGTTTCGCCAGGCGCAACTTTGCCGCACTTCGCCACACTTATTTTCGCCAGCACTCCACAAATTCACTAAAATCCGAAGTTGCACACAGGGGTAGGGTAAGTTTTCGAAGATGCTCTAGCGTTAATTCGCCAAGCGAAGCGAAGTTTCATTTGCATACGGCGCCAAATTCAAATTTCAATGGAGGAATACGTATTAGCACTACAAATGCCTAGAAAACCTTCAAATCAGCAAAACAAAATTTTATTTTGCCCTACACATGTGCCCACTGTCTAGGTAAGTTGCCATGAGCCAGGAAATGTAGGGGGGAAGGAGGGGAGCCCCAAAAATATTTTCGATCTTTTTCAGCCTATCACACCCATCATGTAGAAAACACGCCAGCGTTTTTTGGGACTTAGAAAAAAATTTGACTTTTTTTTAAACAATCCCTATCTACTCGATTGCGCTTCGCCAGGTCTGAGGTGGTGCAGGAAGTCTAGCGTACAAGGTAGCGTTCAGAACATATTAACTGTTGATTTTTCATTCAAGGAGACTTGAATGAATTTATACTGTAAATGCTAAAATGCAGTTTTGCTTGCTAAACAATTTCACAGTTTGTTCAAAGAACATTTTCTATGGCTGGTACCATCGGTATTCAGTCATTTAAAGTAATAAACCTCCCAGCACAAAGAGATTTAAAGATGCTGATCAAGTCCACTCTTGCAAAATGGACAGCGAGTGCAAAAATGTAAAAAAAAAAAAAAAAATGAAAATGTGCATGAACGTCAGAGTATCGATTGATTCAATCACAATTGTCTGCTGTCCTGAAGAACACAGCAGGGCAGATTGAGAAGCTTCTCTGTTAGAGACAAAGTGCTGCCTCTATTGAAGGACTTTGATAGGCTCACTTAAGTCCTCCAGGGAGAAAACGGCCAGGCTTGACACCAGATTTGCACCATCTGTTCCTCTTTTTTTTGGGTTTTATTGTATGTGCTTATCAACCCCTGGCTGACCACAGCTTACTCAAACACAAATAGATAAAATCTCTAGTAAATATAATTCATAGAATGGATAAAGCTATATTGGAATTATTTAAATGTCATGTAAATGCTATATTATGTCCCATATAATTTATGTAGCATCACAGACAGGATTCCTGAGCATAGAAACCTGCATCTTCATTTAAAGCAAGTTTCACTCTCAGGGCTCTAGGTGAAACAAGGATGGATTGTCCACCCAATAAATAATTTTTGGGTGAACTCTCTCAAAACAGTAGCTTGTACTTGATCCAAACTAAGATATAATTAATTGTTATTGAAAGCAAAACCAGTCCACTGGGTTTATTTAATGTTTAAATGATTTTCTAGTAAAAGATCTAAATTAAGGAAAGATCCGTTATCTGGAAATCACCAGGTCCTGAGCATTCTGGACAGGTCCTATATACACACACACACTATATCTACCTATCTATAAATGTTTATACATAATTATATACCTACATTTACAAATATAGAAATAAACACACATATATACATACATTCATGTTGATTTTACATTTTTATAGCTTCTATTTTATTTGTCTATTTTTATTCTATTTATCTAAAGGCAAATTTAACTGAATACACAACATATTTCCCTAAATAAGTAAAATCAAATGGAGCTGTACCTGCAGCCTTACAGAGCACATATGGACCAACTTATCAAAGTCTGAATTAGATTTTTTATACAAGGTTTGTGCTCTAAAACTCACAAGTTAAATTATTGAAGTTTCAAAAACTCAAATTTTGGATATCTATGAAACACAAATGCAAAAATGTGGCAACTAAAAGCTGCTGAATTTGTGTAGAAGTGAAACTGGGGTTGTCCTAAACAAAATTGAAGCAATTTTTTTTTCAGAGTTTTTCTTTTCTTTTTTCAAATTTGAGAGTTGGAAGACCCATTGAAAATGATGAGTGGGATAAAAATTCATTGTATTTAAGTTTTTTTCACGCTTATTCAAATAAAAAAACTCTATAAAAATAAGCGTCCCCAAGTTGTCAAAAGTCTTTACCATCAATAATCAACAGGAATTACCTGAAACAGAACACAGACATAGCTTTATTAAAGGTAGAGTTGTATTTACCCTGACAAATTCAAGTTTTTGAAGGTATTTTCAGTAAAAACTTTTTTCATGTTAAAAATAAAAAAAAATTTTTTTTCGGGGTTTAAGAAAAAACAAAATTCGAGATTTATTCCCGAAGCTTGAAATAACTTATATCTGTGAATACTCCAGCTTAAACCTGTCAAGTCACCTAGAAGTCAATGGCAGAGGTTCCTTGAACCATTTGAAGATGATATTTAATTTTTTTGGTGGGTTTCGCTTGAAAACTCTATCAATTCGGGCGAGTTGTGTTTTTTCCCCCAGAGAAAATCTGATCAATTGGAGTTTTCTGGTTGTTTAAAGGACCAGTAACAAATTAAAAAAAAAAAAAATTGTTTCTACATAATGAAAACAAAACAAAAAACCAAGACACATTTAACTTTAAATTTGGAAAGTCTTTATTAATAAATAACTTACCAATACGCCACTTGCGCTCCTCTTTAGAAAAGGCAACAGGGCGCCGATCCATCCTGCGGCACTCTATTTCTCCTCCCTGCCTTGTATAGGAGATAGCCAGGGAGGAGAAATTGAGCGCTGCACGATGGATCGTAGCCCTGTCACCGTTTCTGAAGAGGAGCGCAAGCGGAGTATAGGTAAGTTATTTTACAATAAAGACTTTGCGAATTTAAAGTTAAATATGTCTTGGTGTTTTTTTTCCCGTTATGTAGAAACAATTTTATTTAAAAAATATTTTATGTTACTGGTCCTTTAACTGATTCAAGTTTTTTCTTAAAACAGAGTTGTGAGTTCATTCGAGGTATAAAAAAAACTTGCATAGCTCTAATATTCAACCTTTGAAAAATAACCTCCTCAGTATACAAAGTCCCCTTACCTTCGGAAACCTTACAATATGTATACTTAATGTCCAAATTTTCTAGCAAACTTCCCAATCTTACATTGTACTATATACACTTCAGAAATCTTAGATCAGACATATGCAAGTGTAAAGCATTCATCCCCTCCCATATAATATCAAGCAATTTTTTTTTTTTTTTGCATCATTGATTCATTAAGAAGGAAGGCAACAAGCAAATAAGGCCTATTATTAGCAAATACCTGTGACTTTATACAAATCAGCAGATAGAGGGAGCGAGCCATCTTCAATGGAAGTGGAGCACAACTGATCATACTGTAATAATTAAATGCACCTTATTCATTAAGGAGCTCTAAGAAAAATGGTTATTTTGTGGAATTCATTAAAAAGTAGACGAGGTTAGCTAAACCTCTTGAATACAAAGCCCTGTGTTCCACAGTCAATGGCAGCAGTTTAAACACTGGGGAATGGGTAAATTATTGTACCAAATGGCTGAGAATTAATCTCTGATGACTAGCAGCAATCTAACGAGGCATCTGTGTCCCAGGGAACCCGTACTATGTCCCTGGCGGTATGCGTAGTGTGTAGAGTCGGCACAGTATTCTTTGTCCTCTATTGCAGGCAGCTTTTCACCTCATTGTTTAAAATACCCTCATACATCTGTGACGCGTGGAATGCTTTCACGCTAACAGACTTACTATTGTCTTCCTCTGTGGCTTTGTCAAGCAAAACCTGCCTTGCGGTCTGTGATAATTATATTGCTTAATTAATCAAATGTAAAAGGGGGGAAAATGGAAAATTGAGAACAAGAGTGTAATCAGTGATTGTAATATATATCATTTTTTTTAACAAATAAAAAAAAAAAGAAGAAGCTAAAAGCAATTAAGAAATCATCTAAAACAAACATTAAACCGCTCCGATCTTATTACTGCTCCAGGTGTCCTCGTATACAAGCAAATAAAAAGACTAACATTATGTATATAAAAGGCCAAATGTTGCCATGGATGCTGTAACCTGATAGAGAGGACAGCCTTTTCATTTGATTAGGGAATGCAATTTAAATACCAGGGACTGAAGCCAAACAACAGCCATGTCCCTGTGCAAGCCTCTCTCATTCACCCCGGGGTCACTTGCTGGTGAAGGAAAAATCAGTCGCACTTGCCCTGGAAATGTCTGGATTCATTTTATTACAGTGCAAATGTTTTTTGCACATTTAAATTTAGAGATAACCTTAATTTCTTTTTGTTAATGTTAAGACAGTGAATTTTATCAAAAAAAACGATTGGCTGTTCGAAGAACGGATCGACCGGTGACTCATTCAACCAATTGTTTTATTTTAATCAAATAAAAGGCAATTCAGAGGAATATTACAGCATGTTCATTTTCAGCAAGGCAGTCACTCATCTTATTTCTTCCTTATCCAAGGACATCAGATTTTATTTTATAAAATGTATGAAAGCAAGGGAATTTTTTTAAGAAAATAATTGTAAAAGAAATTCTAGATTGAGAAGAGAAAAGCTGGATTATGGTTTAGAAAATAGTGAAATGTTTGGTAAACCTCTAGACAGCAACAGGTACAAAGGGTCAAATAATAGTGACGCCTCCCCCCCCGAAGGAATGAAGTTTTGTTGGTTTTTATTTTTCTTCAGAATGAAAGAAAATGTCATTTGAATTAACTTTCCTATACACATTCAATTTAATTTTTCAGTGTTCAGTTTTTCTTTGTCACCCCAAATTGTTTCTCCCACCAGAGCCAGGACTACAGTTGGGGGAAACAATATTTTTTTAAAGTGTCCCTACGAATGCCAGATTTACCTATACTAGATATACCATGACCTGGATGAATGAAAATCTTCATAGTCATATAATAGATGTTCTAAAGCAAACACATCAGTTTTACCATTGCAGGGCAACACTACATTATATTTCCATTACATTAAAACACTTTCATTTTTTGGTGTTACTGTTCCTTTAAAGAAGAACTAAATCCTATAAACAAATGTCTAACATGCCACATTCTATTAATAAGACATAGTGCACCCATATGTTAAACAGTAATGATCCAGGCCATCAAAGCTCTGCATAGAAGCTCGCCATCTCTGATTTTGTTAGGTGTGTCAGCAACACTGCACATGCTCAGTTTGCTCTCGGGGTTGGACACATCATCATGAATGAGGTTCATCTGTCATAAAAGCAGATGAAACAGAGCCGATTGTACAATTCACATGCAAACTGCACTAGTTTTGGAGCTGCCATGTTATGAGTAGGGATGTAGCGAACTGTTCTGCTGCGAACTAGTTCGCGCGAACTTCGACCGTTCGCATCCGCTGAATGTTCGCGAACGTTCGCATTTTGAGTTTGCGTTCGATTCGAATAAAAATCGTTCGACCATTCGAATTCCTTCGACCGCTAAAAATCGAACGATTTCCATTCGTTCGAACGACTGTAAGCATTCGATCGAATGATTTTCATTCAATGGAACGCTAAAAATCGTTCTAATGGAACGATCGAACGATTTTAAAACGTTCGATCGAATGATTTTTCATTCGTTCGAATGCTTAAAACGTTCGATCGTTCGATTCGAATGATTTTAGCATTCGATCGAATGAAAATCCTTCGATCGAATGATTAAAATCCTTCGATCGTTCGAATCGAACGATTTTAGCGGGTGTTCGAAGTTCGCGAACTGTCCGCGAACGTTCGCATTTTTTGCCGGTGTTCGCGAACGGCGTTCACGAACACCAAATCGTCAGTTCGCTACATCCCTAGTTATGAGATCTTTGGCCTGCACCTTCCTTAGTACAATATTTACACCTAACCTCCGATACCCTTGTATCAGTTACTGGTTGTTTCTTGTATCGAATCTGTCCATTCATTTTATACACTTATTTATTGCACAGTGCTGCGGAATAAGTCAGCGCTTTATAAACATATAATGATAATAAATAAGTATACATTCAGAGAGGGCAGAAAAGGGCATAGACAAGGAAAAATAAACTATTTTCACACTTTCTTATGGTTAATTTTGCAAAAGTAATATATATATTTCTGTTGGCATTTGAATTTTGTTGATATGCAGGGAAAACTATATAGGCAACAATGAACTTACCTGTGGTTTCTTCATTATCTCTATAAAAAACATATGATTCTTCATGGGGTAGATAATAATTAAAACATCTCCAAAATCAGTGGGTATAATACCCTTCCTGTAGTTCCTAGTATGTTCCGACCACACAATTTGTACTTCATCATTCCCCAAATGACGTAGCTGAAAAGGGGAGAGAAAAAAACTCCTTATTTAGTAACAAACAATTCTGTCACAAATAATCACTAAATAAAGGATTAATTGAGATACAGTAACTGTAGCTGCTCATATTAGTAGATTTTTGCTTGGGTCCTGCAGTAATTTACGAATTTTACAAATTGGATTCAAAATAAAGTAATTCAGAATAACTAAAAACAGAAAAAGAAGAAGAAAGAAGTGTTTACAAAGATAATTCTGCCCCTGAAAAAGTATTTGCCTGCATGAGCAACTTAAGCACCACACAGGCTAAGGTTAGAAATTGTTTTTTGCATCATGATGATAGAACACGTGGTAGGGATGACATACTTGAACAGCAAGGATTCATAAATCTCTATTAATGGCAAGCTTAATGATAGCAAGAAAAGGGACTTGCTATAAAACGAGTATGCCTTAGTCTTAGTTCTATAGAAAAAAATGTACATTAATCCAAATGCTTTCTAAATACATTAGGCTACTGTATCTACATTCACAAAGGGCAAAAGTAGTCTTGTCTGTGCTATATGGGGTGATTTATTGATTATCCATCAAAAAGTTGCTGCTGTTGTGTGTATGCCTTGAGAATGAAATGATCCTGAATGAGTTATGACTTCTAAATAAAGTGTACTGGCCATGGCAGGAAATCAGACTCTAAGATATGTGAACAATAACCCCTTAAATCAGTAAACAAGACAGTGCAGAGTGCAAGTGTAGTTCAGCAACATCTTGAGCAAGTTCAGATATATAACACACTTGGCATTCAGGTCCAATTAAGGGCCTACTCTATTCATCTTGTCTGAGCTGTCTTTCCTTAGTTATCAGGCTTTGCTTTAGAATGCACTTGCTTCCAGCTGCAAGAACAAGTGATCCATTTTATTACTTTACAAAAATAATGTATTACTTTAACCCTGCATGGCGCCAGAGGGGCCTTACACTGTGCATTGCTCTGCAAGGCTTTGGAGAGAGATCCCTGGCACTCAAGAGGTTAGGAGGCTGCCCATATGCCTCTGTGATTCAATAGTTGAAAAGGCCATCCAGTTTCTATTTTGTTCCCCCTCTTTGGAGCATGGAGCCTGCCGGGCAGCACGCCACTAGTGATACTGGTCATAGTACACACCTAATGGTCTGACCTCTATTCCGTACTAATTGCATTATATGGCCAGCTGGCTCCAGTGAGAAGTTGTCTGTTTGATTGAAGAATTCCTTCTCTTGAGTAGGCACGGCTGCTGCTTTCACGGGACAACTCGAGCCTGACAACCCCATTGTTTTCTCGACAGTGTGCCCATCCTAAAATCTAAGTTTTATTTGTAAATTAACCAAGAAACTTCCTGCCAGAACAGCGGTGCCTGGAGTCTAATAATGTGCTCCTTTCATTCCCTTTCACTCTTACTGTATCACTGCCAATTTGTTTTTCTGCTGCTGGCCAGCCCCAGGCTATAAAAGCCTGGTAAGACATAAGTGCAATTATAGTCCTAGAGTCAAATGAATTGGACAAATCCAATAGCACAGCCCTGTCCCCACTTTACAAACCCCTACAGCAGTTAGATTAGCTGCTAAAAATCTAATCTTGAAAAAGATGACAAATTTCTCCAGCAAAGGAGCAAGAGTTCACTATGGGGTTGCATCCAGGTCCCTGCAAGGAAAAGGTTCTGTCACAAACGAGGCCAAGTAGCAAATAAACCTGGGTTTTTTTTAAAACTAATTTCAGAGCTGTTAGACACAATTTAGTTGCTAGAAGAAGCAGGACTGCAAGAAGCTGTTAGGTTGATTGATTTTTATTCCAGCCAAGAGGCATCCTGATGGAGAATGTTTATTGCCAATGAATGCACATCTCTGAGCTGAAAAAGGCATCATGCAAGTCAGGCCTGTTTCCGTAGGGGATCCTTTACCTTAAACCAAGGCTTCCAATATTATTGAAGTGGCATCTTTTCAGGCTTAGTTTAACATCAGCACTGCCCAAAAGTCAAGGCAGCGTCCTACTGCTTTATACAGCCTCCCATACAGTCCTACATAAATAAACTGTTCTTAATTTTCTATATTGATGACAAAAATTCTATTCTATTAATATGGCCATAGATATGCACTTTATAGCCTTGTGTCGGATGAACGCTCATCCGTTCCAATCCTCCGTCCTGCAACCAACCATTCAGATAAATAAAGTAGTAAACACAACAAATCACATGATGTTCTGGCCATGAGTTGACAGACAGCAATCACACAAAAAAAGACAGACAAATAGTAGTGACAATCTCCTATTGATGTTGTGAGACACCCACCTTTTTGTTCAGCGAGTCATCAGAATCGGACACAATTCGTGTAGACACATGAAAAATCACTTCAACTGTAGAGGTAGCATAGTATGGAGCAGTTTGTCCAGTACTTCCATTCCGCTGTAAACCACCCATGAATCCACAATGAGTAGAAAGGTCAACCTAGTATATAAAACATTACAAGTGAATAAATAAACACATCTTTGTCTAAAAACCAAAATATATTAAATATATATATATATACACACACACACATTATATATATATATATATATATATATATATATATATATATATATATATACATACATACATACATACATACATACACACACACACATATAATAATATATATATATATATATAGTATCCTTGCAAACTACGGGTGACTGCCAAAATAAAGAGAAACATGACCAGCTGTCTAAATTAGGGATGCACCGAATCCACTTTTTTGGATTCGGCCGAACCCCCGAATCCTTCACGAAGGATTCGGCCGAATACCGAACCCTAATTTGCATATGCAAATTAGGGGTGGGAAGGGGAAACATTTTTTACTTCCTTGTTTTCTGACAAAAAGTCACGCAATTTCCCTCCCTGACCCTAATTTGCATATGCAAATTAGGATTCGGATTCGGTTCGGCCGGGCAGAAGGATTCGGCCGAATCCGAATACTGCTGAAAAAGGCCGAATCCTGGCCGAATCCCGAACCGAATCCTGGATTCGGTGCATCCCTAGTCTAAATTGGCTGATTCAGCCCATCTGAAGGCTGAAATTATTTTACATGGTTTATATGTTCATATTCAATTCAGTAACTATCCAAGTTCTAAGGATTGGAGCAATGTTGTCCTGAAACATTTCTCATCAGAACAGAAATGCTTAACAACAGAATGATGATCATAGCACTTTTGTCTTGTTTGCATTCAGACGGGTATCAAAAGGAGAAGAAGGCCGAAACCATGTCAAGTATACTACCCAATAATAATGCTTCCACAATCTTCATAATAGAAAGTACTTGAGCCTAAACACATATACTGATGTACTTGCTTGCTAAGAAGGGTGAAGGATAAGATTTCTGCCTACGTATATGACTTTTTCACTGCATCACCACATATATGTCTGAACAGCTTAACTCCAGAAACTGCCTTTTTTTATGTAAGGCTAGGGCGTGTTCAGCTGTCCCTGTTGATTACAATAAAGGGTCTGGTATCTCTGGAATATGCTTGGTTGCAAAAGGATTGCATTTTACACTGTAATAATGAGGCTGCAGCTTATCCACAGACAGTAGAACTATTCTATTGATATGTAGGGAAGTGCTTAACTGGCGATGATAAAACTTTGTCTCCGCAATTCATAGTGATCTCTGTACAATGGGGACATTTGAATAAAGCTTTCCTAGAAACCCCAGAGCTCTCATCCTTAATCAGCTTGAAAAATCTCTACAACATATATAAAGGTCAAAAGCAGCGGTCAAAAATGAATACAAATGAATGTAGTTCATATTCTGAGAGACAACACAGCTGCTTCCTACACTACTGAAAATCAAAATGGCAATGACAATGCTCCCTTTGTGACGTGTAAAGGGAAATAGAATATAGGTAGATAATGGGGCCAATATGAGCATGCTACTAGACCCACAATCACCCGCCACCCCTCCCCTACGTCACAAAAGGGGCAGGGCGAGAGGCAAGCATCTATTAAAATTCAACCCGGAAGTTGGAATTTGGAAGGTTGCGAGCAGGTAGTGCAGTCAGAAGAGCTCAACCCGCACCCGACAGAGCGCGCAATGTCGGCCCGAACCCGCCCGACCCGCGGGTATCGGCCCAGCCCGCACATCACTACATGCTACAATAGAGTCCAGTTCAGAATTATAAAGTCAATTAGTGGAATTCAATACACTCGCGGTTTGTAGAGAATACTTAGGAAATTTCCTGTTAGCGCTGTCTAATCCAATAGGGTGAATCAGCATGAACATTGTCCAAGGCCAGCGAAAAGAAAAGAACCAAAGTACCTCCAAAAAGTTTTAATGTGTGGAGTACAAAAATCAAACTTTTCAGGTGCTTGCCAGGGATGGGCGAATTTGACCCGTTTCGTTTTGCCAAAAATTCGCCGCCGGCGAAATGTTGCAGACGCCCATTAAAGTCTATGGGCGTCAAAAAAAATTTGTTGCGCGGCGAAATTATTTTGTCGCGTGTCTTTTTTTTTTTGACGCATGTCTCCATACAAGTCTATGGGCGTCATTTTTTTGGCAAAACAATTTGCCCATTCCTAGTGCTTGCTCCTAAAACTTTGATTTTTTTATTCCGCACATTAAAACTTTTTGGAGGTACTTTGGTACACCGCAGAAGAGCATCTTCTATTTTCGCTGGTCTCAGAATTAACAAGTTGCAGATACAGGTATAGGATCATTTATCTAGAAACCATTTATCCTGAAAGTCTTGAATAATAGGAAGATCACGTCCCATAGACTCCATTTTAATCAAATAATTCAAAATTTGAAACGATATTTACTTTTTCCACTGCAGTAATAAAACAGTTCCTTTAACTTGTTCTTAACTAAGATATAAATAATCCGTACTAGAAACTAAACAATCCTATTTGGGTTTGAATCCAATAATTCCCATTTTTAAATATTATTTGTCTTTTCTCTATAATGATAAAATACCTTGTACTCGATCCCTACTAAGATATAATTAATTGTTATTGCCGGCAAAACCATCCTATAGGATTTAATTAATGTTTGAATGATTTTTAGCAGAATTAAAGATCAAGTGTTTCAAATTACAGAAAAATTCCTTATCCGGAAAACCTGAGGTCCCAAGCATTTTGGATAAGTGGTCCCAGCCTGTACTTAAAGCTCCTAGAAACACCCCAATACGATTTATGCTTAAATACATTTTATTTATCTTATTCTTGTAAATAAAAAAAATACTCTTCTTTACTTATTTACAGTAGCTACTCAAATTAAATTCTTCTTTACTCACTTATAGTAGATGCGCATATACATTTTATATAGTTACCTCCCATCCAAGTCCTCCTAAAAAATCTTCATAGGCCTTGCTTCCAGCACTGTTTGAGAGAATGGAACGCTTATCCTCTTGTCCTTCAGCAATATAAAACACTGCAATCTTGTGTGTTTCACGGCTGTAAGAGAGACAACACTTAAGACCAACCTGAAACAGACGGTTTAAGAGACTCAAAGCTAAAACATAATCCTTCAGGCATGCTCTTAAACAAAGACCTATAAAACTAGGAACAACTGGCCTGTTTCACGGTTCTACCTGGAAATATTAGGAGTTGCTCTTAACCAGAGCTAACCTGGAACACCAGGACAATGTGTACCATTTAGTCACAGCTTTGGAGTCAGGGAGAAATTTTGGGTATCTGGAGTAGGAGTTACCAAAAACTCAGACTCCTAATAAGTTTAAAGTACAAGTACTGAAAATAATCAAATCAGATTTAAGATCTTCTATGAAGGAGGATATGGCAGAAGCAATTCTGTTTCTAAGAACAAAACAGTTAATTTTGGATTGTATTTAGCAGCTATTCTACAGCTATATGCCAGGTTCAAGTTGTTTTAGGTTTTCTAATTGAGTTTGGTTTATGTAGTTTAACTTTGATTTTGTTTTAGAATTACCAAAGCATGTGGTTTATATTTTGAGCTTTGGCAGTGATAAAATACCTTGTATGTTGTGTACAAATCACCTTTTCTTCGGGCGACTAATCTGCCCGCAATGCCTTCCCGTCAGCTAGAATCTAAATCACCGGCCGGATGGCACTCGGAGTGCTTCATTTTGAGAATTCGCCGAAGTTGCCTCAAGAGGAAACTTCAGGCGACTTCGGAAAACGAAGCACTCAGAGTGCCATCCCACTGGCGATTTAGATTAGAGCTGGCGGGGAGGCAGTTCAGGGAGATTAGTCACCCAAAGAAGAGGTGATTTGTGGCCGGGCGACTAAATCTCCCCAAATCTTCTTGTCTGTCTCTGCCCTTAGAAAGACTCGTATAGTTTATATAAACTAGATGTTGTGTAGCCATGGGGGCAGCCATTCAAGCTGCTGGGAAAAAAAAGGAGAAAAGGCACGTTACATAGCACATAACAGATAAGCCCTGTCCAATACAATACTGTTTTATCGGTTATCTGCTATGTAGCCTGTGTCTTTTCTCCTTTTTTCCACCATAAATTGAGGAGTCAAAGTCAAGGGTTTAAGTACTGACTTCACAGCCATGCACTGGATGACATGCTCACAAAGACCAAACATACAGAGGTTCATTTATAAACATTGGGCAAATTTGCACTTGGGCAGTAACCCTTGGCAACCAGTTGATTGCTTTCAGTGCTCAATCTGCAGCTGTTTGAAAAAACCTTAACACTGATTGGTTGCTATGAGTTACTGCCCAGGTGCAAATTTGCCCACTTTTTATAAATGAGCCCCATAGAGTTGGAAAGAAGAGGACATGTAGAACATCTAAATTATATCACAACAGCTCCAAGAAGACCATTTCATTTATATTTGCTTATCCAAATGCCCTATGAAGTGTTGCCATGTCTTTACTGTTGTGCAGATATGTCTTATCTGCTTAATATTCGAATTGAACTATTGCAAAAGTTTTGCCCATGTAGGAGATAAAATTGCCTGCATTACTTAAAGAGCAGATCTGTGGAGATTTTGGTTTGAAACGCAAGTACAGCCAGGAGACGCTCTGAATAATTGCTTTATGGATTTTTTTCCAATGAGCCATTGCATAGTCATAAATTACTAGCATTTGCCTACCTCTAAACTTCTCCAATTAAATTATCACAGGGATTTTCTTTACCTAATTCAATTTATTCCTTGCAGCGCTAAGGAACATGCCTACTTAACAACTCTGTGTCTGAGGGCCTTGGGGATTTCCACTTTCCTAAGTACATGGACGTGGAAGAAATCATTTGAGGTATGAAATTTACAGAAATGCATTTACACATTAAGCTGTCTCAGTATGAGGGTTATTTTACTTTGAAGTACACTTCATAAGGAAAGAGAAAGATATAGTTGCTCAGGTAGTGCTGAGAACAGGCCTACAATACACGAATCCTACAGGTTAACCAATAGTGAACTCAAATGTACAGATCCTATCTTTCCAATGTAAAAGCATTTATAATGGTCTATGGAAACAGAAAAAACAACTAGGTATACTAGCCACACTAGAAGAATACTCAGTGGGTAAATATCTGTATTCTCAACCCTATCAGTTATTTATGACAGAATTAAATGATCAGGAGTCCATGGATGTGCCACACAGAAGCATTTTAAGGGGTTATCACACCAGTACTTCCGAAAATCTAAAAAACTAGCTGATGTGTTAAATCACAGGCATGTGAAAAAGGGTCACCAGCCATCATGGCTTTTTGGTTCACGTGCCAGTCTTTCTCCTGTTTCCCAATAGAAACAGTATTTATTTTTACATTAAAGACCCAAGGCTGATGAAGCAGAGGTAAACAATATACATAGTGTAGTATATCTATTACAATAACAGATCACTAGTGATGGGCGAATTTATTCACCAGGCATGGATTCATGGCAAATGTCCACATTTCGCCGCATGCAAATGTTTTTTTTACAAAACAGCAGCAAAAATGCGATGTGGGAAATTTGCTGCAACAAAAAAAATTGCAACAAAATAAAAATTGTCACGCAGCAAAATTTCTTGGACGTCCATTGAATTTAATGTATTTGGACAAAAGAGCAGCACTTAAAAAAACTGGATTGACATGGCTTGAACCCAAGTGCGCTAAAAATGTCCAACACAGGATGGTGTAATTTCTGGGGATCAGTGTCAAACTTAGGATGAGTTTAGATGATTATTTAGATGCATGTGTGCCATGAGTATTGACCCAGATCACAGTGGGAAATCTAGAATTACTGGCAGTTTAAAGGCAGAAGGCTGCCCCTCAGTTCTCTCTTCTTTAATTGGAGCACATGTGCAATTCAGAACAATAGGCAGGAAGGATGAACCAGGCACAAATAGAGGAAAATGCAATGAGTATATTCGGACACAATACCTAATGACTAGCATTAGTATTCATAGTGACTGCTACATTTAAAAAGACCAAAAACACACATGTGCCATAATGAGGTATACATGATTACAGGTTAGTACCATATATAATGTGATTACGTGAGTTGAAGAGAAGAGTGATCTGTTTGTACTTTCCCTTTATAACTTGTGGGTTCCCCTGCATCAATTGGCGTACCTGCATGTAATTCATCAAAACAGATAGACAGGCCCTGTACAATGTTGAATGACGGCGAAAGGTGCAAGCGCAAAAACTGTGTTTGGACGCAAGTACTTTTAATGAATGGCATAAATTTTCACAGTGACTACATCCGCTGTAACGCAACAAACTGTGACTGTAAAGGAACTCTTATGTCTGCTCGGTATAGACTTCTGCACGGCGTGGAGATTATTTCATATAGGTGCTTTATGTGGATCATTCAGTGCTGTATTATATTTGTGCTCTATTAGAAGTAAGGTTGCAGACAGCACTTCTCTTATCTCTCAAATTAATGATTAGAGCCACAAAAAAAAAAAAGCCATTTTGCTGCATATTACTGATCAGTCCATCCGCTAGTTTTGTCACTATCTCCTCTACCTGAGGTCTGAGACATGAGCAGGGACTCATTGTAAGTCAATAAGGATAATGATGAGGCAGTGGAACACATTTACAAAAACTGAGCAGTAGCAAAGCAATCAATCAGCAATACGCTTTGGTCAGCTAGAAGCTAGAAAATTAAACCAAAGGTCTCATTTATCAAAAAAATTTCATTCCGGCTGAATCTTATGCAAATTAAATAATGCAGTGTTTCTAGACTTTTGTTCTGGGGTAAATCTTGAGAAATCTCAAGTAAGCAGAGTGATAGCTTTCCATACAGATATGGGATCTGTTATATAGAAATCTCTGAATTATGGCAACGTTGTCTCCCAAAAACAAAATTTTCTCCAAATAATGCAAATTCTTAAAAATTATTTATTTTCTCTCAGTCACTTGAACTTGATCCAAACTAAGATATAATTAATCCTTAATGAAAGCGAAACCAGCCTATTGTGTTTATTTCTTGTTAAAATGATTTTCTAGTAGACTAAAGGTAAGACTATACAAATTATGAAAAGAAAAATCCAGTTCCAAAACATTCTGGATAACAGGTTGCACACCTCTGCTAAAAAAACGCTGAAGCACCCACTAGCCTGAATGCATTTCAGCAGACTTTGTAGTCAAAAAACATCAGGGAGAAGTTAAAAAAAAAAAAAAAAAAACATAAAAAATTTGATATGAAGGTGAAAAATGTCATTTTGATTGTAGCCTTTGATAAATTAGCCGTCGAAAGTCAGTTTAAAGGGCTACTGTAAGTGAGCCCTAGTAAATGAGAACAGTGACTGCTGGTCTGGAATCGAACATGGCATCTTTAAAGGGCACCAATCATAACTAAAATCATTTCCTAAGTAAATACACCATGTGAAAGTTCAAGAAATCTGATTTTTAAAACAGTAAGAATTGTTTGTATAATGTAAATGATCAGCTCACTATCCCTTCTGCAAGATCTCCCCTATCTCCACTGCAGTTCTAGCTGAGGCAGGCATCTTGGATTTCACTGGCTCCTCCTACCTATATCTTCCCAGCCAACTGCAGTTCTCGTACATTCTGGGTAGAATACTCAAAGCAGTGTTACAATCCGAGCATGCTCCTGAAATTAGCATATTATAGTCTCTGTTATAGTCTCAGTATGGCCTCCCTCAGTGAAAGAACCCATTTGACAATGTAAGGGATTTTTTAAAACCTGCAGTTTTTTTTCAAAAAACTATATATGTAGTTTGATTAAACGTGTTTATGTTGAACTGGTCAGATTTTTAATATGTGTTTGATTTTGGCTGTGAGCTTTCAGCTCCTACATCGGCAAAACTTTTCCAATAGTTAAATTAGAATATTAAGCAGATAAGACATATCTGCACAACAGTAAAGACATGGCAACACTTCATAGGGCATTTGGATAAGCAAATATAAATGAAATGGTCTTCTTAGAGCTGTTGTGATATAATTTAGATGTTCTACATGTCCTCTTCTTTCCAACTCTATGGGGCTCATTAATAAAAAGTGGGCAAATTTGCACCTGGGCAGTAACTCATAGCAACCAATCAGTGTTTAGGTTTTTTCAAACAGCTGCAGATTGAGCACTGAAAGCAAAAGGTGCCCTTCAAAAGAATAGGATTTTCGGTATGTTGTTTTTTCTAAAAGCCCATATTCCAAATGTGACAAATATGAAAACACATTTTGAATCGGTTTATCCCAGAAAAAATTAAGACAACATGGCTATAGATACCAGGGGCTGGACTGTGAAATCCATTATAATATATCCCAATCATATTTCGATTTTTAGAATATTGAAAAACCTTTGTAACAAAGAATAAAATGTAGTATCTAACTGATCAACATATCATCATGTTGCTTAAGCCCCAATGCAGCAGTTTTTTGTAACACATGCAAACAAAGCTTAACCAGTCTTACTAGAATTGAACTTTAAATGTTTGCATTATTACATTGGGTTCGTGCTGTTCAGAAGATTTCCATTTATTAAAGGACTTATGAAAGCTTCACTAGTTCATGCTTTCAGCATGACTTCCCGTAACAACCTGTTTGTCAGCAAATAATTTCTATTTAATGTCTAAACGCAACATCTCCTGCTGCTCCCCTTCAACCACTGGAGCAGCTGCAGGGAAAAGATGATGAGAATCTCTAAGGCCAACAAAAAAAGGCTTAATGAAGGCATGGATAACAGAGAATTACAGGAAGATAAAGGTGACCACGGGAAGGCAGTTGACATTCCCTGCAGGATCAAACCAAAGTACCCTGAGCAGCCCTTTAGGATAACATGCGTCACTTGTATTTTGTTTGTGGGCAATTTATTTTACAGCAGTTTGAATGAAAAGGCAGTTTCTACTTATTTTCTTTCCAAGCGTCTTGCTGAGCTTCTGCTCTATTTATCTGCTTTGTGTGCTCTTACCTTCTCTCTCTGACCCATTTAGATTTCATTAAACCAAACTAAGAAATAAAATAAAATGAGTTTAACGGGGTCATAATGTGGAGCTGCCAATATGTAGCAATTCCATAACAGAGATGACTTTAGTGGAGGCCAGTGGGATGCATGCTTGCAGGGAAGTCACTGTTCATCCCCAGGCATCTTAGTAGCAAATATTTGCTGTGCTCGGGAGCTGCACCGATAACCACTGATGAAATTATCAGTTTTGCATGAGTACACCTACACTGCAAGCAAACCATGTCTACTAGCTTTGTTATTCACTAAACTTACCGGGCCCCCCTGCAACTGCAGGGTCTGCCTACTCTATAGTTATGCCACTGATTACTCCTATAGAGATGCTGAACTTCTATGCCGCTGCAATATGTGCAGTATATAAAATATGGCATGTCTAGCATATTGATTTTAGATTTATCTTGTTGCTGTTAACTTTCAACTGTTGCATTAACTGACACCATAGTGCACTACTCATTATTGAAAAGAAATTGCTTCTTTAGTTATGCTTTAGAGAAACAAAAAGTATCAGATATTGTGAAACTTCACCTTAAACAGGGACACTAAAGCTTAAAGACGACCCTGGTTATTTTTAATTTTTTTGCACAATCATTCAGCTGCAGAATGTCATAAATTAAACATTTTAATTTTTTGGCAAAATGTAAATTTGAAGATATGGAATTTAATGATAAATGAGAGAGTTCTACCAATCCCACGGGAAAGCTTGAGAGTCTGTATAATTGACTTTAGCATAAGAAAGCATCACACTGTAGGTATATTCACATAGTACTTACCACCGTCTTGAATCCAGATTCTTTAGTTCCCTCAAGAGCTTGGCGTTTTTCTTTAGCAGGTGAAAATTCTTCCTGCAAAGATTCCAATTTGTTACATTTCATACTATACACTTGAATTATGACACAGGCAGTTAAATAATACAGGGGTCAATGAGCTTTAAAGCACCCGTGCTGGTGTAGTATGATGGTGTAGTGCTTTATTAGTACTATTTAGTATGATGTAAAGAGTGATATTTTGAGACAATTTGCAGCTGGTTTTCAATTTTTTTGTTATTATTGGTGGGATGAGTTATTTAGTTTTTATTCAGCAGCTCTCCTGTTTGCAGTTTCAGAAATCTGGTTGCTATGGTTCAAATGACCCTAGCAACCATGCATTGCTTTGAATAAAAGAAAGGAATATGAACAGGAGAGGCCTGAATAGAAAAACAAATAGTGCAAAGCAGCAATAACAATACATCTGTAGCCTTATAGAGCATTTGGGTCAGTGACCACCATTTGAAAGCTAGAAAGAGTCAGAAGAAGAAGGCAAATAATCAAAGAAAAAAAGATAATGAAGACCAACTGAAATGTTGCTTAGAATGGGCTATTCTTTAACATACTAAAAGTTAACTTAAAGTTGAACCACCCCTTTAAGGGTAAGTTCACCTTAAAAGTTTTGCATTTAATAGGACCTATTCTAAGCTGCTTTTCAGTTGGTCTGCGTTGTTTATTTTGTATGGTTTTTAGAAATATTAAGGGGATATTTGAGGTTGCGATTTTGCCTTGATTTTTGACATTTTTGTTTGATGTGGGTTTAAATTTTGAAAAACAGCAAAAAAAAAAAAAAGAAAGAAAATGAATGGCAAAGAGTATTCCAAAACAGCTGCTGACATCACGCTAAATGTTATCAAGGTAAACTACCCCTTCAGCAGAAGTTGAGCAATGCCAAAAAAAGGAGCAGTAGCATTTTCCTATCCCCAACTAATGTGTAGTAGCTGAATACAGAAGTAAAGTGCTATGTATGTATTGTATATATCACATAGAAGTTTTGCAGGAAGACAATGTATCAACATACCTTCTTTCCCAGGAGTTCATCCCTAAATCATTTAGCAAAAGCCTACAGAAATAAAATGGGGCTTGTGGTTGCGTTGTACTTGGCTCTTCCTGGCATGCAACTTTCACACCGGGATCAGCGTTGCACATTTGTACATGCTGTGCCTCATGCGTATTTTGTCTGTTAATTGCCTGTATGATTGCCTCCTCTTGCTCTCGATTCATGCCATAGGGAGGTGAGGCAGGTTCATTTAGCTTTGACTCTGGCCCAAGTAGGCACTCTGGACTTACAGTTCCAAGCTTTTCCAGGAGTGTATCAAGCAAGTCCTCCCCTTCTCCATCAGCTAGCCCTGTTTTACATACACTCGGCTCTACAAGATCCTGAGATACATTTAGAACTGTTTGTTCCTTCTTGAGTATTGGATTGCATTCCAGTGGTCCATACATTATTCCAGCGTCCCAAGAATACTTCCCTGAGATATCCCTGACAATAATCCGGACATCACCAGGAACCCCCGTTGGGTCCTGATCGATGGTGTTTTCTGCAGGGATCTGCAAATAAGATATAAGTGCACTATCGTTGAATACAAATAGCTGCAAATTAGGACTCCTGAAAACTTCATTAGAAAGCTCAGATGCTTCAACATATGGGTTATCTTGATTCTCATTGATTAAGCTGTGCAAAACTGCTGGGCCCCCACTCAGAGGAAAATGTCCCAAGTGATTGACAAGGTGGGTCATGACCATACGTGCAGTTAAAGGTATGAGCTCCAAGTTTCTTCTTTTCTTCTCTGAAATTACAATGTGGAGAAAGAAAATGAAAAATCATTATGAAGAAATTGTTTATGGCTTAATGAATATTTTGTTATTAATTTAATGCACCCTGGCTAAATATGGATGCACTATAGCCAAACATTAGCAACTGATCGACCTGTAAGGCTAATGGCAGAAGTAGCATTTGCTCTATTGGTGTATTTCTACTAGTGGAGAATCAAATGTCACTGTCAGTGCATTCTGCCACTGATTTTAATGGCAACATGATTTTGACAAGAAAAGGCACATCTGAGAATGCTGCATGGCTGAGCCCATGTGTGTCTCCACTTGTCTGAAAAAACCCCTATGTGGCATGAAACTGCAGATTATGTCACTTACCTTCTACAACAGTAAGGAGATCACCTAGTTCAACAGTAGAAAAGAACTGTGGTGGCTCTGAGTTTTTCACATTCCCCAGAGGCAGAAATGGATCATAGTCCATGGAGGAGAGGTCTGCCAAACTTAAAATGTACTGACTTTGCTGAGTATATGTATTGGATCCACAAACGCAGCAGTGCAAGACCTTAAAAAAAAGAAAAGATAATTCTTCTGAAATTGTCTGATATTATAATATATCTTTATATCTATAACTAAATTAACTAGAAAATCATTTAAACATTAAATAAACTCAATTGGCTGGTTTTGCTTCCAATAAGGATTAAGTACATTTTAGTTTGGATCAAGTACAAGGAACTGTTTTATTATTACAGAGAAAAGGGAAATCATTTTAAAAGATGTGGATTATTTGGTTAAAATAGAGTCTATGGGGCAAATTCACTAAGCGCCGAAGCGCCTAACGATAGCGTCAATTCGCTAGCGTTGGTCTTTTTCGTTAGTTCACAAATTCACTAACGAACGCTGGCGTAAATTCGCTAGTGTTACTTCGCACCCTTACGCCTGGCGAATTTTCGCAACGGAACTGCGCAAATTCACTAACGCGCGCATTGTACTTAACGCTACCTTTTACGCTAGACTTCCTTCGCCACCTCAGACCAGGCGAAGCGCAATAGAGTAGATAGGGATTGCTTCAAAAAAAGTTCACATTTTTTCTAAGTCCCAAATAACGCTGGCGTTTTTTCTATATTATGGGTGATAGGCTGAAAAAGATCGAAAATTTTTTTGGGGCTCCCCTCCTTCCCCCCTACATTTCCTAACTCATGGCAACTTAACTATACAGGGTGCACATGTGTAGGGCAAAAAAAAACATTTTATTTGATGTTTTGAAGGTTTCCCAGGCATTTGTAGTGATTGTACGTATTCCTCCATTGAAATTTGAATTTGGTGCCCTATGCAAATTAACCATCCCTAGCGTAACTTAGCTTAGCGAATCAACGGTAGCGCAACTTCGCAGCCTTACGCTACCCCTGAGCGCAACTATGAATCTTATGAATTTGCCCCAATGTGAGACAGGCATTCCGTAATTCAGAGCTTTCTGGAGAACGGATCCCATACCTGTATCTTTTAAAGCAACACAGTCCTTCTTTTTAGACAATTTAAGTTCATCTGTCCACCTAAACTTTTTGCACATTTAAAGCATATGTGATTCTATTCAGTTTCTCAATGATTTTAAAGCTAGCTTCTGCTGCCTTGTGTTGGGAGTCAGAACCAGCAATGCAAAGATTATATAACAGACAGATTTAAACTGCAATTACATTTATAAACAGCATTAAACCACTGAACAGTGTTAATCAATGTATATTAGAATATTGCTTAGAATTACATTTTATGATTCATGCAAGAAACTTTTTGGGCAAAGAGCCACAAAATAATTAGCTGTTTGGGCCTTTTTTTGCAAATAGCCTGCTCAACTTCAGCTCATACGCTCATTTGTTTAAAATATATTACAGGTATGGGAGGAGATGTATATAAATGAGCACATGAACAACCAATTTAAAACCAGCAATTACCTAGCAGTCAGTAACTTGCCTGGTAGAGTTTCATGCATACAGAATAATCAACATTTGATAATATCATATTGCTATGATAGAAGTTGCCCACGTGACACTAGCTTTATGATACAAGATGATTGGGGGTTGAATTTTAGAAGATGGTTAAGACCATGCCACCAAACTAACAGGAGATTTTAAAACATAGAGTCATGCTGGACACTTACCCTATATATGTAGTCAAGGAGAGATGCTTTGGGTGAATGAGATTCATCAATTGTGAAGGTAGATATTGGCTCTAACAAGATGTCAAGAGGTAGAGCCATGCACCAATCCAGAATGCATAGCAGAAGTGAGACAATAAGCTGGAAAAAAAATAAAATATATATGTGTATATATATATATATATATATATATATATATATATATATATATATATATATATATATATATATATATATATATATATATCTATATATATCTATATATATCTATATATATCTATATATATCTATATATATCTATATATATCTATATATATCTATATATATATCTATATATATATCTATATATATATCTATATATATATCTATATATATATCTATATATCTATATATATACACACATACACACACACACACACAACTTGTTATACCTGATTGCAGCCAAAGGCTAAAACTATGACAGTTTTGGCACAGAACTTAAAGGGTTATTTACCTTTCAATTAACTTTTAGTATGCTGTAGAGAGTGATATTCTGTGACAATTCTGAGTCATTTAGCTTTTTAACCAGTAGCCTTCCACTTTGCAGTTTCAGCCATCTGGTTGTTGGGGTCCAAATTAACCTAGCAACCATGCACTGATTTGAATTTGAAAAGAATGAAATATGAATAGGATATGGCCTTAACAGAGTTATAAGTAATAAAAAGTAGTGATAAATTTGTAGCCTTCCAGAACATTTACTCTTTAGATGGGTTCAGTAAACCTGGAAAATGGTCAGAAGAAAAATGCAAATACTGCATTAACTATAAAAATAAATAAAAATAAAGGCCAATTGAAACTTTTTTTTTAGAATTTGCCATTCTATAACATATCCATAAATAGCTTAAAGGTGACCATGTAAATAAATTGCTCTTCATATTTTGCTAAGCCCTGTTGAGTGCTATACTTTTTTGAACTCTCTATCTCTGTTTTTAAAAATGTGACCCAACTTAACGTTCTTCAAAATACAAAAGAATGCATTGCACAAAGAATTTTCATCAGATCTACAAGTGCATATATATATGTACTACTTTACTGAGAATGCATGCACAGTCCTCCTTGGGTGTAGTGCCCTTTCTTCTTAAGTACTGCAGGAAGACAAGGTATATAGCTATAAAAGCTTTGTACTTTTTTTTTTTTTTAAGTCTATCCACTTTCTGTACCTCAAAGAATGAGCAGCAAATGTCACTGTAGCTTCAAGTGGGAATGCAAAAATGGATTTTTCTTGAATTAAACACAGGCTTTTGCGATTATTGCGGACATCAGCTAAATGGCACGCATGAGAAATACCAGAGCTATGGACTGATCTTGTGCTGCAAACAGCCTTTGTCTGTTTTTGGCCTGAGTACACGTATGAGGTTTATAGAAACACTTGGGGTCAAGAACAGATGCTGCAATGCATTTCTACTCTTGGTTGGCTGAAAGGAGCAAACTTAAATTGGCAATTGTATCTGTTTTACATTGGGGTCCCAAATAAAAAGAAGAAAAATTGTCTCATTGGGCTCATATAATATGAAAGATAGCACAATAAAAGATAAAACAAGGGGCATACACACGTATTCAGCATGAACTACTATGATCTGTTGTTTTTCTATTTTTTTTAATATTGCACTAAACATTACAGAAACAACGTTAATGTTATAAATGGTCCAAAGCTTCTTGGTTCTCCAGGCCAATATGAAGCTTCCATTTATCTATCATTGTTCAGATCTTAAAGGGGTTGTATGTTAAAAGAACGGCCTATTGTTAGCAACTTTTCCATTGGTCTTTTTTTACTAGTTTTAAGATGATTTGCCTTCATCTGAATCGTTTACAATTTTATAGTTTTTTTTTTAAAGTTTTTATTTAACACTTGGCTATACATCAAATCAGTGCAGCATTACAATTGCACAAATGTTCATATACATACAACATATCTTAGCAACCTCACACAGATAGTGGAACCGTATCAGTATACAGTATAAAGACCTGAGAAATGTTACTCAATGGGTGTCATGGGAAAGACATCGACCCACGGACCCCAAACCTTATCAAACTTATCGGGAAACCCTCTGGCTTCATAGGTCAGCTTTATTAGTGGAAGCATATAATTAACCAAATTAGACCATTGAGTAAGTGTAGGGGGTTGGGGTTGGATACAATTTTATAGTTAGAGCTACTTTTTATTACTTATCTTTCTACACATATTCCAGTCTCTTATTCACATCATTGCCTAGTTGCTAGGATAACTGCTGCCAGTATAAGCTGGAGAGTTGCTGCAAAAAAAGCTATATTAATATAAAACTAGGGATGCATAGAATGTTTTCCCCTTCCCACCCCTAATTTGCATATGCAAATTAGGATTCTGTATTCTGACAAATCTTTTGTGAAGGATTCGGGGGTTTGGCCGAATTCAAAATAGTGGATTCGGTGCATCCCTACTTCAAACATTATACAGACAACAAATACAAGTGAAGACAGTGTATGACATTAAAGGGGACCTAAAAACACGTTACGTGACAGAAAGTTACCTTTTTATCCATCTCCACAGAGGAATTTTCAGCACTGGGTAAAAGGAATGAAATTGTAGCTACAAGAATCTAGACAAAAGAATTAGAATGTTTATATTAAAATGATCTCAAGACTGTATTCACTGTACAATTAAAGATGATAATTTTAAAGAACTGCTGTTAATCCCGATTTACTGAAAGCCAAGAAGATTGTTAGTATCTCCAGCACTACACAAGTAGCTTGTTGGTGTTACAGGGTGTGTGCAAAACATATCTTGCAACAGACATTATTACAAAGATCAATTATGAAAATATGTTGTCATGTCTGAAGAATTATATACATAACATGTGGCCTTTGTTATTATTAATAATATGTATTTATAGTGCCAGCATATTTCACAATGCTGTACAATAAATGGCTGCATACACTGAAGATACACATTTACATACAGAGCAATGAAATAACAGGTAAAGAGCCGTCATTGTGGCAATATTCTGTATTTGGCATGGGCATAACCTGTTTGCTTTTATGCTTCATAAGACTTTACAGGCAATAATGCTATAAAAAGTTTGGTTTTATGTAGAAGACTAGATCATGCAATCTGCTATTTTGTTGCCATCTCAGTTTTGCACCAGCTACTTCCCGAAACACACAGTCAGTGATTTGCAAGCCTAACCGGAAAGGCCAGCTTGAAATTCAATTAGGTTGCAAGTGGGATGAAGATTTATTTGCAGTCCTTTTTATTTTTCGATTTTTGGCTGATGGAGCAATACTTTACAATTATCTGGAACATTGTTATTAACTAAAACCTTACCAAAGTGTGTGTGTGGTTGTGTATGTGTATGGGGGGGGGGGCAACCATTGCTGTTAAATGAAAGAGTTTCATGAGGACACGTTGGCTCAAGGGTAAAAGGGGCGCAGGGAGCAATCCCTCAATGAACGAGTAAAGCTTACTTCAGTAATTTTTCTGGACAAAGGTAAATCCGTATTCTGGAGTTCACGCCAGTAGGAAACCAACAGCTGAAGAACATCGCATGCCATCTGAGCCACTGTTTTGTTTGGAAACTAAATGAAATAATGATAAAAAAAAGACGTAAAATCGTACTTAATCTCTAAAGTCACAAACAGTATTTAGTACCAGTTTTGGTTTACATATAGATGCTGATTATCTGATGCACTAAAAATGTATTTATACATAACAGATTGACACAAAAGTGGTCTGATATATACAGCCAATATATGTTGTATACATTCCTCTATCAAGGGAGACTACTACAGTGATCATTTTATCAATTGTTTGGTGGTTTTAATATGAAACAAATAAAGAGTAAAAATCAAGGAGTTGCCAGCAAATCAGGGATTTGCTCATTTCAGTCTGGTAGTAACCTTCATTGAGCAGAGTACACAGAGAACTGTCCTTGGTGCTGAAATATAAAAGGACTGGAAGAGCCAGAGAAAAGCAGGAGGGAGTGAACAAGGCTTAAGGCACACAGCACATTCCCAGTTACTTGAATAATTTCACCAGTGAAAAGTACACAATGACAAAAACACACAGTTTGCAGGGGTCACTACAGTGCACAACGTTCAGTAACTTCTGAACGCAGTAACCAAAACTGTATTTTATATATATATATATATATATATATATATATATATATATATATATATATATATATATATATATATATATATATATATATATATATATATATATACATATATATACATACACACACACACACACAGTGAATAAAGCACCCCCCTCTTGTAAAATATAAGGATATTATAAGTCAACAAGGAGTTTCATGACCATATAAAAACACGAGACCGAAGGCCGAGTGTTTTTATACAGGTCATGGAACTCCGAGGTAACTTCTAATATCCTCATATTTTGCAACAGGGGGTGCTTTATTTATTATAATACACACATTTCAGTGGGTCATGTGACAGATATTACATCAGAACTCACCGTTTATAACTGATGACATCAGAACTCACCGTTAATAAGGACATCATTTACAAGATATTCATAGCTTTTGTGTATAATATATATAATATATATTATATATATATAATATATATATATATATATATATATATATATATATATATATATATATACACACATATACACACATATATATATATATATATATATACACACACACTCACCGTTTATAACTGGTGACATCAGAACTTACCGTTAATAAGGACATCATTTACAAGATATTCATAGCTTTTGTGTATATTTATATATATATATATATATATATATATATATAGATATATATATACACACATACATAGACACACACACACGCACACAGTAAATTTAGGCACAGTGCACACGGACAACCAAAAAGCAATGCCTGTGTGCTGGTTATAAATATCAATAGTAATAAGCATAAAGAAAAACCGCACCAACAGGTCTTTATACAAAAATAAAAAAACTTTTATTGATCAACGTTTCGGCTCGACCGCTGGAGCCGTCTTCAGGGAAAAAAAAAAAAATATATATATATATATATACATATACATATACACACACACACACACACACACACACACACACACACACACACACACACACACACATATATATATATACACACACATATATACACATATATATAAAATATATACACATATATACACACACACCATGAATATTGTGTAAATTATATTCATATAAACAGTACTTAATGTTGTCAACAGATATAATCAGTGCTTAGTGATGTAATATCTATCCCATGACTCACTTTAACTTGTGTATTTTGATAAATACAGTACCCCCTGTTGCAATATATTAGGATATAAGAAGTCAGATGTCTTTTATGAAAGTCATGGTTATATAGTCATAAAATGTATAGTTATATACAGTCATGGAACTCCTTGTGACTTGTATTATCTACCAAACCTGTTTGGCTAAATGAATATACTGGCTACAATGGATATGTATGGGACCTGTTATCCAGAATGCTCGGGACCTAAGGTTTTCCAGTTTTGCCTACAATAAGGATTAGGTTGGATCAAGTACAAGGTACCGTTTTATTATTACAGAGAAAAAAGGAAATCATTTAAAAAATTTAGATTATTTGGATAAAATGGAGTCTATGGGGGACAGCCTTTCCGTAATTCAGAGCTTTCTGGATAACGGGTTTCCAGATAACTGATCCCATACCTGTATGTCTGATTGATTAAAAGGGACCAATCACCCTAAGAAATAATTCCAAACTCTTTTCTATTGTGTTTTGTCATGCAAAATAATAAAATAAATCTGCAATTAGAGCACAGAGGTGTCACCATGTTGTTAACACTGTAATTATAGCAAGCTTTGAATCATCCAAAAAAAATTTATGTTCCAAAATGGGGGACCTGATGTCCATAGTCAGAGCCAGGAGTGAAGAAAATAAATAAATAAACAGCCAGATAGATAATACTTTCAATTACATTTTAAATTGAAAATTTAAAATTAACAAAGTATATTGAAAGGTAATTAGAATTACATTTTTCCTTTATCATGCAATATGTTGTTCTTGGTTGGAGGCCCCCTTGAAAATACAACAATATTCAATAACATATTAATGTCAGTAACCTCAGAAGTCCAATTGTTGGTAATTTTGTTTAATAAGAAATAATAAAAGGCATAAATAAAAAAAGGAGAATTCAAAGAATCCTACATGAGTGGGAACATCCTACCCACACACTTCTTATCAAGCACCAAAAGAGGGGGTGCACAGCTCTGGTCTGCTGAAGAAAGTTCTGTGTGTGTTTTTTAGAACATCCATGTTAGGAATTTTCTATGATTACATTCAATTCCAAGCATCCAGAGTGGTTAGTCAGATCTAAAGAACATACTCATGTTAATGAGCTCTTATTATCTGGCACATAAATGAGCTCATCTTTCTCCAGACTCATTCCGTTCAAATGCTAACGAACATTGAAGAAAAAAATAATAACTTGGTCGTGCATTCTTCTATGCTTAGTAGTGCTTTACAGATGATGAATTCAGAATACAGATATAGCTATCAATATAAATGTAAACATAATGTATTCTTGTGCTTACAACAAGCAAACTGAAGAAAGCTGTCTGTGTCATAGCATTCCCTATATCACCATACAAAAGCCGGTATTTATTTAAGTCAAGCTATTATTTATTATTAATAAGTTAAAGTTGGCTTTTTTTATGGCTAAAAAGATCCCATGCTCAGTCCTTTAACCAGCTACTGACAGAAGAAAGGTTTAAAGGTAAAGAACAAGAGGCCACCCCATTAGACTTTTAAATGAAGTAGCATAGGTGGTTCTTCACAATGAAGGCAGTGAGGTTGTGGAATGTCCTGCTGGGTTATATTGTGATAGCAGTTTCTATCAATGCCTTTAAAGGGGTGGTTCACCTTCAAATTAAGTTTTAGTATGTTATAGAATGGCCAATTAGAAGCAACTTTTCGATTAGTCTTCATTAAGAATTTGAAATGGGGTTCACTGACCCCGTCTAAAAAACAAATGCTCTGCAAGGCTACAAATGTATTGTTATTGCTGCTTTTTATTACTCCTCTTTCTATTGAGACCCTCTCCTATTCATATGCCAGTCTCTTATTCTCTTATTAAAACCACAAATAATAAAAACCAATTCCAAATTGTCTCAGAATATCCCGCTCTTTATCATACTAAAAGTTAACTCAAAGGTGAATAACCTCTTTAAGGGTACTAGCATTAAGGGAGATTGGTCGGCCTTGTTTAAATCTGCGATATTACCCCATCGGTATAAAGTAAAATCGATGAAGGCACATACTCAGCATTTTGTTTTCCGAAGTCACCCGAAGTAAATCAAAGTATTACGGTAAGGCCACACAAGCAGATTTGGGGAGATTTAGTCACCTGGCTAATGCCTCAGCGTGTTTTCCCACAGGCTACAATGAAAAATTGCCTGTGCTAAAGCACACGGGGCGATGCATTTTCAATAGTCGCCCAAGGTTTCCTCTGTGAGGCAACTTTGGGCGACTATTGAAAATGCATGGCCGCGTGTGCTTCTATGGACAACATCACTGGTGATGTTTTTCTCCAGTGTTTTAAACATCATGATAAATATGGTCTTAAAGAGTTTTTTTCTACAAATAGGAGAAATACACATACTGCACATTGTAATGTGGACAATATGTCACCAGCTATAACTAAATTCACAACAGGTTGATGTTTAGGCCTATGTGGTATGAAGAGCTGTATACATTACTGTCTAAAAAGCCACAGTATGTGATTATTGTTAAGCAACAAAGATTTATTGCTTGCTTTCCCTGGCAAATGATGCCTAATACAGTACATGTGATTATTGTTTTACTTCATAGTATTGAATAGTATTGAAAAGGGCTGGCCAGCTGGGCAATATCATTCGTTCAATAAAAGGGCAATAAATGTTTGGTACACTAGTCTGAGAATATATGTTGTATATGTATATATGTGAATATACAAGAGTCCTCTGCACTCAACCCATTATCAATATATTTAAGACAGAGATCTCACTGGTGTCTAATAAAAGGGCAGCCAAGCTTGGCAGTTTTACTTTGAAAGCAGCTAGTAAGTTGCAGGTAAAACTTAGTCCCTTTGTAAAATGTATAATGAAGCAATAGAATTCTTAATGAATCAGATGAAAATTGAGCATAGGACTGGCCAGATATGGGATGACTTTGACGTAGTTGGCCAGCTTAAATATATTGCAATATACCCTGTTTTGAACAGTCCTATTATGGACTAGAGACACATTTGTCGCAAATAACCTTTACAGGCCATCTAAATATATGAAACAAAAGTACCTTTAATGTTACTCCTATGACGTTAATGGCATCCTTAATCTGAGGATGATTGGTGTTCTGTACAAGTTCCTCACAAATCCACAGGCCAAGAGAGCAGATTGCAATACACCTGTGGATACAAAATGGCATATTAGAAGTAGTATTTGCAACATTACATTATTAGAGCAGGTTCCCACAATCGGTATTAAAGTAGCTAGATAAAACATGCTGATACAAGGAAATATTTAACTACTTAATGTAGTTAATAACATGCACATTTCACACAGCAGAAAGGGTCCATAACACTTTCATAGCTGCTTTGTGGTCCCCAGATGCTGCTTAACTTAAAAGCACAGCATACGGCAACGTATACCAGGTTAAGTGGTAGACAATTTAAAAATTGACTTTCAGGCTTACCTAGCTACTTCCACAGGCTCATCTTTGGCGTTCTTCAAGAGTTTATCAATTAAATAGCTCTATAAAAATCAGATATACATAATCTTAGTGAAATCTTAAATACAAATCAGTACACATAAGCGTATTGCTTTCAACACACATTTTAACAATTACTTTTAGCTTTAAAAGAGACAGATTTGACATGCATATACAATATATAATTTTATACTGAGAGGGTAAAACATTCTCAACACAGATATTAAGAAGCCTTCGTTATGAGTGGAGGGGGTGAACTTAAACATTGTAATAAAAGAATCTATCATAAAGACAATGTCTTTCTAATCACAACCGTTAAGCAGCAGTTGACAACCCTTTGAAAACTATTATCACACAACCAAAACATTAAGTTGCATAGAATTGTTAGCTCACAGGTATAAAGCAGATACCTAGGTGTTAATGCATTCAGTTCCAGGAATGGATTAAAATAATCATTGTGTGGAAATAGCACTCGTGAACTTGCATTGCTGTGGTCATCTTACACAAAGGTGCTTACAGCAATATGGAGACACTTGTTTGTGCCAAAACTTTGCTCAGGAATAATACTTAAAAGTTTGGTTATCTTTCTTTTAAAGAAAAGGCTACTTTCTTTTAAGGAAAAGGTTACTTTATTTAGTAAAGCAGCACCTGCTATATATAAGACTCATCTTCCAGCCATGCACTCTAATGTGGCATTGAGATACCCAATGAAAGTACCCTGTGTGTCCATCAGAGTAGAGGTAAGTAGACGTGTGTATAATAAAGTACAAAAACACTTTATGCTGAAATGCATTGCATGGTAAGGTAAAGGGGTGGTTTACCTTTAAGTTAACATTCAGTATGTTATAGAATGGATAATTCTAAGCAACTTTTCAATTGGCCTTCATTTCTTCTTTCTGATCATTTTTTAGTTATTTGACTCTTTCCAGCTTTTAAATGACCTCATAACAAATCCTCTGTAAGGCTACACATTTATTGTTATAGCTACTTTTTATTACTTGTCTTTCTATTCAGGCCCTCTCCTATTTATATTCCAGTCTCTCCGATCATATATGTCCCTACTCAGATAGTTATATATTTTATTATTTGCAGCCACTGTATACTTACAATAAACACATTAATAAGAGAGCTCCATGTACCTTAATATCTTTATGTTCTGTGCTGGTAACCGTTTCCCCAGCCGAAGACCCAAGTAATGGGAGATCTTTATACACATTTGGAAAGCTAACAAGTGACCCCAGGATAGTCTGAGCTTCCAATCGTGGAGCCTATAGGAAGATTAAAATAAACAGCTTTTCAAAAGAGTACTGTTATAATGAGTAGAAAGAGTGAATGTCTCAAGAGAGATTACCAAAAGAATGAAGCTTGTAAATAAACGGCACAGCAAGGCCATCTTGAGCAATCATAGGGCATCATACTAATAAATTATTAGACATCCCCCACGAGTCATCTGGGCCCCTAAAGGAGTTGCAATGAAAAAAAATGCCCCTCGCATGCATGTTCACACCCTTGATCTGCCCTGACCATGGCATAATTATGCTAAAACTCCCTGCATGATTCACCCCAACCCATTCCTCTACAAGCCCAGTGCCAGAAACCCAGTTATCCAGGCTGTTAATTACAGGAATGCCATCTTCCATAGACTCCATTTTATCCACATCCACATTTTTAAAAATGATTTCCTTTTTCTCTGTAATAATAAAATAGTACCTTGTACTTGATCCAAACTAAGATATCATCAATCCATATTGGATGCAAAACCAGCCTATTGGGCTTATTTAATATTTACATGATTTCTTAGTAGACTTAAGGTATGAAGATCCAAATTACAGAAAGATCCATTATCCAGAAAATCCCAGGTCCCAAGCATCCTGGATAACAAGTCCCATACTTATATATTTGAAATAACATTACTCTCATAACCTACCATTTACTTACAAGGAAAGGCGTTGATTGTTTGCTGAAATACTGGTTTAATCCACCTCTATTTATAAGGTTGTGTCAAACCAAAACTGGTGATGTGTCTACATCTTAAGGGGTTAAAGCTGAAATCACATTAGGCTTGCAGCTAAACAATAATGACTTCAGAGGAAAGGTTAAGTTATATAGCTATTTCTCTAAGCTCAGGTATATTTATTTCAAATCAACCCTGTCCCTCGATTGATTTTACTTCCTGTTAGCCATTTTCCAATAATTATTTGTGCAGTGTCTTACAGCGGGCAAGTGCTGGTGATGACAGTGGCTGATTACAAGTGCTACTTATAATGGGAATTATTCTTCCCATGAGACACAATTAACCTTTCCTTTTCTCTGCACGTTCTTTTATTCTCTCCTGAAAGCCAGAGCCGATTACCTAGTCTTATCCTCGAACAGGCTTGCTTACCAATTTTTTTTTTTTTTTTTGTTATATGGTACAAAAACATTGGGAACTGAAATACTGAAATAGCTGGTTTTTTTAAGTCAAAGAATCCAACACACCAAGTAAGGGCATTATATTTTCCTTTACATTTAACAAATAAAACTGATGTTTCCTGTGGCTCCATATTCTTTATTGAATGGCTTGCTGTGGATGCTAGATCGCAGGGCATAAGGATAAACTTTCCAGTGAGTTTAGCTTCTGTTGTCCAACATAATTTAGGGCCACTGATTCGGACATTGTCTAAGCAATTCTTACATTCCTTGAAAGAAGCTCTCTGTAACTTTATACAGGTATGGGACCTGTTATCCAAAATGCTTGGGAGCTGGGATTTTCTGGGTAATGGATCTTTTTGATGAATATGTCCCCAGCAGCTCTGAGAAACGAACACTAATTTGGATCTTTTTACCTTAAATCTGCTAAAATAGTTTAAACAATAAACCCAATAGGGTTGTTTCCCTACCAACAAGGATTAATTGTATGTTAGTTGGGATCAAGTACAGGTATGGGACCTGTTTTCCAGAATACTCAGGACCTGAGGTTTTCCAAATAAGGGATCTTTCCATAAATCGGATCTTCATACCTCAAGTCCACTAGAAAATAGTGTAAACATTAAATGAACCCAACAGACTGGCTTTGTTTCCAATAAGGATTAATTACTGTATATATTAGTTTGGCTCACGTAAAAGTTTGAATTAAATGGAGTCTATGGGAAACGGCTTTTCTGTAATTTGGCGCTTTCTGAATAATGTGTTTCCAGATAACGGATCCCATACCTTTACAAGGTACTGTTCTGTTGTTACAGAGAAAAATTAAACATGTTTAAAATAAATGTAATTATTTTATAAAAATAGAGTTTATGGGAGATGGCCTTCCAGCAATTCGGAGCTTTCTGGATAATGGATCTCTGGATACCGGATCCTGTAGCTGTACTAGCCCCTATACAGGAGTATCAGCATTCTGTTAACTACAATAGGGATTGATATTGCTAAGAAACACATACATGCAATGACTTATTCAGAACTTATTCATGAAACTAGTTTAGCTCACCAACACGAATGTAAAATAAAGTGCACACACCATAGTACAGCATCAGAGCAATTACACTTTGCATTGAGCTGTATGTGATATTTCTGGGTTATATATACCAATCATTTACTCTAGAGTAACTCTAGCAATAATTTACATTTACACAACACTGCCTAAAAGAAAACAAACATTTTTTTGGTTACTCTGCCACAAAGTTCACTTTTCTTCTAATGACAGGCTGATTGGCAATACTCTGCTTTTTATTTCTCTGTTCAATACGAAACACTACAACAGCACCTAACTGAACCTTGGATTTCCAACCTTTTTATTGAGGACAGTTAATGAGGATGTGAAACCAAAGCCGCTGCAGTTAATGGCACAATATTAGCGAGGGTATGGTTTCTCTTTGATGAAACACCTCTGCAATACCAGAGTGTCATCCTATCCTGCAATTTCACACATCAGCTGCCATGGTATTTCTCCTCCAGAGACCCGTTTCACGTTGCACTAATGAGTTGACACCTGTTGGAGTGAAGAAATCTGAACCTTGTTAGCTCTTGTGCTTTCTCCATAGGGAATACAGGTTTAGCATTGTCATACTTACCTCCAACATGTCTGCACTCAGTACCCGGGCAGCAGCCGTGATGAAGTCCCCTATGAGCATGGTGAATCCAGGAAGGCCAAGGAAGAAAAAGCGAGATGGACAATGCCTTATGACTGCATTCAATATGTCCTGCAAAAAAAATTAAAATTGTAAAAAGGTTCTTGAACATAATTTTTGTAAGCTAGGACCGCGCAGCCATGGGAGGGCACTCACGAGAATCGTCCGTTGCTGGCGTCGGCCACCACTTACATAAATCCGGCCCTGAGGGCGGCAGGATTTTAGGGGGTGGCATGCTGCCTTACCACACCCACATTGGTTCAGCAAAACTGGGTATGCGCAGGAGATACAAAAAATACAAAAAATGTTTAAATTTCCCATGCACTAATCCCCATTGCTCCGGTCCCAATGATGAAAATGTAAATGAATAAAAGGGAGGGGGCGGGGGGTGATGAACTACAGCGGGCCTAGGGGTTCCCATTACGTAAATCCGGCCCTGGAATGAGGAAAAAAAGAATAAATGTGCACATATAAGCCTGAACGCAGAAAGCATAAACGTTGCTACTGATCTTGTATTATAAACTGTAAATGTAGTCTATAAATATATAGCAGTAAGAGGGATTGGGATGGGCAAAGCTTAGTCTTTCATCTGTAATCAAACTGTAATCTCAAGTACAGGTATGGGATCAGTTATCCAGAAACCCATTATTCAGAAAGCTCAGAACTACGGAAAGGCCATCTCCCATAATTCAGATTTTTAAAAATGATTTCCTTATTCTCTAATAATAAAACAGTACATTATACTTGATCCAAACTAAAATATAACTAATCCTTACTGGAAGCAACCCCATCTTATTGAGTTTAATTAATATTTACATGATTTTTTAGTAGATTTAAGGGATGAAGATCCAAACTATGGAAAGATGAATTATCCATAAAACCCAAAGTCCCGATCATTCTGAATAAAAGGTCCCATACCTGTACTAGGTGAGGGTAATTGCAGTCCTGTAACAGGTCAATGACAAGAAGTTGCCTTTTCTTTGCCTTAGGAAATGTCTCAATTTAAACCCTAGAGGGATGTAGTTCAAGTTCAATTTTGCTTATTTTTTTTGCTTAAGAGGCGACAAAGTACAGGTATCGGATCCCTTATCCGGAAACCCGATATCCAGAAAGCTCCGAATTACGGAATGGCTGTCTCCCATAGACTCCATTTTATCCAAATAATCCAAAATTTTTAAAAATTATTTCCTTTTTCTCTATAATAATAATAATAATAATAAAACAGTAGCTTAATTAATCCTTATTGGAAGCAAAACCAGCCTATTGTCTTTAATGTTTAAATTAATTTCTAGTAGACTTAAGGTGGCCATACACGGGCCGATAAAAGCTGCCGACAGACCGTGTCGGCAGCTTGTTGGCCCGTGTATGGGGGCCCCCGACGGGCTTCCCCGATCGAGATCTGGCCGAAAGTCTGCCAGATCTCGATCGGATGGGGTTAAAAATCCCGTCGGATCGCGGCCGCATCTGTTCGTTGATGCGGTCCCGCGATCCGACCGCCCGTTTGTGAGAGCTGGATCCGATCGTTGGGCCCTAGGGCCCACGATCGGATCTGCCCGATATTGCCCACCTTCAAGGTGGGCATATCGGAGGGAGATCCGCTCGTTTGGCGACATCGCCAAACGAGCGGATCTATCCGTGTATGGCCACCTTTAGGGCATGAAGACCCAAATTACAGAAAGACGCTATCCGGAAAACCCCAGGTCCCGAGCATTCTGGATTACAGGTCCCATACTTGTACTGAGAAAGAACAGTTCAATTATATTTGCACCTTATTTTATTCATACTATGCACTGCATTGTTCAGCACCTAAGGTACATTTTTGTGCAATTTGCAGTTGATATAGCAGGGCATTTTGGGCATACTACTCCAAACACAGAAAACAGGAAACTAAGCACTCAAAAAAACCCACGAAGATTACCACACACAGAAAAAAAAAATATTTGAGCAACATCTCTATCAACTTATGCATTTCGAGTTCCATGAGCACTTAAGTGATAGGCTAAATAAAACTTTCTTAGATGGCTAGATTTAAAGTAGACTAGAAATCCAAAAAAAAAAGCAACAGCCCTCATCTTAGGGCAAACACAACATAATCTGGCAATTTTGGTGCCCCCCACAGCTTTAAACAGAATGTATGCATATAGGATGCTGCTTTGCCCATGTAGAAGCTGGCATCTACACTCATCAACCAGCTTCTACATGGCATCTATACACATCAGATATTCCAAATTCATTTTGATACGCCCAAATTTAACCCCACCTAAATCCTAACTTGCAATTTAAAGGGACACTGTCATGGGAACATTTTTTTCCCCTTCAAAACGCATCAGCTAATGGAACTGCTCCAGCAGAATTCTGATCTGAAATCCATTTTTCAAAAGAGCAAACAGATTTTTCTATATTTCATTTTGAAATCTAAAATGGGGCTAGACATAAAGTCAGTTTCCCAGCTGCCCCCAGTCATGTGATTTGTGCTCTGATAAATTTCAGTCAGTCTTTACTGCTGTAATGCAAGTTGGAGTGGTATCACCACCTCCTTTTCTCCTACAGCATCCTAACAACAGAACAATGGGAATATAACAGCTGCCTGGTAGATCTGCACTCAATAGTAAAATCCAGGTCCCAATGTGACACATTCAGTTACATTGGGTAGGAGAAACAACAGCCTGCCAGAAAGCAGTTCCATATTAAAGTGCTGGCTCTTTCTGAAAGCACATGACCAGGCAAAATGACCTGAGATGGTGCCTACACACCAATATTAATAGTAATAATAAATTTACTTGCTGGTCCAGGAATTCAATTTTAGATTGTAGAGTGAATTATTTGCAGTGTAAACAGTGTAATTTAGAAATGAAAATTACATCATAAAAATCATGACAGAATCCTATTGACAATTTGCGGATTTTAGTTGTTCAGAGCTTCAAAGTCACATGATATTAAGATTTCAGAGCAGACAAATGATACAGCTCTTACATATTTTTTACTTGGTTAGTCACTGGCTTCTTCCCACACAAAAGTGAATCTGAAGTCGGATGTATGAACAGAGGTACTAAACTACACCTGATAATAACAACCAAATCAGAAAACAGTTTTGCAAAGTCTACAAATAAGTTTGAAATTGAAAGCAAATACCTAATTTGTTGCTACGGAAATGGCATTTGTGCAATTTAGACTTTTTTTTTTTTTTTTAAATAGGCCCTGTGGTTATATCATAAAATCAATGTGAAATGAACCCAACGATCAGTTTGATTATGGAGTGGTCAAGTTGAACTTATGAAACAAAATCAGAGCAAAAGGAGCAATATATCTATGGTCAGGACAGACATCAGGGATGGGGTCTGTTGGGGGGACAGGGCCAGGGGATATCTAGTCAGGGGCCCTATGGTAGAGGCTCTGATAGATGAGAAGTTCCAATCAATGGACAAACAAGGGGGAGAACTTGCAGGGGCGTGGAAGAGGTTTTGGGCTCTTTTTTTTCTTTTTTTTTTAAAGTACACTAAATCATTCTTTTACTCTATTAATACAAAAACGAAAAAAACAAGTAGTCTAAAAGTAAGGGTCTGGCCACATGTGCAGATTCATGGGGGATTAGTCGCCAGTTGGCAAATCTCCTCTTCTTCGCGGCGACTAATCTCCCCGATCTGCCTTCCGCCGGCTAAAATCGCCTGGGGGCAGGGACACAGAGCACTTTGTTTTCCTTAGTCGCCCGAAGTTTCCTCGTGAGGCAATTATGGGCAACTTCGGAAAACCAAGCGTTCCGTGTTCCTGCCCCCAGGTGATTTACATTTTAGCTGTCGGAAGGCAGGGGAAGGCAGATCGGGGAGATTAGTCGCCGCAAAGAAGAGGAGTTTTGTCGCCTGGCGACTAATCTCCCCGAATCTGCACGTGTGGCCAGACCCTAAAAAGCCAAACAATACAAACATGTATTTTTTGCAATTGCATTTTTATCTGTATACAGAACCTAGCTAAACACATCAATCTACCCCCAAAATAATTCCTTTTAACATGTTCAGTTTGGTGCTCTTTAGAGACTCCCTTGTGAAGTCAATAGAAGTGGCTTTCATCAAAGCCTCAAACTTGCATACAGGCAGAAAACAACACATCAAGCAAATATTTATGGCTGACACACATATGGCTGAAGCCGCAGTATACTTGCCTAGGTAAAAACGCAGTTTCATTTGTGACAAATGAACAGATTGTGTTTTCACTGCACAAACACACCACTGTACTGCTTCTTTCAGGTTAATATATAAACTGGCTTTAATCACTTCCTTTGATACATTTTAAGTCAATATCAGGAAGAGCAAACATTCTGAGAGTGAGCAGATGGGCTCTGCAGCTCATAAATGGTGCTCTGAACTGCTCCAGGGAAGGAACAAAAGAAGCACCTTTTTAAAAAAAATATAATTAAGGGGTTGATTAATGCCGAGGGTTCCCCACAACACACCTGTAATTACTGTCACCACTAGGTATTGTACCGAGCCCTTGCCTTTGGATTTTAGCAGCAAGCTACACAGCAGCAGCAGATGGAAGTAGTTCTCTGTTGACATATGCTACAATAAAAGGGTTCGGAGAGACCTGGCTGAGAGAGGTGACAGAATGTAGTACAGCTGAAGGCTAATAACACAAACAGCTATGCTGTTACGTTTGCTCTGCTGGCTTTTTCTTCCATCTGTCGGACTTAACGTGTTTAAACTCATAAAAAATGAACAACATACTGAACTGAGTGAATGCTTTAACTTCTTTGGATTTACAGGAGTCTTCAATGGAATGTTTTGTGGCCAAAATGCTAAAAGCATCTCAGCAGAATGTCTATCATTCTGCATTTACAGTAAACAAAAACACAATTGTAACAGTAGCATTCAATGCTCAGAATTATGCTGTTGGAAGTCCAGTGACTTGATATATCTGGTCCATTTTTAAATTAACCCCCTACCTGATTTGATAGCACCTGTTGCCTTTTTTAAGCAGGACTTGATACTGAAGGCTGATTTTAAGGTATGGCTGAGAATGAATTAGGGGGCCCCTTGGGGTAAAAGTGTTTTTTAAATCTTCATGATGTATTTAGCGAACAGCTTAATTGTCAGCCAAAAAATACTAAGTTTAAACCCTTCCAAATAGAGCTGGTATACTTATGGATGCCAAATTTAGCTGCCCAAGACCAAAAGACACAATACCCCTAAAGCTCCAAAGTAGTACAGGTATGAGACCTGTTATCCACAATGTTAGGGACCTGGGGTTTTCCAGATAACGGGTCTTTCTGTAATTTGGATCTTCATACCTTAAGTCTACTAGAAAATCATGAAAACATTAAATAAACCCAGTAGGCTGGTTTTGCTTCTAATAGGGATTATGCATATCTGAGTTTGGATCAAGTACAAGGTACTGTTTTGTTATTACAGAGAAAAGGGAAATTATTTTAAAAAATTTGGATTATTTGATTTTAATGGAGTCTATAGGAGATGGCCTTTCCATAATTCTGGAGCTTTCTAGATAATGGGTTTCCGGATAATGGATTCCATGCCTGTATTGCTTACTCCTTCAGAGTTGGGGTTTACAATATCAACACTGTTGAATTCAGCCCAACGCTGAACTCTCAAATCAAGGACATGACAAATTTCTGAAGCAAACCCTAATTTGCATATTCCGATTACCATTATTCACAGCTTTATTGATATGAATTGCTAGGGGGGAAGCTTGGGTTATCAGTAAAATATGGATGGATCAAAACTTCACCTGCACTTTTAACTCCTAACATTTTATAACTAGTCTATAATTCTTGTAATACCTATACTATATGACTAAAAGCAGTTGGACATCTGACTGGCTAACAACTCATTCAGAAACTGTGCCAACAAAGTCAGAAGCAGAGAACTGTCAAGTATATCATTGTACACTCTTGCAGTAAAGGTCTACTTTCATTTAATACACACCATGTGGTCTTGTCCCTTAATGCAATCTTTTTGGAAAGAAGTCATTTCATATGGTGCACAGATGATAGGGAAACCCCTCCAACTACACATAGCATGGGCTCTGTTCAGTACACCTGATTCGTTTTCACAAATCACGAAAACTGACAAACACCTCATGGGCAGACTGGCAGCAGCTGCCAGGAAAACAATACTGCAACAATGGCTACACACTGACCCCCCCCCCATCACTGACGTTAACAAAACAAAAACTACACCATATTTTCCATATGGACTGGCTAGAAACCATAGCCAAAAAAGAACATAACACATCAAAATTCTTCAACACCTGGTCTACTTACATAGCACACCTCCCACAACACATCAAATGCCTCACAGTCTACACCTTTAGACATACGTCATGGTATGACATGGAGGTTCTCAAAGATCATCCTTTAGTCATGGAATCATCCCAATATCTAGCAACATTGCAACAAGAACTACCAAGACTTGATACTGCGCCTCCCAGCAGTCATCTAACCAACAGACTACTGGCCTCCTATCTGACCTAATCCCCACGGATCCAACCCCACCCAATGCTATAAGCCATGACTGAGCTGAATGTTTGAAATGTTATTAAAATGTTATTGAAATACTATATATTCGAAATCACGACTGCAATACTCTCCGCTTTAAGGAAACATGTATAAATATTCAATGATTCAATGTGATTATACTTTGTCATCTACAATAAAAAAAACAAGTTATAAAAAAAAAAAAAAGGTCTACTTTCAGTGGAATCAGGGCCCTAGCCCTAACCATGGAAATCAGCCCAGACCATTATTCCTCTTTAAACAACTTTACCATTGGCATTGTGCATTCAAGCAGGTAATGTCGTGCCTGAATGCATTGTTAATGGGGATATGATGTTTGTGTGCTGCTGAGCACCAATAAAAAACCCATGCTCCAAACAAATGCTCCAAACAAATAGGTCTTGTGCTGTCACTGTATTCAGCAGTGACATTTTAGAAAAAGAGCCTCACGTGGTTACATTCTGTTTTCACTAAATTACCTTAAATGCATATTTGAAGTTTTTACTGAACAAGAAATACAATTTATAATTTCCATCGTGCCAAAAATTTCATATTGATCAAATGTATGATGTGCTGTGGACACTGCATTCACAGTAAGGAACTATCCAGCTGGAACAAAGAGACACACAGATTGAGCAAGGATTGCAGTTGAAGAATTGAAATGGAGCACATTTAGGGGCAGATTAACTAAATTAGAGTGAAGGATTCGAAGTTTTTTTTTGTGCTACTTCGACCTTCGACTACGACTACGAATCGAAGGATTCGAACTAAAAATCGTTCGACTATTCGATAGTCGAAGTACTGTCTCTTTAAAAAAAACTTCGACCCCCTAGTTCGGCAGATAAAAGCTACCGAAGTCAATGTTAGCCAATGGGGAAGGTCCCCATAGGCTTGCCTAAGTTTTTTTGATCGAAGGATATTCCTTCGATCGTTGGATTAAAATCCTTCGAAACGTTCGATTCGAAGGATTTAATCGTTCGATCGAATTTTCTGCGCTAAATCCTTCGACTTCGATATTCGAAGTCGAAGGATTTCAATTGCTAGTCGAATATCGAGGGTTAATTAACCCTCGATATTCGACCCTTGATACATCTCTCCCTGTATCTCTTGCTCTTCAGATCAGCATGCCAAGCAGTTATATTTAATAATTTACATACAAAGGATAAACAGCCATCTGTTTTGATAATCTGTTAGGATTAAAAGTGGTTAATAATAATATTTATAATAATATTAGAAAATGATCAGTGTAAGTGTAATTTTTGAATAATTTTCTAAACAGCAATTGCATGTAAACATGCACCAAACATGGTGCATCTGACACAGAGTTGGACACTACTGCACTCTCACCGGTGCCGAGAAACGGATGTCATTGTGCCTGTGCCATTGCATGGTGCTTTCTGTGAACTGTTTTTTTGACAGGCACCAGTTAGTAAACTGTACATGGCCATGCACTTACATGCCCTTCAATTTCACACAAAGGGAGTACTGTACTGAGGGGCAGATTTATTAAGGGTCGAATGGTAAATTCAAATTTGAATTTTTAAATTTTTTTTTTTTTTTTTGGTGTCAAAATTCACACATTCATATTTTAATTCCCCAATTCGAATGTGAGATTCATCACATTTCGACCCTGTAAACAGTTCTAATTTGAATATTTGTCACCTTAAACCTGCCGAGTTAATTTACAAGTCAATGGCAGAGGACCATGTTATTTATTATCAATCCAGATAAACACATCAAGGGTCTTAAAAACTTAAAAAGTATAGTATTATATAGCTCTGTTGGGGTGCCCACATTTATGCACTTATCTAATTTTGTCATGATGCATATTTTCTTTTAATACAATAAACTTTATGTCACTGCTGAAAATACTGCTGTTTCCATAAGGCATGTTGAGGGTTATGTAATAAAAGGCACTAAATTTGCCGGGGGCATTAACCCATAGCAACCAATCAGCAGGTTGCATTTACTGGTCACCTGTTTAAATGCAAACATCTTATTGGTTGCTATTGGTTACTGCTCCTAGGCTTAGTGCCGTACATATGGGAGGTTATATATTAAAAGGAAGTTGGTACTTTGAAAGATCAGTCAATGAGAAATAAAACTCCAAAGAATTAAGAGCGGTTCCCAACCTTTTTCTATATGTATATAGAGAAGGATAAATAGTATAATACTATGGATAATAGTGTAATAATATATTATGGATAATAGTCAAATATCAAATCATATAACAAACACAGTATCTTTAAGTGTAAGGTACAAGGTAAGAGAAGCTGCAACTATCTGCTGTTCTGATCATTTTAAATAACAGAAAAGAGCACTATGCAGAGTATGGCTCCTGGTATGAAATCCATCTGTTGGGCTGATTGGTTTGAAACGTTTTAATATATATTAAAAAGCAACAGAAATTGTGATAATTGTGATAATAGCAGGGATTTAACTACAGAGGAAGCAGACCCTGGAGGTATAGGGGCCCCCTAAAAAATGATCAATTTTAACATATATTGGTAAAAAAGGACAACCTCTGGTTATGTTGGGGGTCCTAAAAATGAATTTGCTGTGGGGCCCATTAAAATCTAGTTACGCCACTGGATAACAGTACACCCTATTACCACCCACACCTTATATCAAATAGAAAAGGATCACTTTTTATTGCCCTGAATGAATACAATTCATTTTTCCCATTTAGTGAGACGCCAACCAGTGTGAACATCTGTCATTTATCAGAAAGCCTTAAGGCAAGAGAAAAGAAAATCACGTAATCCAAATAGATATTTCTTTCCAGAATCCAAAGTGCGGTTCTTTAAACACAAACTACATTCAGAAGCGTGCAGCCTGGTAAATGAATCACTTTAATTGAATGCTACTGTATGTACACAATGACTGGAAAAACACAGCCAATAAGGGGAAAAACATATGGTGACAGCAACAGAAATTGGTTTACTCATTTGGAGCGACGTTGTCTCTGCAGCTCTCTCATAATTGACCTTTTGAGGGATAAATGTGTAAAATAATTTTGTTTATTATCGGCTCCAAAGCTTTCCACAATTATGAAGAATAAAACGGTAAGAAAAGGAAGGGTTCGCTCTGCAAGCATTTCCATTGTTTACATAATTGCACAGCTATAATTTAGTTCTTGTGTTGTTATAAAAAGGTATTATAGGGTGGGAAGGGAAAGTAGAATCATTATGGACCATTTTCAATTCAAAATGAAATGCTGCAGTCATAAAATAGGAAATGTCCCCTCCGTATGCCAGTTTAAATTAATTAGCAGTGCAAACAAAAAAATGGATTTACCCCCTCCAGGTCTGTAATGCACAGATTTGCACTGGCACCAATAAGGTTAATCCCCTGCAACACCCATGAGGGGTTTCTAAGCATCAGCCTAGCAGGGGTTAAAATGAATCACAAGGTGATGGGGCATTAAATAAAATAAAAAATAATATAGCATGGGGTGTCTTCAACACAGATGCCAGTGATAGTCAGAAAAACAGAAGGGAAAAAGGTCAAATGAAAATAAATATGTATGCACTCTGCTATTTTTAACTTGACATTTTTGTGGAAGGGAAAATAATGTTTGCCGTTGTGTAACCAGATAGGCCGTCAATCTGTTCTTCCCCAGCAAAGCAGAATATTCATTGTACAAATTCGTGAGGTGTACTTTCATTGAATCGAAATGACAAAAAAATATACCCTCATTTTTTTCTCAAAAGATATAAAATTAAGGAAAAATCAAGTCTTTATCACTCAAACGCACACATTTTTGTGCAACAATCTTGCTGAACTCGGGTGAACAACACTACTTAACTTGGTTTTAGAATGGAATAACTTTGTGCTATGAAACTAGTAATAAGTAAAAAGATATCCATTTAGGGGTTATTTATCAAAGGACGAATTTTAGAGCTATGTGAGCTTTTTAAAACCTCGAATGAACTCACAACTAAAATGGTTTCTTATTTACAAAAGACTCAAATCACCAAGTTCAGGGTTAATAACCAGAAAACTGAAATTGATCGAGGTTAGTGCAGAATACAAAACTCGAATCGCTCGAGTTTTTGAGTGAAACCCACCGAAAAAACTTCAACATATGAAGGCTATTAATATCTTCAAATGGTTCAAGGGACCTCCGCCATTGAATATGTCATGACCTAGACAGGTTTTAGAAGGTGTATTTTCAGATTCAAGCTATTTCCAGGGTTGGTGTATAGTAAATCTCTAAAAAAAAAAAAAAATTCAAAAATTGTTTTTTGACCCAAAAATAACCTCGAAAACTTATTTTTTTAGTGGAAAACACAACTTGATAATAAATAATAAATCTGCCCCTAACAGTCAACTGATGCATCCAAGAAACCCTGCTTCTTACTTTTTAGACTTAATACACTTTGTTGATGCTTGAACTTAAAGGGGACCCGTCACCCAAAAAAATTATTCCAAATCCTATTTTATCATGTTAGTCAAGCAAAATGAACTTTAATTACACTGTATAAATTATCTGAAACGTGTTTCCTTCAGTCTGGGAACTCATAATTATAGCAAGCAGGCAGTTTACATCAGCTATGAATGCTTTAATAAAAAAAGAATTTGGATTTCATGTTTAATTTGAAAAGGACTTTTAATATACAGATCTTTCTGGGTGACAGGTCCACTTTAAGCACGTTACATATAAATACACATTACCACTAAATTTGTGTGCAGATGGTAAATTCCCTCCTCCAATACGTATTTGAATCCTTATATCAGTACAGTATTTAAGTCTACAAGGTATTCTAAGGTCAATGGTAGAAATGTGTTATGTGTTAATGCTGTGGCATTTTTTTTTTTTTTTTTGTTTTATTTTTTTTTTTTAACTCTTTTACCCATGTATACTGGAGAATTTAAACGAAGAAGTACAATTACATTTAGCAGAAACTAAAATTTTATTAATAATTCAAGTAGACTAGTTCCAAGGCATTGACTATACGCTTCCCCTTTGGTGATGGGGGTCGCCGACCCCCTTCTCCATTATGTAATAGATTGACATTGGAACAAAAGCTACAGTGAAGTTAGTGTAGCTTTAAGCACAATGTCACTCATTTTGATACCATCAATCCTGTTGGAAGCCAATAGGACTAATGCAATGCAAGTGAATGAGGATGTCTGGGGACCCACAATAGCGCATAAAATGCAGATTTTGAGACGGTGCTGTACATGCAAGCAAAAAGGTCATGTAAAAGAAAGATTTAATGAACATGTACAATATATATATATATATTATTTATTTTATTTTTTAAAGGGTAAGGCATTTTTTAGTATCTTAAGGCACAAAATGTCTCAATGTCTAAATATATTGCTACATATTGATAATTGAGTGCAGAGGAGCTCTTTTTGTCTATATGTATTTTGTGGCCACAGCCTTATTGCACCCCTCCCTTAATATTTTTAAAAATTACCACTTTTCCTTGTTTGTTATAGTTTATACAGGATCGGTGGCCAGCTCAATGTTGTAGCTCCCACCCTTTTCAGCTAAAGTCAGGTGATCCCAGTGGTGGCCAATAAAAGGGCAACCATGTTTGGGAGTTTTAACCTTGAAAGCAGCAAGCAAATTGCAGGTAAAACTTAGTCCCTGTGTAAAATGTATAATGAAGCAATAGAAATTTTAATGAATCAGATGAAAGTTGTGTAGGACTGGCCATACCAGGGATGACTGACGTATTTGGCCAGCATAAATATATTGCAGTATATGTACAAACAATCCCTGTACTGTCAAGGGATCGGACTGGACTCAGGTACTTGGGTTCAATCTGGAGCCAGGAGATCAAAAATACTCATGTAAACAAGTCAAACACTAGCCATGTGTAAATGGTAATGCATCCAAGCTGTGCAAATAGATGCTGATGGCATAAGGACAAAGCGGGTACAGCGTTTATAAGAAAGAGAAAAAAAAGGGAGTGGGTGGAAGTAGGTAAGAGCCACTTGACTATCTAGTCTGCCCATTCCCATATTCTGCCCATTCCCACTTTTTCAGGATAGGGTTATGTATATCAAAACCATTCTTAAAGTGGACCTGTCACCCAGACACAAAAATCTGTATAATAAAAGTCCTTTTCAAATTAAACATGAAATCCAATTTCTATTTTTTATGAAAGCATTCATAGCTGTTGTCAGCTCATTTAAAAATCCCAGCTGTCAATCAAATATTATCTGCCTCTCCTCTATGCCCTGGGCATAGAGGCAGGGCAGACAATTACTTTCACTTTCCATTCAGCACTTCCTAGATGTCACTGCTCTCCAAAAATTCCCCCCATTCTCTTTACCATTCAATTGTGTAGCCAGTGCATGGGGATGGACATCGGGTCCCCCATTCTGGTAGACAAACAAGATTCTGAGATGATACAAGGCTTGCCTTAATAACAGTGTCCACAGAATGGCTGCTGCCTGCTTGCTATAATTTTGAAATCCCAGACTGAAGGGACCAAGATTCAAATAATTTAAATAGTGTAATTAAAGTTCATTTTGCTTGACTAATGTGATAAAATAGGATTTTTAATATTTTTTTGGGTGACGGGTCCCCTTTAAATTCAGTCATCATATCTACATCTACAGTGGTGTGCAAAACTATTTGCCCCCTTCCTGATTTCTTATTCTTTTGCATGTTTGTCACACTTAAATGTTTCTGCTCATCAAAAACCGTTAACTATTAGTCAAAGATAACATAACTGAACACAAAATGCAGTTTTTAAATGAAGGTTTACGTTATTAAGGGAGAAAAAAACCTCCAAATCTACATGGGCCTGTGTGAAAAAGTGATTGCCCCCCTTGTTAAAAAATAACTTAACTGTGGTTTATCACACCTGAGTTTAATTTCAAAGGTTATAAAGCCATTTCTAAAGCTTTGGGACTCCAGCGAACCACAGTGAGAGCCATTATCCACAAATGGCAAAAAGATGGAACAGTGGTGAACCTTCCCAGGAGTGGCCGGCCGACAAAAATTACCCCAAGAGCGCAGAGACAACTCATCCGAGAGGCCACAAAAGACCCCAGGACAACATCTAAAGAACTGCAGGCCTCACTTGCCTCAATTAAGGTCAGTGTTCACGACTCCACCATAAGAAAGGGACTGGGCAAAAACGGCCTGCATGGCAGATTTCCAAGGCGCAAACCACTTTTAAGCAAAAAGAACATTAAGGCTCGTCTCAATTTTGCTAAAAAAACATCTCAATGATTGCCAAGACTTTTGGGAAAATACCTTGTGGACCGACGAGACAAAAGTTGAACTTTTTGGAAGGTGCGCGTCCCGTTACATCTGGCGTAAAAGTAACACAGCATTTCAGAAAAAGAACATCATACCAACAGTAAAATATGGTGGTGGTAGTGTGATGGTCTGGGGTTGTTTTGCTGCTTCAGGACCTGGAAGACTTGCTGTGATAGATGGAACCATGAATTCTACTGTATACCAAAAAATCCTGAAGGAGACTGTCTGGCCATCTGTTCGTCAACTAAAGCTGAAGCGATCTTGGGTGCTGCAGCAGGACAATGACCCAAAACACACCAGCAAATCCACCTCTGAATGGCTGAAGAAAAACAAAATGAAGACTTTGGAGTGACCTAGTCAAAGTCCTGACCTGAGTCCTATTGAGATGTTGTGGCATGACCTTAAAAAGGCGGTTTATGCTAGAACACCCTCAAATAAAGCTGAATTACAACAATTCTGCAAAGATGAGTGGGCCAAAATTCCTCCAGAGAGCTGTAAAAGACTCGTTGCAAGTTATCGCAAACGCTTGATTGCAGTTATTGCTGCTAAGGGTGGCCCAACCAGTTATTAGGTTCAGGGGGCAATTACTTTTTCACACATGAAAACGTAGATTTGGATTTCTTTTCTCCCTAAATAATAAAAACCCTCATTTAAAAACTGCATTTTGTGTTTACTTGTGTTATCTTTGACTAATAGTTAAATGTGTTTGATGATCAGAAACATTTTGTGTGACAAACATGCAAAAGAATAAGAAATCAGGAAGGGGGCAAATAGTTTTGCACACCACTGTATATTCATCTAATTTCAAGAGCAAGTTCATACATACAGCTCTGTCTCTCAGATAAATAAATAATCCAAATGCTGGTTCTACATTATATGAATGAACAGCTAAAGGTTTGGTTTATAAGCAGGACATGTCTGCTTTAGCAATGGCATAGGACGGCTTGGTATATGCCAGGATCATATGCAGCAATTCAATAAAATGTTGTCATAAAATGTTGTTTTTCAGACTAGAAGAATTTTTTTTTTTGATTTGAAGCAATGTAGGTGGTTCTTCACAGAGAGGACAGTGAGGTTGTGGAATGCACTGCTGGATGATGTTATGATGGCTGATTCAGTTAATGCCTTGAGTGGCTTGGATGATTTCTTGCACAAGGAAACGAACAGTTGCACACCCTTGGTCAGATTGACCTGGTGCACGATATTAGAGGATCTGGCAACCTCCCACTCAGTAAATTGAAGAATATATCGGCACAAAAGGCATTCAACTTGCAGGGAGCACCCAGCTTGTTTTAATGTGTGAAAATAAAACGTTTCGGTGACACGACCCTTTGTCAAGCATGGATGGATGATTTCTTGGACAGACATAATACCAAAGGCTATTGTGATACTAAACTCTATAGTTAGTATATATATGGGAATATATAATTTATATGAAAGTATGGAGGGGTATGTGTATGGATGCTGGGTTTTCATTTGGAGGGGTTGAACTTGATGGACGTTGTCTTTTTTCAAGCCAATTTAATTATGTAACTATGTGAACAAGGATAGTTTTCCCTTAAAGTGACACTGACACTAAATTTTCTTTTCAAAATATCAATCTACATAGGTCACATTGATTGATTTTTCTGATAGTTCTGTTTTTGTAAATAATTATTACTTGAAGTTCCTAAACCTGACTGTCCCATCTCAGTCTTGTCAGTTAGAGTAAGTAATCTGTCAATAATGTACAAATATAAAACAGGCCACTGGCTAATATACTACCACCTTGTGTTATCCCACTGCCATTCAACTAAAAAGTACAGAAAAAGATAATCATTATTAGCACTTTGAATTACTGGATTAAAATGGAGTCTATGGGAAATAGCTTTCCTTTAACTCAAAGCTTTCTGGATGATGGATTTTGGGATAACAGATCACATATCTGTACTAATTATGTTGGTGAACAGAATATTAGTCTAGTCCTGACTGCAGGCATTTTTTTTTACTATTGTAAAATTATATTATATAAAGAAACATTACGTATTTAAGATAATTTTTGTCTTAATAAAAATTAAGAAATATTGGTGTATTTTTTGGTCTGCAAGGAATTCTTCCTGTGTCTGCGTGGGTTTCCACAGGGTACTCCCACACTCCAAAAAGATACGGCCATGTTAATTTGCTCCTTATAAAACCGGCCCTACTGTGTAGGGATATGATAGACTTTAGAATGTAAGCTCCACTCGGGCAGGGACTGATGTGAATGATGTATAATCTCTGTACATTGCTGTGTAAATGTGTCAGTGCTATAGAAATACCAGAAAATGAATAAATACATTTGTATAAATATTAGAAACAACAGAAAATTAAGGCTCAAAAAAAAACATACGGCAGGCTAGAAAAATAGCTGTTTTAACATTAAAATTATTATTACGGTAGGGTGCAAGTTTTGGAACAGGAAGATTCTCCCTTTTCACTTCTGCATCTGTCCTCAGCTAGTACCAAGCTTTACTAGAAGAAACTATAACCATGTTCACTTATTTAAATGGATTTCCTCAATAGAAATGGTTGCCTGTTACAAGACTCAATAAAGCGTTAAAACAGACCATTTTTTTTTACTTGCTCAATAGCATCTGCTGCTGTTAACCCAATAGCCATAAACATGTCATCATTAAGTTTTCAGTTAGTCCCTTTTTTTTGTCCAATCCTCTTTGTAGATATCACCTTACACTTTGTCCATATTGTAGCATTCTTAAGACATATCTGCTAAAATGTAATCGCACTTTACTGGAACCAGCACCATCTGTTATGTAGGGCATTCTTGTAGTATCCATTTTCAAAATCTCCATTTGTAAAGGACTATGTTGTCATGTTGTATATAAAGCACAGAAAGGTTTTTTTGTTGTCTTTCTAGCATTAAAAGAGAACGAAAACCCATAAAGAATTAGGCTGGAAATGATGTTTATGTGTTTCAGGATTTTTTACCAGCCCAAAGGTTATAGCAGTAAAATTCACGTGTCTGAGGATGCCTCTTACAGCTTGCCACATTATTTTGTGCTTAGACATTGCTTAAGCTCAGTTTGCTGTAGGCTATGGTCAGTCTCCTGAGCTTTGGGGCAGATTCACAATATATTGAGCAGAAGGCAATACAAAGATATACAATGATAAAAATGAAAGGGTCAATAACTGAAACATTACTAAACTGCAGCCCAAATAAATAGAAACAAAACAATTCCCTATGCTGCCACACTTATATATAGACTACGGAATGCCTAACCAGACCTGCTTGATCTACTCCTGGGCTTATTGTTTGTTCAAGGGCTGAATAATATAATTGCAGCAAGGGAGTGCACTAAATAAAGGTGGCCATACACAGAGAGACTCTCCCCCAATATTCCCACGTTGAGGTGGGCAATAATCGGGCTGATCCGATCTTGGGCCCTCTCTTGGCCAGATATCGATCGGGGAAGTCAGTCCTGACGGAGAGTCCCACGAAAGGCCCAATAAGCTGCTGACTTGTCTGTCGCCAGCTTTTAACAGCAAGTGTATGCCCACCTTTATTTAATTTAAATTTCTAGATACTTGAACTGTAGATAATTAAAGTTTGAATGCATTTCTGTTTCTAAAAACAGGCGTTGTCACTCATTAGTGATCATATATGTGAGAAATCTGAAACAGGCCAATGTCAGATTCTTGGGTGGGGATGTAAATAACCTAATGTAAGAGGCTCTGCAGTGTGCCAAGTTTAAACTACTGTTTGGGTAGCAATGAGAAAGATCACAATTATGGTTTGATCCTGATCCTACACATGCCAATGTCAAGCCCTTGCCATGACAGTTGGATATTCGAGTGCATACTGCCTCCAGCACTAAATATTTTCTACCAAAACACATAGATTATAAACCTGCATAATAAAAACTCTGTATAGTAATATAGATCTATTATCTAGAATGCTTAAGACCTGGGGATTTCTGGATAAGTAATCGTTCCATAATTTGGATCACCATACCTTTATTGTAATAAAAATAATTTAAACATTAAATAAACCAAATAACATTGTTTTGCCACCAAACAGGCAGCTTAGTAACCATCAAGTTCAAGGTACTGTTTTATTCTTATATTAAACAAGGAAGTCATTTATTTATTGTTTTTAATCAGAATTTATCCTTTAAATGGACTATGCGATATAATAATAAGTTCAAAGCTTTCCTATAATTCAAAGCTTTCTGAATAATGGATAATGGATTTCCAGATAAGGGATCCCATACCTGTACTCACAGAAAGTCTTTAGAGGACCATGAAATGACTTGTGCAAAAATTGGCAAACTCGCCATCTCACACGCAGATTGCTTAAAAAGCATAGGGAAAAGAAAAACCTTGAATGCAGCACAATCACATTTTACTTACCAATTTCAATGAGTCTACCAACTTAAAGAAAAAAAATGCTTGTATTTTGCTAGGACAACTCCCAGTGACTTCTACTTGAACTTAACAGCTTTTAGATGCCAAATTTTTGCATTCAAGTTTTTTGTGCTTAATAAATCTCGAACATTTGATTTTTGTAAATCTTAATTCGGATCAGAGTTTTAGTGCCAAAAATCTTTAGTCATGGTAAAAACTTAAATTTGAATGCTAATAAATTTGCCCCATAGTAATGGCAGATTTATTGAATACACTGGTATAGTGATGTTTTAAATAAAAAAAAAAAAAAAATTCACACAGGGGGTTATTTACTAAACTCTGGATACAAAAATCCTGAAAATGTGATTTTTTTTAGTATAAAAAGCCCAGTTGACATCTACAATGGGGATTTTGTATTTCTGTTTTTCATTTATTAAATTATGAATTTTCGTGGTTTCGAGAAATTCCTATAATCCACAATAGTTAGGGAGCTATCACACGGGCAGATTCGGGGAGATTTAGTTGCCTGGCGAAGTCTTTGGAAATCGAAGCGCCGCGAGTGCATTGTCGATGGCGTTTTCTCATTATAGCAGGCAGAATCCAGGGGGAAGGCATTTCGGGAGTTCGGGGAGATTGTCGCCCCACAGAAGAAGCGAATAGTCACCAGGCAACTAAATCTCCCCGAATCTGCCCGTGTGCTAAAGCCTAGTGCTAAAAATGCAATTTGTGAAAATGAATGAAATACCACATTAGAAAATCAGTCCCTTAAATTTATGTAACTATAAACCACAAAGAAGGTGCAAAATTTATGGTATTGTGAAAGATTTGGTATTTGGCAGAAAAAAGGGGGGAGTGGATTTAGTGCACCCCTGGTTTAGAATGTAAAAGCTCATCTGATGCCTGTGACCTATTAGGTCTGTCGAGGTACATAATTACCTTAAAGATAAATAAAATTGTGTAAACGATCATCTGAAATTGCTGCAAAACCTAGAGGAAAAAAGCAGGGCAACAATCGAGCAAATGCAGATTTTGATACAAGGCTGTACATTACATTTAGCCCCATGCAAGCAAAAAGGTAATTTAACAGAAAGATTCGATGAACAGGTACAATATATATATATATATATATATATATATATATATATATATATATATATATATATATATATATATATATATATATATATATATATATATATATATATATATATATTCCAATGACTCTTTCAGGAATGGTATACTGGCTACCCTTTTTTCATCGTTTTGCAGCATTTTTCAGTCAGGTGATCGGACTACACTCAGGTACATTCAGGTAATCAGGTTCAATCTGGAGCCAAAAACTAGCCATGTGCAAATGGTAATGCATCCAAGCTGTGAAAAGAGATGCTGATGGCGTAAGGACAAAGTGGGTACAGCGTTCATAAGAAAGAGGAAAAAAAGGGGGTGGGTGGAAGTAGGCAAGTGCCACTTGACTATCTAGTCTACCCATTCCCATATTTACTTTGCAACTTTTCATTCTCAGGATGGGGTTATGTATCTCAAAGTCATTCTTGAATTCAGTCATCATATCTACATGCACCCTCTAATTTCAAGAGCAAGTTCATACATACAGCTCTGTTTCTCAGATAAATAAATAATGCAAATGCTGGTTCTTCAGTATACGAACGAACAGCTAAAGGTTTGGTTTATAAGCAAGGCATGTCTGCTTTAACAATGGCTTGGTATATGCCAGGATCATATGCAGCATGTCAATAAAATGTTGTCATGTGAACAAGGACAGTTTTCCCTTAAGTCAAGTCATTTTCCAATAATGTGCAAACATAAAAGAAGTCACTGGCTAATATGCTACCACCCTGTGTTATCCCACTGCCCTTTAACTAAAAGGCATCCAATGGTGCCACCTTATGGACAAATGAATGTGGCCTGTGTATATCACTACTCAAAGACCATGAATAAAGAAAGCAGCCAATGCCAACTCATTCACTCATCAATGGTAGAATACTTCTTAATAGTGTGAATGAGATCTTACTGTAAAAGAAATATTAACATTTTTATGTGTATAACAAGGATTTAAAGATACAAAGTTAAAAAGAGTGTGAACATTGCCGCAGCACCTAGAAGGGTTAGGGAAACAGGGGAGAGACAAGGAAATAACAGTCACAAACACTGCAAGACTGCTTTTATATTGCAGGCATACTGTAGAACTGAAGTGGGTATTATCAGGGAATAAAATCAACACAATTAAGGCTGAGGTTCTGTTTTATCCCAGGCACATAGCTTGTCTGCTGGGATGTCACTAACCTGGCAGATTCAATGAAAGGTGGGGAAAAAAATCCCCTTAGCCTGCCATTAGCATTTAACAAGATGTGTAAACAATCAGTCTCGTTGTTTATGAACATCTAAATCCTGAATATATTTTTGGTAGTATGAAAAACCACTGTTCTTCAAAAAATAGACAATGAATGGCATACAGGAGAAGTATTCCAAACAATAACTACATCCATGTAGCAGAAGCCCTGTTATTTACAAGGTGCATTGCAGAAAATTAGAGGTGGAAATTACAGGTATGTGACCCGTTATGCAGAATGCTTGGGACCTGGGGTTTTCGGGATAAGAGTTATTTACAGGATTGGGATCACTCATTTAAACATTAAATAAACCCAATAGGATTGTTTTGCCTTAACAAGGATTAATTGTAGCATAGCTGGGATCAAGTAAATGGTTCATTTTATTATTACACAAAAAAAGGAAATCATTTTTAAAAATGAAGTATTTGATTAAAATGGAGTCTATGGAACATAACCTTCCTGTAATTTGGAGCTTTCTGTTTAACTGGTTTCTGGATAATGGATCAAATACCTGTACTTGAAATTTTTTTTTATGAATTTCTTTAGGCAGTTATGTGCAAGGTGCACCTGACTATTAGCCTTAACCACTGGACTTCATATTATTCCAAGTATCTTTCCTTGGCCTACTGTAAACGTGTAAGGGCTAGAAAGCCAATATACTTGCCTATAAACAGATGGCTCAGTAATACCAGTAGAAATTTTTTTTCTGGAGCTGCTAAATCTGGGAAAGCTAAGTGCTCTGCGAGACAAGTGATGGGTAAAATCTATTCATTTTGTGGAGTTAGGCAGGGCAGTGTATGTATGAATCTAAGTTATGGGATATTCCTTTTTGTAGTTTGATGTACCTTTTGATTCTGGGGGCTGTAATCTGGGGCTGTTAGGGTAAGGGCACACCTGGCGATTCAGGGAGATTTAGTCGCAACTAATCGCTTCTTCTTTGGGGGGCAACTAATCTCCCAGAATGTCTTCCCCCTGTCTTGTGCCGGCCATAATGAAAAGTCGCCTGCGGCATGGCGGGCGACTACTAAATATGAAGCACAGCGTGTGCCATGCCGCTGCCGACTTTTCATTATGGCCGGCTCAAGACAGGGCGAAGGCGTTCGGGAGATCAGTCGCCCCAAAGAAGAGGTGCTTTGTCGCCAGGCGACTAAATCTCCCTGAATCGCCAGATGTACCCTCAATGTTGGCCCTTTTAGACTGGCTAATAATATCCCTTATAGTGTAAGTGTCGTTTAGAGTTTACAAACATTTATAAGATAAACTCCTATTATCTGAGCCAGTGCCTGGATGAAATTCTTTGAATCCTATTTGTAAAATTACATGTAGGCATTAGCTAAAAAACTGTGTATGGAGTTTTTCATACTCCTCTTGAAGCTAGGCTCCATGCAATTGCTAAAGCTTTTCCTCTCATATCCCAACATTAAAAAGAATAAACATTATTGTGATGAAGGAATATTACCTCTTGGAACTAATTTGGCAGTGCAAAAAGATATAAGCTTTTTAAACTATTACAAGGCTAAGATCCATTCCAACTGGTACAGTAAATTGAGACTGCCATATGTCCAGGTATTAGGTAACCAAATTTAGGCTCCAGCCTGGAGCTGCTGTTTTACTGTTCAGGCAAGTAACTTCATGTACCCAACAATTATTATATAAAGAAAGTACATCTCTGTCTCTAACTCTTTCACTCACTTATTCTATTCCCATACTTGACCTATTTAGTTTCTTGCTTCCTTCTCATATTGCGCACATCCCTTCTTAATCTCCAGTCTCGCCTCTGTGTAATCTCCATCCCTCTTACTTTCCTTAGCCTCTCCTTAATCTGTCACCCTTAATCCCTGTTTTCAGTTTCTTTCCGTTGTTTTTAATTGTTCCCCATAAGAAGCAACTTATTTAATTGTAAACACTCTTGATGATGCAATCAGCAAGAAATAAACATAAATGAAATAACATAAATCAATTATGTGCCTTATATTCTCAACATTAGATCAGGTGCAATCATAAAATTACAGCAGCCATAAAGCAGGACTTTAAAGTGCTTTAAAGGAGCAGTTAAGAAAGATGTATTTAAAAAGGCAATATTTAAAATCAATACTCTTACCAAGAGATGTAATTTTTCTACATGTTAAAATCTGTCATTATGCAACATAAGGCTTTAGTTAAAGGGTTATGCAGAACTAAGAAGCAGTGTTTTCACAGTCCTGTAAGCAATGGCAACCAATCAGCTGTTAAAAAAAATGGGTAGATCAAATACATTGATCTTTATAGGTTATTGCAATAAGGAAAGGTTTGCCTGTATTCCTGCAGAAGCTTGCACTTTTACATGTAAATAATGATGATGATAAAAAGTTTTTGGATCTTACCTGATCATCGCTATTTAACCCAGTGTGCATGATGAGATAAAAATGAACTAAAAAATCTGAATTTGGGAGCACATCTTGTCGGCGGGTCATCATACTACAAATCAGTTTGTAAGCTTGCAGCTTTCCTTCCTTGTACTCATTTGGTAAGGTTGTAGCCTAGGAAGAAATTTTAGAAAATCCATTAAAAAAATATATGAAGGACTAAATGTAAAACAAAGTGCATCTGTAGGGCTTATATTTTTACATAGCATACATTTTTTAATCATTATAAAGAAAGAAATATGTAGTGTTCTGTATCTGGAGCACTGATGTACTGGAGGATAGATGCTATTTGACCAGATCTAACACACACAAAAAATAAAGCAGAGGAATAAGGTAAATTACCTTAAATAACCATGATGCAAACATCCTCAGAGGTGGAATCAATACAGGTGGTGCAGGAGAAGACTGATTGTCCAAACTGATTGACAGGTTGTCTCTAATCTGTAAAAGTAAAACAATTCTATTTCAGCAGTGCAACAATGGTGACTCAATAGGTATGCTCAATTAATACATTAGTGCAGGGGTCCCCAACCTTTTGAAGCCATGAGCAACATTCAGGAGTAAAAGGAGTCAGGGAGCAACACATGCATACAAATGTTCTTGGGCTGCCAAATAAGTGCTGTGATTGGCCATTTAGTAGCCCCTATGTGGATTGTCAACCTACATTGAGGCTCTGTTTGGCAGGGCATTTGTTTTTTATACAACTAAAACTTGTCTCCAAGCCCGAAATTCAAAAATTATCACCTGCTTTGAGGCACTGGGAGTAACATCCAAGGGGTTGGAGAGCAACATGTTGCAAACTACTGGTTGGGGATCACTACATTAGTGCTACAAACACAGGGTTCCAAAAGTTACTGTAAACGAATACCGATAGAGAAGGTACATAAAGGACATCCAACACAGAAGACAGAACAGTCCCAGACACGACTGCCCTGATATCACGCCTCACTGAACTTGTGCATATAAAAATAAAATATTGTTCCCCCTATTGTAAAATTCAAGGATATTAGAATTGAACATGGAGTTCCCTGACGTCTATAAAAGCACCTAACATGCAGCCTTGTGCCTTTATATGGGCATCTAACTCCTCGGTGACCTATAAAAATATTTTACCATAGGTATGCATATTGTTCCCTATAGGATAGCAAAAAGATACAAACAGGAGTCCCACAAAACAAACTTCAGTGAAGCAAAAAAAATAGCAATTTAAGGGGTAAGCCTGCCCTCATATCTCAATAAACACATCATGTTTTGGTCACAGTAAGGGATACTACAATAATGTAGAATGGTCTCTAAGTTGATATACATGCCCATACATTAGAAAAGGTTGAATTCAGCTTGACGTTCACATAAACATATAAAAATAATCTAATACATGTGTCTTGGGAAATAAACAGTAGTTTAACACCAATGTGCATTGGTGCATAGTCAGCTTGATTAGTGATTCTAATTTGATAGCAACATGCACTTGCCACCTTGTATAACTGCATAACTACAAGCACCCAAAATGCAGGAAGGAAGACTATACTGAAGGCTGGACACTTAAAGATGATCCACTGTATTTTTGTGGTAAAAGAACAAAGTGCTTTGGTTGTTTATTGATAAAGCACTTGTTGTTTCTTGGTACCAGGATAGGGGGTCATCAAGGATCTCATAAGCTGTATATACATCTCTACACCCTAGCCTACCATTTCAACCCACCCACTAAATCCCCTAAATCTGGACTAAACCCAAACACATACAAAAATGTATATTGTGCTAGTTTTTGCAATCCTGGGGATGCAGTGTAAAATGGTACTGCCATGTTTCAAGACAAAAGTTGGTTTACATATGATATTTAAGAGAGTAGTAAAACGAGACATTTTTATTCTGGGGATGCGGAATTCAGTCAACTGGTTTGTTATTTCCATATGTACTAAGCCATACCTTTGCCAATTTATACCACAGGTCATAGAGATGGCCAAAAACTCTGGCATGGATTTTTGCAGACTGGATGTTATTCACATCGCCGAGAATCCCCAAAATTCTTCTCCACAAGACAGCTGCAGAATCTGGATGCCATCCAGTTAAATTTCCACCAGCAATTATGCTACAGTCCCCAGCAAGACACTCAATGCTATCTAGAAAGGATCACAAGAAAGAGGAATTGAAAGGTTAGATTAGGGAGAAGCTGGGGGGATTGTAGGGTGTGTGCTTGGTGGGGGGACAATATTAATTTGGTCCATATATTAAAAGCTTTGATGGAAGAGAATACAGACAATGTCAGTTATGCTCGGTTATTCAAAAGGCTGTTTTCTATACACCAACATAAAACTTGTGTTCTATTTCTGTGGCACAGACCTAACAAACCAACAATAATTTACACATCCTTCTGTAATTACTTGTATCTGAAACATGGTAGAGAATAGTTCATAGCACACATAAACCATGTTGCCAGGCACCTGCTTTTGCACTTTGTACCCTTGTCCCTTCTTTGTAAATTAACCATTAAGTCCTTTGTGATCAGAATTGGCTGGAAGTTGTATAATGGATACCAATTAATTATCCCTTAAACTACAGTTTTGTGGACACTTTAGTTTGGAAACACTGCACTATAAATGTGGATGGGGAGACACAAATGCAGCAGGACAATTCTGAAGAATACTAGTCAGAGGTTGCAAGCCAAACCCAAAATTGATGTGAGCAGTAGGAAACACAGCCTGCTGGTCTCAATGCTTTACCGGCATCAGCCAGTTATAAATCTTGCAGGATAGGACTAGGCATGTTTTATGTATACACTCAATGCTAATCAAATGCCAACCTATTATTTAAATATGCATCTGCCAGTAGCAGAACTGGTGAATGTGGGCCACAATTCACTGGAAATGAGGGAATAAAGGAATAAAACAATATTTTTTTTTTATTTGCTACACTCAATGGACCCCTGTATGTGCCAGGACACTGATGCTTTGCACCTGCTACAATGCTAATGGGTCTACCCCTGGCACCTGCATCTGTACATGCTTGCAGTGTTTGTATTACACAGCCTCTGATGAACACCAAACCATGTACAGTTGGACCCCCATTTTACATTTCTCAGGGGAATAGAAAAAAAATGGTGTAAAATCCAGGAAAATGTAAAATCTGGGAAATGTATTATGCATAATATATAGGTGGGACCACAAAAGAACAATGTAAAATGAGGGGAAACTTCAAATCAGAGGATGTAAAATTGAGGTTCCACTGTATTCATAACTGGTTTATATCTGATTAATAAATATGCAAACAGTCTATTCGCAGTCAATTGAAATAATACAGACAGATTGATTATAACAAGTTATAAAACAGTGTATTTCAGAGCACATGATTCAAAGAAAGGGTTCTAATGAGAAGAGTGCATATGGTGTGAGCGCAATACATACACCATTATGTGGCTGCCTGAATGACTTAACAGCTATAAACGGTATCTTAAATAGGATTCCTGTGATTGTCACTTCCTTGGCACCAATGTACAATATTTATCATGAAAGGCCCTGGCAGTGAGACCAGGCAGCAGCTCAATGCACCCTTCTGGCAACTCTTCTACTACTTTACAGTTTGCTTTATAAAGAGTTTCTTGGAGCAGCAGCTGCCTAGAGTGAATGCAGTAGCGTATCTATAGAGCTTGGCTCCGATCTACAGCACACAAGAGAGCCTGTGAAAATGCACAAAGCCAATAAAAGTAAACGCCATTCATCTGGCAGGTTACAGAGACGTACCAAGACGGGTGGCAAAGGGCAACGACAAGCGATAAGAGTCTTTTTGTCAACAATGCAGTTGAATGGGTTAAGTCAGCGACAGTGAAAATGCGTGTTGGAACACCTGCTAGCAGCTGCAGTCTTGTGTCGGTGAGTGAGTTATGAGTGAGACAAAGCTTGCACACTGTACACCTACAAAGCATGGTTACAATGCACTCACTAGTTGTAAAGGCAGCTGAACAAGTCAGCGTTTTCACCGTCTTTTCTCTTCCAGCCCCATTCAAAGCCTTTTGTTAGGCTCTATCTTTTAAATGCTGCAGAGACCACGTCTGAAGAATGCCATTCGGCTAAAGGCAGGGCTAAAGAAATTTACTTCTAGTTTTAGACAATTGTGTTAATTACAGTCCTAGGGAGGTACCCAGCCCATTGATATGCAAAGCAAAGCCAAGACTTTCACATTTTGGCACCACCAGAATCCCAGTTTGAACGGTCTTTAAGTGTGTCTTTAGAATCCCTTGTTCAACCCCATTATGAATAAATATCTATTGCTTTATAACTTCAGAAATTGTTATGTAGCATACAATAATACTTGGAAGAAAACCATTTAGATTTATATTCCTTTACTGAAACAAAATGCAGCTTCTCCAGGCATTTAATCAATAGCAAGTCTGGGGATTTCTCGTGTTGTCTCTACGTACCGCGTGCTTTTCCATGGACCACAAAAATAATCAATAAATCTCGTTTTCTTCCTAAATCAATTTTCTTTTATTAGAAGTAATAAAATGAAAATATAGGAAAGGAGTAGAGTGGGTTAATCATATAGAACCAGAACTGTACTGTCCAAGTATGGATAAAAACAAATGTTTCTCGTTATATAACCTGTAAACGCCAATCCCTGACAAATGTCTATTTTAAACATTTATGCTCAATAACTGTAAGAAAACATTCAAACATTTTTTCACAGGGATGAGATTTTGCATGATGTTAAAAGGGCAACTAGTATAGCAGACACGGTATGTTTGTGTTTATACATGTAAGGCTTCCTTTGCTAAATTTTGCCTTTACTGGGCAGATACATATGATCCTATTAGTTATTGTTTACAGAAGGGTACAGTGAAATTTCTAGAGAAAGATTGACCTTCCGATTGTTTATGTTAAGTAGGGATGCACCGAATCCAGGATTCGGTTGGGATTCGTCCAAGATTCGGCCTTTCAGTTGGTTTCAGCCAAATCGGAGTGCCTGGCCAAACCGAATCCGAATACAAAAAAAAAAAAAATCACATGACTTTGTCACACAAACAAGGAAGGCAAAAAGTTTTTACTTTTTTTTTTACTGTCTTTCCCCGTTTTTCCTAATTTACATATGCAAGTTAGGGTTCAGATTCGATTCGGTATTTGGCCAAATCTTTCACAAAGGATTCAATCCTAAAATAAAAGGATTTCGGTCAATAATAATTGTATGTAACAATTTATAATACTATTGGCATGTCTATGGCCAGCTTTAAAGTCTGGTGTCACAGAATTGTTGTTAATTCAAATTTTATCGTATGGGCAACTGCCTTACTTGTTTGGTTTTTAGACAGCTACCATAAAAATTAAATTTTGGGCATAATTTACGAACACAGATTCTAAATAGCACCAAGAGTAACCAGTCACAATACGTTTTAATCAATCTACAAAGGTTCCAAAACTGTGGAGCAAGACCCCATGGGGTGAATGTTGGGCTGGGGATAAAATTAATTCAGAATACGATTTCACGTGAATGTGAATTTGCAACAGTATTGCAGAATTAGAATAATAACAGTATTTTCTGTTTTAAGGGGCTTTGTGGGGCCCCAGACAAATCCTGGACCACAAATTGTGGGGAGGCAAAAAAAAGTTTTAAAAATCTTTGGTCTACTACAACTTGAAAATGAAAGGTAATATCTGAAGTTTTTGCAAAATATTTATACACATCGTATATACGCTACTGCGTTATCCTCATCTTATATAGAATAAAAATTTATGCAAAAGTTACCTTTAAACTTCCTTTTTAAATTTGATTTGCTGAAAAATATTGCTGGAACCAACCAACACTTATAATTTTACAGCATGGTTTCTACCCACGTACAGGAGTGCCGATACTTATGTGCAGCCAATCCTGTGGATCTGTACTGCACAAAAGGAAGCATTTGAGCTCACCAGTAGGAATAGGCTACAGAAAGCTTCATCAACTTGAAAAGTACAGGTAAGCTCCTGCAGCAGAAACATTCCCTTTATTGCCTTCAATAAGGTCTCGCTAACATCACAAATGCACATCAAGCTTAAAAAAGTGCCTGAAAATATACATTGCCGTCAAACAGACGGAAATGTGGCTCCCAGTTCCAGGTTTGCCATGTTAGCAAAGAGAGATCAGCTGCCAAGATGTAGCCAAAAACAAAAAGAAGGATGGCACTCTGGTAAAAAGGAAGGTTTATTGTGGTGTCCTGCAGATATCTTTCGCATTAGGCATTTCGGGAATCAAGCCTATGATTAAGGGGTTGATTCCTGAAACGTGTAAGGTAAAAGATATCTGCAGGACACCGCAATAAGCTGCCTTTTACCAGAGTGCTGTCTTTTTTATGTTTTTGGATCATTAATGTAAAGTTTGAAATCATGAGCTAAATAATTACCTGTGAGCGGAATTGGATCAGCTGGACTGAGCTGAAGCCACTGTCTCGCATCATGATCAATAGCTACGTCAGTTGGTGTATTCACTTCATGATCTTCCTCACTACTCTGCCAGGGCATCAGATAAATCTCAGCATCCTTAATGTACCCATTAGCAATATCGCTGCTTACACTCTCCCCTGTGGACAACACACATATAATCATTTAAAAGCACTGGTCATCACTGAAATTTAAAAGAAAAACCTTTTGAATGCGTCTTTTGGGACAGCCCTCTGGTGGGATACAGTGTTAAATGTAAAAGCATTAAACATTTCAATTTAGTGGGGCAATTGACATATATCATGCTTGTGGGATAGATAACCATTACAAAATGGCATGGTACAGAAAGGTGGATGGACTCCTGGAGTAGATCTCTAGTTAGACACCCCTGTTTTTAAGCTCAGCACAGTGCAACTGACCCATAAATCATGTTTACCAAAGTCAATAAAGACTGAAAGGTCAAAATGGGTGAAACCATTCCAGTGTCATTTAGTGTTGTTCAGTAATTTAATTAGAAAGTTTTATCTCCGTTTTCATATTTACATATTTTTATTTTTTATTTCTCAATTACACTGTTTACATTGCAAATCATTCACTCTACAATATCAAATTTCATTCCTGAACCAGCAAGTGTTTTTATTTTTTAGTTGTAATATTGCTGCGTAGGCAGCCATTTCAGGTCATTTTGCCTGGTCATGTGCTTTCAGAAAGAGCCAGCACTTTAGAATGGAACTGCTTTCTGGCAGGCTGTTGTTTCTCCTACTCAATGTAACTGAATGTGTCACAGTGGGACCTGGATTTTACTATTGAGTGCTGTACTTAGATCTACCAGGCAGCTGTTATCTTGTGTTAGGGAGCTGTTATCTGATTACCTTCCCATTGTTCTGTTGTAGGCTGTTGGGGGGGGGGGGGGGTTATATCACTCCAACTTGCAGTACAGCAGTAAAGAGTGACTGAAGTTTATCACAGCACAAGTCACATGACTGGGGGCAGCTGGGAAACCAACGATATGTCTAGCCCAGGGATCAGGAACCTTGGCTCTCCAGCTGTTAAGGAACTACAAGTCCCACAATGCATTTGCCTTTAGACTCCTTCAAAAGGCTCCATTATTGCATTGTGGGACTTGTAGTTCCTTAACAGCTGGAGAGCCAAGGTTCCTGATCCCTGGTCTAGCCCAATGTCATATTTCAAAATTTAATATAAAAAGATCTGTTTCTCTTTTGAGAAATGGATTTAATTGCAGAATTCTGCTGGATCAGCAGTATTAATTGATGTGTTTTGAAAAAAATGTTTTTCCCATGACAGTATCCCTGCACATGGATAGGAAACTGGCTACAGGATCAGGTACATAGGGCAGTTGTTAATGGTACATTCTCTACTTGGCGTAAGTTTCCTAGTGGGATCCCTCAGAGCTCGCTATTGGGTCCACTTTTATTTAACTTGTTCATTAATGACTTAGGGGAGGGTATTGTAAGTAATGAATCATTGTTTGCAGATGACACATCTATACAGCCCAATTAATTCCATCCAGGATGTGGCATCCATGCAGCAGGCTCTTGACAAACTTGCCAGCAAAGTTGCAGATGAGATTCGGTGTTGATAAATCTAAAGTTATACACTTGGGATGTTAAAAAATATGCAAGACACATAACCTTAATGGTGGTGCACTAGGGTGCAGAGAGGGTGCAGAGAAGGGCAACTATGCTGGTAAAAGGTATGGAATATCTCAGCTATGAGGAAAGACTTGGGGTTGTTCACGCCAGAGAAGAGGCACTTAAGGGGTGACTTGATAACTATGATTAAATATATAAGCCAGTGATCCACAACCAGTGGCTCATGAGCAACATGTTGCTCACCAACCCCTTGGATGTTGCTCCCAGTAGCCTCAAAGCAGGTGCTAATTTTTGAATTCCTAACATGGAGGCAAGTTTGTTTGCATAAAAACCATGTGTACTGCCAAACAGAGCCTCCTGTGGAGAGACAGGCCACACAGGGGGCTAGCAAATAGCCAATCACAGCCCTTATTTGGCATCCGCAGGGACTTTTTCATGCTTCTGTTTAACCCCAACTCAGGGGAATGTTGCTCATGGGTATAAAAGGTTGAGGACTTAAAGGTTGAACTTGTGTCTTTTTTTTTTAACCTAACTTACAATGTTACTATGCATGTTACTATGCAGCTGTACCTTTCTCATGATAAGCAGCTCTTCCATTTGAAGACTGAGAATCAGTAGTCCACTCCAGTTCAACAGGGCTACTGCTCCTCTCTACGAATATCTGAGGAAAAACAGGAAAATGTTTATACATACCGTAATTTGTTTCCTGGTCACTTCCATGACAGCATTCACCCATGGGTTAATTCCCCCCTGCAGGCCAGCGGACAGGACCTCCCACTAACAATTAAAAAGTTCCACTTCCTCCCTACCCCCTTGTCTTAGTATTAAAGCTGTCCCTTATAGGGTGGGAAACTCCCCGGTGAATGCTGTCATGGAAGTGACCATGAAACAGAAATTGCTGTATGTATAAACAATTTCCTGTTTTCCCATAGTCACCTATGTCAGCATTCACCCATGGGAAATCCCCAAGCTTAACATAAAGACTGGGACACCAAATGCATTTCACAGAACTTTAATGAGTGGAATACACTACAGACTGTAAAACTTTCCTCCTAAATTTTAACTCTTTGGAGGACAACACATCCAACATGTAATGTTTTACAAATGTATTCATAGATGACCATCTTGCTGACTTCCTGGCTTGAGCCGCCATGGAACTGGCCAATGCCCTGTTAGAGTGAGCCTTCAACCATTTTGGGACACTCCTTCCTGCCACATTGTAAGCTTTTGCAATAGCTGCCACAATCCAGGCACTAATAGTTCTCTTCGTTGGGGCTTCCCCCTTTCTGTATCCATTTGGAATAATAAACAAATGTTCAGACTTCCTCCACATCTTAGTTTTTTCCAAGTAAATTCTTATAGCTCTCACTAAATCCAAAGTATGCCACTTTTCTTCCTCTGTAGATGTGGGCATTGGAAAAAAGGAAGCTAAGATGACTTCCAGATCCATATGAAATTTTGACATGACTTTTGGAAGGAACACGAATGCGAGTCTCAACAGCACTTTATCCTCAAAAATCACTGTATATGGCTCAGACGCCGCCAAAGATGCTATTTCTCCCACTCTACAGGCCGATGTTAGGGTTTTCAAGACCAAAGGAAGATCCCATGGTGGGAGACAACCTCTCTTCACTTGCCTCACTCTCATTATGGCATTAAAGAATCTTCTCACCAGCGGTTCTTCTGCCCAATTCTTCCCTGTTAATGCTGAAATAGCAGATATTTGGCCACTCAGTGTGCTCATATTCAATTTCTTCTCGTACACTGAGAACAAGAAGTCTATTACTACTGTGGGTGATGGAGACAACAGATCCACTTTCCTACCTGTGACAAATTCCACAAGCTTTCCCCACACTCTGTAGTATTGCTGGGATGTGCTTGCTTTCAATAATAAATCTATGACTTCCTCTTTAAGAAACAATTGTCTTAATCCCTCCCTCTCAACCACAAAGCCATCAGAGACCAATGACTGTTCCCCTAAATCTGAATGGATCCCTGCGATAGCCATCCTGGAAAGTACTGAATCCGCATCGGCTTGTCTACAGTTAACCTCTGGAGAAGGGTCTCCTGGGCAGGAATTACTGCAATTGCTTCTGCTTTGTCTTTCTTTATTTTCTTTAACACTCTCCAAATTAAAGGACATGGAGGAAAAACATATATCAAGCCCTCTGACCACATCTGCTTTCACATTTTCTCTTCCTGGAAGATGAATTGCAGTTAGCCCTTCTATCCAATTTTCTGCCCACTGAAAAAGTGGATCTACTTCTTCCAGCAGAACCGCCTTGTTTTACCAGATAGGTGACTGCCGTAGTGTTGTCTGTCATCACCTTTACATGCTTGCCTTTTATAAGATGAGCAAAGTAAACAAGGGCCTTCCTTATTGCTCTCAACTCCAAAATATTTGATGGTACGTTTTCTCCTTTCCATGTGCCTTATGCAAATTTTTCTCCTATGGGAGCTTGAAGCGTCAGTGGTTACTAACACCCAATCTGGATCCTCTAGAGGAAGTCCTCTCGCCAGATTTTCTTGTCTGCACCACCAGGATAGGGTTCCCTTGACATCCTGAGGTACCACTAGTTTTCTTTGTATATGAAGATGAGGCTGATTTACCCTTTTTAGAGGGCAAAACTGCAAGGGTCTTAAGTGCCATCTTGTCCACTTTACTATCTGTATTGTTGCAGGCATGGATCCTAGCACTTTTAGACAATGTTGCACAGAGAATGTCTTCTGTCTCTTGAAATCCTTTACTAGATTGATCACTTTGCACTGTCTGTCTGGAGGAAGACTGACCAAATTCCTCTCTGTCTGGAAGAGCGCCCCCAAATATTGAAGTGACTGAGTGGGAACCAAATTGTTCTTTTCTTGGTTTATCACCCAACCATGGACAATCAAAATCTCTTTTCCTCTGGAAGTATGCGCCTCGGCTTCCGACTTTGAGTTTGCGACCACCAATATGTCGTCCAGGTAATGATACACTGCCAAACCGTCTTTCCTTATTTCTGCGATGAGTGCTACTAACACTTTCGTAAATACTCTTGGGGACTGGGCTAGTCCAAATGGCAGGCACCTGAACCGCACATGAATGTTGTTCATTGCAAATCCCAGATATTTCCTGTGTACTTGTGCAATTGGCTTGTTTGTTAGCCAGTCTCCTGCTGATACTGCTTGCATAATGGAAGCTAATGGCTCCATCTTGAATTTCCTTGCTTGCAGATATTTATTTAACTTTCTCATGTCTAGCACTGGCCTTAACTTGCCCGATGCCTTCTTTACCAGAAAAAGTCTGGAGTAAAAACCCTTGCATCTTTATTGCAGAGAAACTCTCTCTATTGCCTTTGACTTGAACAATTGATCCAAGTACTCTTGTGCTACCTTCTTGTTCGTTTCTGTTCCACTGATGACTGACCTCTTTGACTTCCAGGAAGAAACCGAATTCTATTACACTTTGTACTCATGTGTCCTTGATCGTTGTGGGCCAGACGTGCAAAAAATCGGCCAATCTGGCCCCTACCATGCTCTGGGCCTTGCCACCCTCATTGCTGACTGGAGGTAGATGGGGTGGAGGAGAAAAAAAAAGGTCTGTTTGACGCCCCTCTGGAATTTGGACGTCCCGATCTCCAAGTGGACTGCCTAAAGTACTCTCTACCAGGCTTGTACTGTCTCGAAGTTCTAAACGACTTCTCTTTTGCTTTGATGAAACCCGACTCCAACCGTGCTCTCTTGCTTGGTTATCTTGAGGCAGGAGCACACTTTTTCCTCCTGATACTTTCTTGATAATTGTATCAAGTTTTTCTCCAAATAACCTTCTCCTTCAAATAGCAATTGCCAAAGATTAGTTTTTCAGCCATAGCGCTCTCCTGGCGGCCACTGATAATGCCATAGATCTTGCCGAAAAATGCTTCAGTCATGTATTCTGTTGCCATTCTACAGTCAGCTAACGAACATCTCTAACAATTGTGGTGTTTTTACATTAGATGATATTGCTTCTCCTAATTCAGAAAGCCATACTTTCAATGCCCTAGACACCGAAGTCAGTGCCACTGCTGGCTTACATGTTACACCTGCAGCTCCAAAAGCTTTCCTTAAATTGAACTCCATCTTCTTTTCCATCATTAGAGACCGCTGCATCATCCACTAGAAGTATAGTTTTTTTTAGCCAGTCTCACCACAGCTGCATCCACCTTTGGTGGAGACTCCCAAGACTTAGAATCTTGCTCATCGAAGGGGTATTTCTTATTAACTTTTCCCGCAGTTTGAGCTCTTTTTTCTGTCATTTTCCACTCCGTTGCAATGATTTCCTTGATTGATGAATGAACCGGAAAATACATTGCTTTCTTCTTTGAAGATGGGAATAGCTTATCAGCTGATGACAATTTTGCTGAATCTGTAGGGAAAGTCAGGGTCTGCCTTACTGCCTTAATCAATGGCTCAATTACTGCCAGATCAAATGTGGATTCTTTCTCAGACTCAATCTTCCTTTCCTCTGATCCTGCCTGAGACAGGACATCTGAATCAGCCGACAAATCTCCTTCTGACACTTCTAAGAAAGACTCTCCTGGTCTCCCATGATAATGCCTTGGTCTCTTCTTAGAACCTGAGACTTATTGAAATCCTTGTATATCTGCCTGTTTAATAACTGAGGCTAAGGACTCGGCAAACAATTGGTTCTCTTGTGACACAGAGGTTCCTGGATCCTGTTGCTTTTCACCAGAAGCTGTAGATTTCTCCGGAGACTTGTCTTTTTTTCCCCATCTGTGGCAGGAAAGCTGCACATAAACAACATAATGTTACGAATTGAGCCCTCTGCCCTTGATATAGACCTTCTGATAGCATACATCACCTTTTCCCTTTAGGGTTGGCAGCTTTCCCCGTCATACCAGGTTCCATTGGTCAGCTAATCAGAGAAATAAACAATAATCAGCTTCTTTCTCATAAAACTTTAAAGGACTTTCAGCTGAGTTATGTCCCCCACATACCTGTCACCGATGCCTTCAATACTCAGATACTCTGAGTGGCAAAATGGCACCCACAGGAAGACACTTCTGTTTAAATAGGATAGGCAGCATGCAGGATATTTTAAAAATTTTCCTTTTATTACTGCCCCTCTGTTACTTATGCCGATTCCAGGGATTGGCGCTAACTTTTGGCGCCAACCGCCGTCTTCTGTCGCTCCCCTTCCCTTGAGCATAATGCCATTAATAAGGATGGGCGAATTTTTTTGCCGTGCAACAACATTTTTTTTTGACGCCCATAAACTTTAATCGGCGTCTGCGACATTTTGCTGGCAGCGACTTTTTGGCGAAACATAACAGGTCAAATTCACCCATCTCTAGCCATTAACCAAAATGGCCGCTCGGTAACTTCCGCCATTGACGTCACATCCGATCACGTCCACTGTACTGCACTTTGCCGACATTCTCGCGGTTCTTCTTCCTAGCACCAGACTCTCACCTAACCCGCTTGGCGGGAGGATCCAGTCACAACGCTCCTTCACAACCTCCTGACCCTACGAACGGGAGGAAAGCCACGAGCATGTACGTCAGTCCTTTGCTAACACCAACACGGGGAGCTCCTCTGACCCTTACCATATCCAGTATCCATAGCTTTGTTTCTTCTAACACAGCACTCCTATCCCTGGCCCAGACAGGACAAAAAAGACAAGGGGGTAGGGAGGAAGTGGAACTTTTGAATTGTCAGTGGGAGGTCCTGCCCGCTGGCCTGCAGGGGGGAATCAAACCATGGGTGAATGCTGACATGGGTGACTATGGGAGACATTTTAATTGATTAGGTTTGATGTATGCCCACTCACTCACATTATTAATGATTTACATCAAAAGTAATTATTCAGTTACTGACGCCAGTAAGGTCTATGCAGGCATTCCATGAGAGAGTTGTGTTATTTTAGTAATTGATTTCTGTTTAAAGACTCACTATTACACAAGGTTACATCATAGATCTAGTACCAGAAAGCAAACGTAATACCCAAGAGAATGCTCAAACACTGAGGAATTCATCACTGCACAGAATAACAAACACCTTTCTAGAAATGTACACATCCAACCCGTGTGTCTATGTTTTGTTAATTATCCAATAATTCTGCTTTTCATAGATTACATTAAAAAATACAGAGCAAATATCCACACATGGTATCTAACTAACAGGTTACCTATAAATATCAAGCTGTTACAGAACTAGAACACAGAATAACCTTTGCCAGGTTATGCTGAAAGTTCAGCAGGATGGATATCTATGTGCACATATATGTCACACTACACATTTGGTGGTGTTTCATTCATTTTAATGTGAACAGAGGTATAGGTATATAATTGTTTGCTTGTCTAATGTGTCCTGCAATTGTCTGCGGGTTAGATTAATATATTCCATAATGTGCAATAAAGCCCCGAGAACAGCATGTTTACCATAGTATTTATTGGTGAATGAGACAATGTCAACTACCTTCTGTGTTCCCTGGAGAGCTCACCCTGAAGACCAATGAGCTCTAGTCAAGCTTACTGTCACTTAATGACTATGTAATTAGCATTACCAATATTTTCCAGGGTCAGTCAATGGACAATAGAAAAGCCCTAGAGATTACCGTTGGGGCATCATTATCGCTCTTTCCTCTTCCAGCAGATTCTTGGACAAATGTGGAGTCAGTAGAACTTTCACTTATAGAGTAGTCAATTTTCTGACCTATGTTTATTTTAAAGATAAAAGTACAGAGTTCAGGATAACATGCCAGATAAAGCAAAACGAATAAAGGAGATCTATATAGTACTCTGGTCAGTTGAAAAATGAATTTCACCTTGAGTAAGATCAGGACATGGTTCTGCTAAGTCAGATGTACTGCAACTGCGTGCTAATTCCTGTGATTCTTGTTCACAATTTCCAGAACAAGATTCAGATCCTGCAGCACCTTCCTGAGGCTGTATTTCATCAACTTCTGAAAAGGCAAATTAAGCTTTTAGCAGTGTAATGTAAAAGTATACAATTTATCCCACCCAAAAAGCAAACAAAATCAAAACTGTTCCGCATCTTCAAATACATTAGTTGACTGTTAGGCAATGGCTCGAAATGTGAACAATGAAAAAGTCACATGATTCAGTGCCAAACTTTTACAAATCATTTAACAAATATATATGATCTTTTGATGTTACCTCCTTCCTTCAAATGTTACAGGTTTCTTGGAGCAGATTAATTGATTGTTAGGTTAAGAAAGTGATCTCCAGAGCATTAATTGTACAGGAAATAAAGGTGAATTAGTAAGAGGGAAGAATTAGGTACAGTACCTGAAAGCCTTTGAGAACAAGAAGTAGAAGAAATACCAGGTAAGAGAGAGCTCACAGTGTGAAGAAGATGAGGGACACTTTTAGCTGCTGGCAATGCCTCATAGAGATGCACACAGTTGCTGATAGATTGGCTTCGCTTAGCTTTTAGAGAAGAAGAAACATTGGGGGAATAAGACAAAACCTTAATAAAGTTCTTAAAAACAGCAATAGTTCACACCGTTATCAACACGAGTCAGGGAAATCGGCCAAAATAGACAGGGATGGGGGCATAGCTGACTGATGATCTGATGTGATCTTGGGGCTAAACTGAACATAGTTTAGAATAGACGTAGAATTTTAAGGGAAATTAAAGCTTTCACATTACATTGCTATTGTAACTGCTAGCGCATACAGTCAGCCTATGAAATTCCCTTCTTGTGCAGAATGTGCGCTAAATAGGCACATAGCAAAGATGTTAATCATTAAAGGAAAACTATACCCCCAAAATGAATACTTAAGCAACAGATAGTTTATATCAAATTGAATGACATATTAAAGAATCTTACCAAACTGGAATATATATTTACATAAATATTGCCCTTTTACATCTCTTGCCTTGAACCACCATTTCGTGACTCTATCTGTGCTGTCTCAGAGATCACCTGACCAGAAATACTACAACACTAACTGTAACAGGAAGAAGTGAGGAAGCAAAAGGCAGAACTCTGTCTGTTAATTGGTTCATGTGACCTTACATGTGGTTTGTATGTGTGCACAGTGAATCTTACGATCTCAGGGGGCGGCCCTTATTTTTTAAAATGGCAATTTTCTATTTATGATTACCCAATGGCACATACTACTAAAAAAGTATGTTATTATGATAATGGTTCATTTACATGAAGCAGGGTTTTACACGTGAGCTGTTTTATGCAATATCTTTTAATAGAGACCTACATTGTTTGGGGGGTATAGTTTTCCTTTAAGTAAAGAAGGTTCCAAGGCAATCCTGCAGAAATTTAATGCCAGTGCTCTTAAAGTGTAGTATCTAAGTGGGTGCAGAATGCATTGGCACGGTACATAGTGCAAAACAAAGTAAATGCTTGACACTATTAGTCAGCGACAGACACAGAAAATGATCAGTTTACCATTATCTTTTCAGGAATTACATTTTCTACATATGAAAAGTCCATTAAGTAAGATACATTGGGAGGAATTAACAGAGATTAACGATCATGTTTCCACTTGAGGTGCATTACCTGTTGCTTTTTGCCGCACAATGTTCCTTGCTTTCTCCACCCCAGGTGCTCCTGAGGTGGTGGCACTCCGAAATCTCATAGGTTCGTGAGACTCTGGATTGCTCCTCCAACTAAGCGAAAATGACCTGCCAACAGCAGCTCCTTTCTGAGGATCTGGGAAGCCACCTACAGCCACAGGAAACAAGACAGGTAATTAATAATAATATTATAGCTCTTATTCTAGCAAACCAAATTTGTAGATAACCCTCCACTAATAAATAATTTAATATTACTAAAATGTCATTGGAGGTCACTGAATAGAATTCTGCTAAATTTAGGCTCAATATACCAAAAATTTTTTTTTACAAAAATTATATCTATCTATCTCTCTATCTCTCTATATCTATCTCTCTATCTCTATCTCTATATATATATATATATATACACACACACACATACAAATAAATAGTTATTTTGTTGGTGTGCCATAATTTTAAGCTGCTCTATTTATATCAAACTCATCATGAATGCCCTTTACTTTTATTGCTACACATATCTACACTTCCCAATTTACAATCATGCAGTGCTTCACTCTCTCATACTGTTGAGCATCTCGCTTGGGTCTTTCAGTTAGCACAGTTATTCATTTAGTTTTCCTGGAAGGACACCTAGTGGCCAAAATTGTGACTATTTCAAGGGTATCCAGATTCTGATTTAGATATCAAACTTGTGTACTTTAACATTAAAATTACATTAAGAGGTGAAAAGATGCAGGACATGAAAATCTTAAAGTATACATAACATTATATAGTTAATGAGGGACTAGGAGTCCAAAGTCTTGGAATAAATTCATGGTCAGCCAGCAGCATTTTGGGGTTCTCTGTGCTGGTCCACACAAACAATAGTGCTAGCCAATTAAATGTCATGGGGATGATGTTTAGATTTGCATGAAGTTATATTCCCTACATTTGTTTTCAGTGCATAGTTTAAATCAGGCTGTGAGCCACATTCAAATGTAAAAAAAAGTTGGAGGGAAACACAAGCATTTTGATCGGCTATAAGTAGCACCTATGTGGACTGGCAGCCTATAGGATGCTTTTTTTGGCAGTACTTGAGTTTTTATGCAACTAAAACTTGCCTTAAAGCTAGAAATTCAAAAATAAGCACCTGCTTTAAGGCCACTGAGAGCAACATCCAAGGGATAATGAGCTTACGAGCCACTGGTAGAGGATCACTCGTCTACATAAAACAGGTTTTGCAGACTACTGTGATGGAACAAATAGACACACTGACACAAGAAAATTGTGTTTAGGAAAATTCACCTTTGCCTCTTTGTTTCTTCTCCTTTTGCTCACTGAGCTTGTCTAGAGGTAAGCTGTTCATATCTAAACCATACACCGTCCTGGCCAGCACTGCGGTGAGAGAATCCATAATCTGCGACCACTCATTAATAAGTTCTTCCCAGTCGGTAAGTGAGGACAGGACACTCAGTAGTTCATCCCACAAATCTCGAGATATATAAACACACAGATTGGCTCGAATCCAAGCTACAATGAGAGTCTACAAGAAACAGATTTGGAACATGAGTACAATATTGAAGACTTTTATAGTTTTTATGATGTCATAACACCAAGTATATGATAAGAAGTTGTCAAATGTATGATAGAAGTAATATAGCTTCAAAAGGAGAGAAGGCCAGTGCAAAAGATGTTTAGCTACATGAATCTGCTGTCTGGGCTGCTGAGACAATGTATCAAGCACTTAATTTACAAAAAAATAGGTAAACTATTTCAGCATTTTAGCAGCAATTCTTAATAGTTAACTATAGAGAATATCACCGTCACAATTATATTTGTGGAACGTCTCACAGAGCCTCCACTAATGCTACAGTGAGAATGCTGCTCATACCTGTAGAGACAGTCTATACATGATCAAACAATAGCTAAGGTTCTGGCATAAATGACAAAAAAAATGATTTTATAAATATATAAAATATACTCAAAGATCGAAATTACTTTTATTTATACAGTCTTTTTCTGATTAAATATAACATTTTAAGAAAATGGTATACAGTTAGGCCCATAAATCTTTGAACAGAGACAACTTTTTTCTAATTTTGGTTCTGTACATTAACACAATGAATTTTAAATGAAACAATTCAGATGCAGTTGAACTATAAACTTTCAGCTTTAATTCAGTGGGTTGAACAAAAAGATTGCATAAAAATGTGAGGAACACAATCACTTCATTTCAGGGGCTCAACAGCAATTGGAGAAATTAAAAAACTGAAAATAAAATGTTCATTTCTAATACTTGCTGGAAATGACTGAAGTCTTGAACTCATGGACATCACCAGATTCTGGGTTTCCTCCTTTTTAATGCTCTGCCAGGCCTTTACTGCAGTGGTATCCAGTTGCTGTTTGTTTGTGGGCCTTTCAGTCTGAAGTTTAGACTTCAACAAGTGAAACGCATGCTCAATTGGGTTCAGATCAGGTGACTGACTTGGCCATTTTAGAATATTCCACTTCTTTGATATAATAAACTCCCGGGTTGCTTTGGCTGTATGTTTTGGGTCATTATAAAACGCCTCCCAATTAATTTGAACGCTTTTAGATGGATTTGAGCAGACAGTACGTCTCTGAATACCTCAGAATTCATTCGGCCGCTTCTGTCCTGTGTCACATCATGGATAAACACTGGTGTCCCAGTGCCACTGGCAGCCATGCACACCCAAGTCATCACACTGCCTCCGCCATGTTTTATAGAGATGTGGTATGCTTTGGATCATGAGCTGTTCCATGCCTTCTCCATACTTTTTTCTTGCAATCATTCTGGTTGAGGTTGATCTTGGTTTCATCTGTCCAAAGAATATTTTTTCCAGAACTGTGCTGGCTTTTTTAGATGTTTTTCTTTTTTTTTTTTTTTTTTTTAGCAAAGTCCAATCTAGCCTTTCTATTCTTGAGGCTTGTGAGTGGCTAGCCCCTTCTCAGTATACCCTCTGTATTTAGTTTAATGCAGTCTTCTCTTTATGGTAGACTTGGATATCAATATGCCTACCTCGTGGAGAGTGTTGTTCACTTGTTTGGCTGTTGTTAAGGGGTTTCTCTTCACCATGGAAATGATTCTGTGATCATCTACCACTATTGTCTTCCGTGGACCTCCAGGTCTTTTTGCGTTGCTGAGTTCACCAGTGATTTCTTTCTTTCTTAGGATGTACCAAACTGTAGATTTTGGCACTCCTAATATTGTAGCAATTTCTTAGTTGTTTTTTTTTCTGTTTTTGCAGCTTAAGGATGGCTTGTTTCACCTGCATGGAGAGCTCCTTTGACCACATGTCTGTTCACAGTGAAATCATCCACATACAAGTACCCCCCCCTCACATCAACTGCAGGGCTTGTATCGGCTTAATTGATAATGACATAACGAAGGCATTGCCCATGCCTGCCCATGAAATAGCCTTTAAATCAATGGTCTAATTGCTTTTGAGCCCCTGAAATGAAGTGGCCATAGACGCAAAGATCCGATCGTACGAATCAATGTACGATCGGACATTCCAATCTCCCAACCTGCCACTAACCATTCAGATCAAAGTCTTACCATTCCGACCAAATAAAGTAGTTAAAGAACAGATCAGCCGATGTTCTGCCCCTGACAGCAATCATACGATAGACAAAGCTACTGACAGTCTCCCACTGAAAATCGTACAATCGGCAATACACGGAGAGATATTACCCGCAGCCGACAGAAATTTTCTAAACTGTCCGATCGACCAAACGACCGATCTCCACTGGACGAAAAATGTCGGGACTCTCCACACACGTTCTGAAAATCGCACAAATCCTTGATTCGTACGATGATCTTTGCATCTATGGCCAGCTTTAGTTCCTCACATTTTTGTGCAATATTTTTGTTCAACACACTGAATTAAAGCTTCAAGTCTGCAGTTTAACTGCATCGGAGTAATTTCATTTAAAAATCATTGTGGTAATGTACAGAACCAAAATTAGAAAAAAGTTGTCTCTGTCCAAAGATTTATGTGCCTAACTGTAACGGCAAAGAACACCGTTCATGCTAAACTAGAGCTCTCCCTTTTGTCTGATGGCCCAACACTCTTCACCTTGGACCAGGTTTTTATTACGGGAAATGGTGCTGAGCAAAGAGGCAGAGCCAGAATGGCTATGAACCATTGGTTCCTAATTATTTCTAATATGTCAGAAAACACATTTAAAATGCATTTTATGTATATTTTGTTTAGAGATTCAATTTGCATAAGCTGCTACTTAATCTTCCGATATGACAATAACCTTGTAAAATATCTGCTTCATGAGGGAAGCACTGGCCAAAAAAATACGACCTTTTGTCAGAAGTATGCAGGCTGAAGCTCTCTGTCCATGTGCTATCTCAACCTATTAGCTCTTGCTCTCCCATTTACACTGTGCAACTCATCCTAGCAGCCCTTATATTAAACAGCCTCCATAGATCCTCCTGCGTGTATGTGCCAATACATTTCGCTTCAATCACACCATCACAGTTCTATTTACCTCTTTCCTATCTTCCTATCTAGAAGGCCAGACTGATCACCCTGTATTTTATATCCACAGATCATGCTGAAAGCTTGATATCTCTGCACACCATTTAGCAATTATTCTTATTGTTCCTAAAATATTTTCTATTAGACATCTATAAATTAATATATGTTCATTGGCTATATATTCAGTTCATTGCAGAGTTTAGTAATCTATACTCAACTGCTGCTCAACAGGTTCATTGAATTCATATTGCAGGGAAGTGTCTTTAGAGCACCTTAGTTGGTCATAATTGATGAGAACTATTTCCTTTTAAAAGAACGGTCAGCATGCAAATCTATGCAAGTTAAAGTTAACTTTAAAACTCAGCATGTGAACATCAGCATACAAGGTATTTTATGGATACTTCAGTAGTAAATCTGGGGTTTCTTCCATTTGCTTTGCATACACTTTCCATGTCAATATACCTACCCGAAATAGAACACCGGCCAAGTCCTGAGAGTAGAGGTCTTTCTTCACATTGTCCTTTGGTTTCTGAACAACGGCTTCTGTTATCCTCAGCAATATCTGCAGCATTTGCTCCCTAAGCAAAACAAAAATCATTCCAGTTTGGTTCAGCCAACAATACTATACAGGTAGAATGGCTGTACAAATGAGAAAGTGCAATTAAAGGAATCCTGTCATGATTGTTAGGGTGTCGGTTTTTTAATAAAAGTTTGGGACCAGTTATCCAGAATGCTCAGGACCTGGGGTTTTCCAGACAATGGATCTTTCTGTAATTTGGATCTTCATACCTTAAAGAGATACAGACATCAGAAAATATCTATCATAAAATTGTCTTTCAATGCTATTTATAATTTTGCCATAAAAATATTTGCCTGATGCTTTTACATTACCTTTCTTACCCCCATGTTCCTCTATGTGGGGGCTGCCATATTTGTGCAGCAGTAGTCTGTTAGCATTAAAAACTCTGACAGGTTAAGATGGGACAGTCAGGTTGGCAAAACAGACAGGTTTAGGAACTTCGAGTGACATTACTTACAAAAGCAGAACTATCAGCGAAAAACGATGAACATGATATTTTGAAAAGAAAACTTTTAGTGTCAGTATCACTTTAAGTCTATTAGAAGTCTACTGTAAAATGTACTATATTACACTGTACATTGCAAATACCGTTTTCTACCATTTAAAATGTTACTAAATAAATGCATAAAATGTTACCAATAAATGCATTTTTTTGTTTTAATAATGCGTGTGGTCATCTCAGGTTATTATGCAGCTGTTGCGTCACGTTATCGCCGAGCCCATAATGACTCAAGCGTTGCTCCTATTTCTCCTGCTCGGTGTTACTCTCATATCTACCACTAGGTGGAACAGCATGGGAGCATTTTACGCACAGGTATGGGACGGGTTATCTGTTTGGGCCTGTTTGGATCTTCATACCTCAAGTCTACTAGAAAATCATGTAAACATTAAAAAAACCCAATAGGTTTTGCTTCCAATAAGAATTAATTAGATCTCAGTTTGGATCAAGTGCAAGGTACTGTTATGATTATTGAGAAAAAATATTTTTTGTTTTGGTAAAAAATTTGGATTATTTGGATAAAATTGTGTCTATGTGAGACAGCCTTTACGTAATTCGGACCTTTCTGGGTTTCCTGAGAATGGATCCGTAATGCAAACTATATGAGTGCGTGCGCACGTGTCTCAATAGCGGCCTGAACCACCCCAAAAAAATTGAAAAACAACTGCATTTGTGCTTTGTTATCATTAAAATACTATGCACACTATTTATTTGAATATAAGAAGCTACAGTCCCTTTAAACCTTTCACCCAAACTTTATGGGTACAAAGATACCTTTCCATGATGAACTATTTTCCATCAAAGGGGATCTATAAATACATACTATACAGGATTAAAACATTTAACACCATAATCAATAATCACAAGCACTAATGCACTTCTTGTATGAACATTCCATCTTTGACACTTTTCTTCGCATGTAATATTGATTCTTTTTATCAAAATGATAAAAAGTAAAAAAAAAAAAAAAGGCTTTTATACGGTTACACAGTTAGTGTCATACATACTTGTAAAGCAGCATTTCTGCAACCCAATCAAAAATCTTGCATTAAACCCATTTGTGATAGGACATAAATCTTGTTCTGTGAAGGGGCATCCATTAAGTAACTGGTACCATTTGTTTTAGCTGCCAGACTGTAGTTTGCAACTGATAAATCTAATGTTTCTTTCCTTTATTCTGTGTTCATTTCAACAAAGTCACTTTGATGGAAGAACACAGAAGTCGACAGTATAATTTAAGTATAATGCTTCAAAACAGACGAATATTTTAAATTAACGAGTCATTAGCTGTTACCATTGCCAAGTTTTAAAGCTTTCAAAAGCTTCCGAGATATGTCTTTTTTGAGATATTAACTGTCTTGCGGAGCCAATTTGTACAAACATTCTGCATTAATCTAAGCTTTTGCTTCTTCTTTAGAATCATCCCTGGCCGTGAGGAGATGATATTTGTTCTGGTTCTTAAAATATAGGGATGTACCTAACACTGCTAATAACGGTTTAGGTTTAGGGCGATTCCCGAATCCGCTTCACCAGATTCAGCAGAATACTGAAACACATCAAGCAATTGAATTCGTACAGACTGAGATTGCACACAATTGGTGCACAGAATGGCACCTGCACTGCAAATTTCTCTCTATTTTTTAGGTTTTGGATTCAGTTTGGGCAGGGTCTTAAATGCGGACAAACCTTGCTGAAAATGGCTCAGATTCAGCCGAATCCTGGATTCAGTACACCCCTATTAAAATATTTGGCTGAGTATAGATGTTGTGAAGGACAGTTTATAGGCTCCTGAATAGAGTCTCTGAACTTCCAATGCATGAGTTTGAAAAGAAAACGAATGCCTTGTCCAGAGGAGCTTGCAATCATGAATCTTGTCAAGCTATTTTTGTGTCAGCGATTCTGCACATAGTGAATTTTGGGAAAATGCTGATTGTTGTCAGAAATCAAGAAGAAAATGAAATTAGCCCATAGCACCTCAAAGGTGATGTAGTTGTATGCACTAAGCTGCCATGTAACATGAACCTTAAATTACAAATCGGCCTTCTATCATCATTTCATGTTAACATACTGTACACTGTGAGCTAGTCCCTAAACCCAAGTTACAGCAGCCAAGACCACTTGACGTTTATGTGCAAAAAAAGAAGATGGGAAGCTACTGTGGACTCACTCATTAAAGGAGAAGGAAAGGTTAAAACTAAGTAAGCCTTATCAGAAAGGTCCATCTAAATATACCAGTAAACCCCCAAAGTAGTGCTGCTCTGAGTCCCCTGTCAAAAGAAACACTGCATTTCTTTCCTTCTATTGTGTACACATGGGCTTCTGTAACAGACTTCCTGTTTTCAGCATAAACCACCTTGCCCCGGGCGTGAGCATGCTCAGTTTGCTCCTCTTCCCCTGCCCCCCTCCCTTCTCTACTGTAATCTGAGCCCAGAGCAGGGAGAGACTCAGGCAGGAAGTGATGTCACACCACGTTAATACTGCAGCTCCTATCCTAAACAAACAGAGAGTTTCTAGAGCTTTTTACTCAGGTATGGTAAAACATTCTACAGAATAAATATATCATTCTAACTTGCACTATAGCGGCTAATCTATTGGCAATAAAATGCCTCCGTAGCTTTCCTTCTCCTTTAAGGCTAATGGTGGCATTTGGCTGGTACAGTGCCCATAACATAAGCTATTCTAGTCAAATAATATATAAATAATAATATAAAAAGCTTTATTATTCAACCCCTAAGCCCAACTCTCAATTATGTTAAGCATGCTGTATTTATTTCCCACTACACAGACCATGAGGATTGAACATTCAACCGTAATGCTATTATGAAGGATACATTCTGGGATTCTGTCACAGAATATAAACACACACAATGAACTTGTACATAAATAATAGTACAGTGATGTTCAAAAACAATCTCTTTAGATCCAAAATACATTAACTACAGTGAAAGGTAGTGATAACTTTAGTCCTGATACATTACACAGAGTGAAAGGCAACAGCACCCCAGGGCACCCCACAAACCTTTTAAAAAGTCAACATTGTATTGATTTAAATTAATTTACGGTAGATGATATCTGCATTGCAAAAAGTGCTCCTCCTAGTGGTGGATTTGAGTATAACAACCAAGAAGGAGAAATTGGAGCTTTCAGAATGGAAGAGGTGGGGCTGTTTTTGAAAGCACAGGATCATGCATAATATGGTAGAATAAATTAATTGCAATGTACATATCATAATATGGCATTAAAAAAACACATCATGACAGAATCCTTTAAATGGCTACAGCACATTTTAACTGAAATGAGTTACTTTTCATTTGCATAACAAAAGAAACTTAATTGGTAATGGGGGCCCTGGTGCCAATATTTTTTTAAAAAATATTCTTTGGGGCCCCGATTTTTCTTTACTTGTAAGGGGTGGTCTTGGCGTAAGTTTTTTTTTTTTTTTTTCTTATAGGGGGGCCCTGACCACCAATTTATTAATTTTTATAACAATATAACATAAACTGAAAGGAGTTTGGAGGTACACAAAAGAAATTCCGTGGTCATTACAGTCTCAACAAATAATAATAATAAGCAAATTATAGATTCAACTTAACTGTCTCTAATAGAACAGTGATCTGTACAGCAATATAGCCCACAATTAAAGTTGATCACTGCTGATTATACACAACGTATACATAGGATCCTATTGATTTGGTGGCTCCTGGGGGGTGATCGTGGACTCTACTCAGTCTCGGACTGGCCCACCGGGATACCAGGAAAACTCCCGGTGGGCCCAGGTGTCAGTGGGCCTCTTGCTTCTAACCATTTGGCCTATTTCATGGTCATTCCCATTTAATAATGGAAGAATAGAGTATAGTATGTAGAGAAAAAAGACTAGGAGAATAAAGAGGTTGAGTGAGGAGAGGAGGTATAATAATTTGGAAAGTGGGCCCTCAGCCTAAGGTTTTCTGGTGGGCCCCTGGCACCCCAGTCCGACACTGACTCTGCTCCTGTGGTCAGTGAAGATTTTGGATATACTGATCTGTTTCTTGCACTATGTTGTTGCTGGATAGTAATTCCGTGTCATACCATGAGGTGTGCCTGAATGCATAAACTGTGAGATGTCCGATATGTGTGGGGAGAAAGGATATGTAGCTCATCCAGGTAGAAAATAACTTTTCTGTGTATTGTTCTTTATTTGTGGTAGTTTCTAACCAGTCCATGTGAAAAATGTGGTGGAGTTTCTGTTTAACTAGTGAGAGTGGAGATGCAGAGGGGGAAAGCCAGTGGTGCAGAATAGTTTTTCTGGTTGCTGCCACTAGTTTTTCTACTAGATGTCTCTCGTGAGAGCATGAGTTTTAATTATGTGTGTGTGTGTGGGGGGGGGGTGTATTCACGATAAAGTAAGAGAACCTATATGTTGTGATAGAGATTTACAATATTCCTGAACGTCTCCCCATAATTGTTGAATACAGGGACAGAGCCAAAGACAGTGTACAAGGTCAGCTCAGGGCTGGTGACATCTCAGACATATTGTCCATGTTTAAAGTACCTATATGATGTCGCCTGAGTGGTGTAAGACATGAATGGTGTAATATCTGGAACGTAATTTCCTGATATTTGCTAGTAGACAATGTTTGCATGGTATTGAAGTATTTGAGAAGCGTCTGTCTGCGGAATTACCAAAGTCCATTTAGTTAAAAAAGTATCTGTTGTTTCTATTTGTAACGTGGTCCGAAATATACAATATATCTGGGACGTGGTTTTATATACACGTTGCTTTTGGGCCACAATGTATTTATTGGGTTATCTTTGTCTACCTGGGAAACTCCCATAAATTTGAAATAGATCAATCGAAATGTATTAATAAAATCGAATATTTTAAACTCTGATTAATGGAATCATCAGAAAACCTGATTCGAATTTGATTCGATCTTTTTCTCTGAAAAAACTCAAATGTCAGGAAGGCTGCAAACAACTCCAAATTGATCCCTGGACGTCTCTCCCATTGACTTAAACAGCAATTCAGTGGGTTTTAGGTGGCGAATAGTAAAATTTGAGTTCTTAAAGGGCCAGAGTATGACAAATCTCGAAAATCTAATTTTTAAACAAAAACTCGAATTTGAATAACTCCCTAGTCAAATTTGACAGTTTTGGCCATAAAATGTTTTCAAAAATTTCAAATTCGAATTTTCAATTAGATCCTTGATAAATCTGCCCTTTATATTCTGATACAAGTTGCCGCTGCTTTTGTTTGTTCAGCAGCTCTCCAGTTTGGAATTTCAGCAGCTATCTGGTTGCTAGGTTCTTAATTACCTTAGCAATCAGGCTGTGGTTTCAATGAGAAACTGGAATATGAATAGAAGGGACTGAATAAAAAGAGAAGTCATAAAAAGTAACAATAATAATAGAATTAGCCTCACAGAACAATTGTTTTTTTGCCTGCTGGGGTCACTGACCCCCATTAGAAAGCTGAAAAGATATAGAAGAGGAAGGCAAATAATACAAAACAATTTTTAAAATTTGCCAGGAATAGTGCATTTTAGAACTATAACTAAAGGTTAACTTAAAGGTGAACCACCCCTTTACAGGATAACCTGATATCCACAGACATAAGAAGCATGGAGTGTAAAAACTGCAGAGATGTCACTTTACATTATTTTTATTGAACTGGCTGCATTAGTGTTCTTTTTTACCCTACCCACTAATAAAGGGACACATTCACAGAAATTTAGTATTATGAAAACTACAGATTGTTTCCCTAAAGTCCTAGGTGATATAATTAGCAGTTGGTCCTTAAAAGTGATTTGACTTTACTTTAATATTCTATGGCCACATATTTAAGTTATGATATGGTTGCTGGGGCCACTGACACTAGCAACCAAGTAGTTCTTGAATGAACTACAAGACAGAAAGATGCACAGTAGGAGTCTACAAGGAAAAATATTTAAAATTCAATCCTTCAGAAAACGAGTCAAGTGGCGATCCAGAGCTACCAGTTTAATTTGGTTACATATAGGGGTTATTTACTAAAATACGAATTTTAAAAAAAAAACCATGACCAAACTCCCATGCCAATGTTTGCTTCTTTATTAATAAAAAAAAAAAAAAACTCGATTTAATCAGAAAACTTGATAAAATCAAGGGAAAATTCAGATCCTACAAATTGTTCTGGCTTTTTTATCCAAATCACTCTTTTTAGAGTTTTTGAACAAAACCTCCTGAAGCATTTGGATTTTGGGGCTATACCCAGCTTAGACCAAAATAACTTCAAATTGGGATAGGTGCCCCTCCCATTGACTTATACAGGACCTCGGCAGGTCTGAAATCGTGGATTTTCAGATTCAGGCTTTTTGCAGCATTGGGATATAATAAATTCTTGGGATAAATCTTTTTTTTTTTTCCTAAAAAAAATTAGCGTTTTTGGCAAAAAATCCAAAATTAGAGGTTTAGTAAATAACCCCCATAGAGTTGTGTTTCTTATTGTCCAAACATTAGAAGTAGGCAGTGATAACCTTCCTAAAATATCGGTATGGTGTCGGAAGACAGAACAATGCGCATCTTTCATTACTTAAAAATAAATTACCATGTTTTCTTGTCCATAGCAAGGTCCATGATCATACGCCTGTAAATACTTAGAACAGATTTGCAGGCTTCAACTTGTTCCTCCAAGAGCATGGGGACCTCTGGACAAGGTTCCAACAGAAAGACATTTGCTGAGTTGGTTAGGAACACCTAAAGAGATTACAGTTAATTAGATAACAGCAGAATACATATACATACTGTAAGTATTTGCATTGAATGGGTGTTTTTATAATAGTCTAATATCAGGAAGCCAGAAACAGCTTCACAAAGCAAATGACATTTCCTAGTCAAATCTACTTGTAAGAAACAGAAAATACATAGACTGCACAATCTGTTCATGTCTGTGTAAGCAAAATGATTTTTCTTATATAAACAGCTTGTACAGTCCCATATTTTTCTGAAAAGGGGAAAATATTCTTTTATTTACCATTTTGTTGATTGCTGTGTGCACAGAGCACCCCCTTATTTGTGTATTTACATATAAATGTGCCCAAAAAGTGAGAGATGCAACAATGCCGACCCGAGGAGAAAAAGTTTTATCCTAATTCAGTTCCAGTTTTTTGCCCATAGACTTCAATAGATTTTTCATGTGATAAACATGGAGATATGTTTTTTCTAAATTGAATTGAAGCTCGTCCATGAGTTTTCACGTGATAAACCTTTTTCTCACTGAATTGAATCTGCCCCATTAGTGCATTAAGCAATATTGCGATATATTCAAGCTCAAGCTAAGTCATCCCTTGCCTGTGTTACACTAATTTTCAACCGATTCATTAAGAATTATATTGCTTCATTATACATTTTACACAGTGACAAGTTTGTAGGCATATTTTTGTAGCATTTAATGTCCTTAATATATTGATAATGGATGAGTGCAGTGTGCCCTTAACATTTTAAACAATGAAACGGCCTGGTGGCATTTTTGAATCAGGAATCCAATAGTGCCAGTAGTTCAGAGGTGTCTGTGGCAGGAATAAAAAAAGGGATGAGGGTTCAAATTGTAACCAGGCAATATTTTTTAATATTTAATTGCATTTGTTTAGAACTGCCATGTACTATTATAAAAACCAGTATAGACCTGCCACCTCCTATTTACCTGCAATGCAGCTTGATCCCCAGCTTGTACATCCATGTTCTCATCTTCACACACACAGCCTCTGCTCACAGCACTGGTGAAAGAGTATGTCCTTCCCCAGCTAGAAGAACGTTTGTGCCCACTTTGCTCAGAGACCTGACAAAAGAAAGCAATTCCCATGTAATGTGAAAGGCAGTCTTCCATATTTATAAGCCTCTCTCATGACACTGAAGGAAGGATCCAAAGTTACAACAGCTCTGTTGAAACTGCACTGAAATACTCAAGGGCGGGGGGTCCCCAAACTTTTTTTTCACCCGTGAGCCACATTATAATGAGTCGGAGAGCAACACATGAAAATAATGAAAATAATTACTTCCTCTTGCCAGTCCTCTTTGTGGACAGGCAAGCCTACACCAGTACACCTGTTTTTTTTTTTTTTTTTTAACAAAAACTTGCCTCCAAACCAAAAAAAAAACACCTGCTCTGAGGCCATTGGAAAGAACAAGGATAGGTGAGCAACACTGCTCTGGGGAGTAAGTACATCTTGTACATGGAGAAGCATAGTTAGTAAAGAAATGTATTTATTTTAAAACCTGGAACTTTTAAAAGTGTCTTTAAAAAATTAGGTAATAACTATCTCCTTTGTGCCTCCGCTCCCCCTTATAATGTGTATGTACCCTTAAAACATGCATGTATTTTTTTTACAAAAAAAAAAAAAACTGCCTCCACCATTAATTCATGTATCCATAACAAGGCTTAGGGAGGTGGCAGACGGGAGAGATAAGTCGCCCAGCGACAAATCTCTACCTCAGGCGACTAATCTCCCTTGATATGCCTTAAGATGAAACTTCGGACGACTCTGGAATCCATGCTACCGGCGATTCGTATTCTTGCCGGTGGGAAGTTCCCAAACAAGATCACTGAAAGTACTAAAAACTGTTTCCACTTTTAACATGCATCATCAATATACTCATTCGTGCTGGTTTCTTTTCAAACATTCCCCATCTTGCAGAAAGAAATGAAAATAAAATGCATAATTGCCAGCACTTCTCTACCTGTTTACTATCTGTCTCTGTAACAGTGGACTCCAGTACAGGAAAATTCTCATGGTCACTAGATGTCTTTGTAGACTCCTCCATAAATATGGGCTTGTCTTGCAGGATCCATTTTCTATATACTTTTACAACCTTCTTGGTAGCAGATACATCACAGGCTGGCAATAGAAATGCCTGGTAATGGATACAAAAACATTTGCATAAAGGTTATAAACAAAAGTCAGAGGGTGGCATCTCAACTATGTTTCTAACAGACCCATGTACAAAGACATGGCTATGAGCAGAAAGCAGCATGTGAATACATTTACAATTTCACTGGATTCTTTGCAAAGTGCGGTATAGTTTGTATCACTATACAAAATAGAACAATCCCCTAAAGAGCACTGAGATTTTTGTAAGAAAGAATTTCTTGTACAGGTATGGGGCCTGTTATCCAGGATGTTCGGGACCTGGGGTTTTCCAGATAACGGATCTTTCCATAATTTGGGTCTTCATGCCTTATGTCTACTAGAAATTCATTTAAACATTAAATAAACCCAATAGGCTGGTTTTGCTTCCAATAAGGATGAATTATATCTTAGCTGGGATCAAATACAAGCTACTGTTTTATTAATACAGAGAAAAAGGAAATCATTTTTAAAAATTTGGATTATTTGGATAAAATGGAGTCTATGGGAGGCATTCCGTAAATCGGAGCTTTCTGGATATCGGGTTTCCGGATAAGGGATACTATACCTGTACTGCTTGAGAAAGTTAAACCTACTTTAGCCAAACAAAAAGCAAGGAGGAAGCAATAAACTGCACTCCCACTATAAAATTGGGATACATCTATGCTATAAGTATAAAGATCAATTAATAATTACAGGTTTCCATATATGATTTACATATAAAATAAGTGAGCTTATAGCAAATGATTGCTTTTTAAGAATCATATAAACTGAAGCAGAATGGGAATTCTGCTTTAAGCTTTTTGAAAAATCTACCTAATTTCAAGCAACTTTGTAATAAACATCAATTGAAAAATATGCAGACTTTTCATGATTTTTAATGGTTTGGAACAGTTCCCTAAGCCTAGCCCCCTGCTCTCCTGCTGATCTGTCGGACTACTTTGCTGAGCTGGCTGACTACTGTTACTTTGTATCAGCAACCATCGGTCCCCAGCCTGCATCCTCCAAACCCCACAATTCCCTGCACACATGATGGGTTATGTAGTTCCTGCATGCTGTCTGTAAGCTGTGGAGAAGTTGTTACAATCTGTAACATTAGTGTTTCATACCTCCTTCCCTGCCAGGATTTCAAATGATGCAGAAAGAGAAGAACTGTTAACCAGCTGGATTTCAGCATACAAAATGGCATTTATTCATACTTGTTGAAGAATCCGGTAACTGTGATGGGTATATTAGGGGTTTCTGTGTTATGTTGGCCTCTTTATCAAATTTTGGTTTGGAAGTCAGAGTTCCCCTTTAAATATACAGTGCTGGCCACCAGATGGCAGCACCAGACAGCGAATGACAAGTCCCTAATCTATTTATTTCTTAAAAACATATCTAATTACATGTGTGTACCTCAACCCTCATTGTCATTATTATTTTATGGTTTGTCATATCCGTTGTGGTATTTTCTTTTATACCAGTTTTCTTTGGCAGTTGTTAAGAAACCTGGTGAAGCAGTTCAGGAAAAACTACAGAGTCACAGGTTGAAAACTACTGGTCTATAACATGGGACTGCTGCTTTCACCCAAAATTAAATTTGTTACACTTCATTCACCTTACCTGCCTAAACACCTCGTTGATAAAATTAATATAGCCTCGTGTAGAGAGCAGGATTCTCTGCACCATCTCATATACGCTTTTCTGATCCTCCTCAATACTACAAAGGCTGGCATTGCTGGCTCTTCTATCTGACAGGGTACTGCTGTTTGAGTGGTTCTTTTCGTGCTCAGCCGGGCCAATGTTGCTCTCCAGTTCGGGATTTTTTTCTTGGTTGACGTTGGCCACGGACACAGACTGTGAAAAATAACCACAGCTTTGTTTGAGAACATGGCAAAAAAGTGAGTTTTAAATGTAATATCCATTATGATGAAATATTATATTTAATCTATTTAGAGTACAAATAATGGTTCCACGGATGGAGTGGCCACTGATCATGGCCGTATTGTTCTGCATATCATATCTGATTGGGCCTTGATCAGATACCAGCTGGAAGGCACAGACAATACTATTTTCATAGATCAGAAAAAAGTGATCACTGATTTAAGTCTTTCTATTGTTCCATTCATTCGGGCTGGCAGACCAATTGTCAGGAACAGCAGGAAGTGAAGTGGAGCCGCATCTCCTTTTCATTTCCTCACCTGTCAATGAACCACCACCACACCCTGGCATATATTGTACACGGCCAGATTAAAAGTTCAAGCATGCCTTACTGATGACATAAACCATTTCTATAGTACATGGTTGGGATGTAGGGTCCATATGAAACATTGTACATATAAAGGCAACATAAGCCTCTCTTAACTGTATCTGCTGGCCAGTGTATGGGCTTTGCATGAAGCAAGTAAGCGCTTGGAGCAGAGATGATGCCAGTGATGGATACATTTTACCTACTTACTACCTAGCTTAACAGACATTACATTTGCTCACTGGAATACAAATTGCATGTAAAAACAATAAATAAAATAATTAAACAAAAACAGGTTAATCCGCACTTTTCAAGCCATAAACAACTGATCCATCACTGCTTATTCAAATAGAATATGTGTACTTAAGCTCATCCAGGCTGGAACTGCAGGTCATGTCAAAACAATTTGCTTTGAAAAACTCATTAGTAGTTAAAATAAATGTAACCTGATAAGATGCAACGGTATTGCTTAAAATGTGAGGTAAAACACCTGCAACAGAGCAAAAATGTACTTTATGAAAGATATTTGCCTGCATGAGAAAATCTCTATGTTAAATCCAAGACTGTCTATATAAAGAGAAATACCCAGCATCCACAATTCCTTTAATGGTCAATGTGATGATCATGGGAGCGGAAGTTCACAACAAAAGAACTAAATCCGCTTTACAACATAGCACCTCAGGACAGGCCACTGTCCCATACACCACAACCTTGCTCCCCAAAAGGTGTCTGTTCCCCCTACACGATCATTCTTGTGAAGGCAGAATTGTGCAAAGGGGTTAGTGGTTTCCACTATCTGGTATCGATTGCCGGAAAGGAGCATGTGTGCTAAAAGCCCCGCTAGTCCTGGCTTCTAGAGTGCACCATATCTGTTGACAATTGGCACCAAGGAGGATGGAAATGGAAGAGAAGTTGCTGATTATGTTGGCTGCCAACCCTGCTGAGCAAACCTACCTTAGGAAGACTGATACGGTTGAGGAGTGCCTTTTGGGGGGCAAGGTTTGGGAGGGGAGTTTGTGTCATGATTTTATGTTGAATAAGTGGATTTAGTCCCTACTTTATCCACAACATTTATTATGCAAATCATGGTTTGGATTTGGCTGAAAGTCTGTGGAAGATTTTTTATTTGGCCAAAAACTATTAAGATTTCTAGCATCCCTTGAAAAAAACATAGCACTGAAAGGTGACATATCTTTAGAAGTGAAAGTTGGCTGCTTAAATAGACAGTACTGCAAAACGATTAATCTATAAGCATCCAGGTAATACTGCAAGATTAAGTCAATAATGTGCTACTCCCAATTGTAATTTTAAATATTTGTTTTTACGTTGGCTCATTTTAACACACACCGATAAAGGTTAAGTTTTATCCTTTGTTCTTGGGAATTATGGAATGGGGTGGTGCAATCTTGTGAGTCATTCTTTCCTCTCAGCATTACACTGCTTAAATAGACGCCTGTAGGATAGGTTTGACCCTCAACAACAACACTTATATGGCACACAGTCTGTTACCATAATCTGCCCATTAGAATGTCTTATGGCCATCTGCAGATGTAATATTCCTTCAGCTCTAAAACAAAGTTAGATTGCCTTATAATTAGCCAACCTCTCACACCTCTCAATGTGCATACCTGGATAAGCTTAGGTAAAATATCTCCTCCCCCATTTTTAGTGCTTTGAGAAGATACTACATATTTCTTTTCCAGAAAGAATGTGACCAACCACTTTATAAACAGAACTCTAGCTGCCATGTGCGGGATTTTTGTGCTATAAAGGTTTTCATTGTTCCGGGTTAAAGTGACATACACTGGCTTTGGTCTGACATCAGGAATATCTGAAAGACAAGCAGGAGAGAGTCAGGTTTTCACATTAAGAGGGTTATTTACTAAAACTCAAATTTATCCCATTTTTAAACAAAATCAACCTAATTCCCATCCACAAATTTAACAAGTTTATCAAAAAATCAGCTCAAAAGAGTTGGTACGGGAAAAGTCCCGACAAAATCACACGGAAAATCAAATCTTATGACTTTTTTTCAAAACTGACACCCGAATTAGACACCTTTTTAAAGTTGTTGCCCGAAAACCCAGACTTTTTCGGATCATCTAATGAAAAACAGTGCAGATCACAATGTCAAAAAACATCTTCAAATTGTAAAAGGGACATCTACCATTGACTTCTACATGACCTCGACAGGTTATAGCTGGAGAATTTTCAGATTTGGATTTTTAGCAGCTTTTGGGTATAATAAATATCTAAAAATTCAAGGTTTTTTTTTTCCTCTAAAAATGCAAGTTTTCCCCGAAAAAAAAAATCGAGGCTTCATAAAACAAACAATAAGTAAAGGAATAGGCAAGAGTTTCATGGGTTTGTTAAGAGGTATTTAAAGAACTCACCTTGCAGTTCTATGTACTACATAGAAGGGAACCAAAGGCCTTCTAGATGTTGATAAACTACAACTTCAATCAGACTTTAGCCAGTGATGTGGCTCTACCCTAACATCACTAGATACTTTATTGCAGTGCATACTTAAAGGACAAGAAAGCCCTGTATACAGAGGGATGCCTTAATGTTATAGACACACCCCAATGAATAAAATCACCACTTTCTTTTTTGTTGGTGCTCGTATTAGCAAAAAAGTGCACCAGTAAATTTGAATCACAGAACAATCTTTCCATGATTACCTATCTTCAGCAAGTGCAGATCAAAAAACACAATGATTAAAAAAAAAAAAAAAAAAAAAAAAGACGTAAATTGTGTTAGATTATCACTCTCTAATAATAACAACAACAACAACAACAACAACAACAACAACAACAACAACAACAACAACAATAATAATAATAATAAAAGTTAATTCAAAGGTGACCAACCTCTTTAACAACCACTGGCTTTCACTATTTAACCTGTAATAGACTAGTCCAACTTAAAAGCTAAATTTTACCATTGTAAGCACACTTGCCCACTGTTTCTAGATGAGTAAAGGTGGCCATACACGGGCCGATAAAAGCTGCCGACAGACCGTGTCGGCAGCTTATTGGCCCGTGTATGGGGGCCCCCGACGGGCTTCCCCGATCGAGATCTGGCCGAAAGTCGGCCAGATCTCGATCGGATGGGGCTAAAAATCCCGTCGGATCGCGGCCGCATCTGTTCGTTGATGCGGTCCGGCGATCCGACCGCCCGTTTGTTAAAGCTAGGATCCGATCGTTGGGCCCTAGGGCCCACGATCGGATCTGCCCGATATTGCCCACCTCAAGGTGGGCATATCGGAGGGAGATCCGCTCGTTTGGCGACATCGCCAAACGAGCGGATCTATCCATGTATGGCCACCTTAAGCCTCCAACAGCCAAAAACCACTAATGAGAGTTTTTTTTTTTTTTTTTGGAGAAACAAGGTCACAGAAAGAGAGCCCACAAATGCACCATTTCATATCTCAATATAGGAAAAATTTGTAAACCAACATATAAAACATATCTTTGAAGTTCTTCTAAAGTACTTAAAAGGAGTTGTTCACCTTCAAACAACTAGTTGTTTTCAGATAGATCACTAGAAATAAAGACTTTTTCCAATTACTTTCTAATTTCTACGGGGCGGGGGTCACCGACCATGTAAACTGTTCTAAATTGATACATTTAGTTGATACATTTGTTATTTTTCTCCCTGTTGAGCAGAATCTCTGGTTGCATTACAGGCAGCTTTCAGAATTGATACAATAGTTGCTAATACTCCAGAGATGCTGCTGAGAAATGTATCAACTAAATGTTGCAAAATTGTAACAGTTTAGAGTCTGCACCTGAATTACTGAGCTGCCAGACTCAAACACCGGAGATAGCAACATTCAACTTTAAACTTAGATTTTGGAAAAACAGTAAAAAATAAATAATGGAAAGTAATTGAAAAAAGTCTTCTGGGAAATAATCTGAAAACAACTGAACTGAAAAAAAGTGTTTTGAAGATGAACAACCCCTTTAAAGGAGAAACAAACCCGTACTAGAAAAAACCCTACTTAGACCAACCTCCCTCTTCCCCCAGAGTCTAACTGCCCCCCTCCCTGGGCAAATGCCCCTATTTTTATACTTACCCCTCCGTGCAGATCTGGCCTCGGGAGTTCATGGGCTCCATCTTCTTTTTTCGGCGTGACTTTCGGCACATGCGCAGTCGTTCGTGACCGGAATTTTACTCCAACTACGCATGCGCTGAAACTTCACTCCGATTCCAAGGAGACCGAAAAATGAAGATGACGCCCGTGAACTCCCGAGGCCACATCTGCATGGAGGGGTAAGTAAATAATAAGGGGCAGTTAGGCTGTGGGGGAGGAGGGAGGTTGGTCTATACTGGGTAGTGGGGTAGAAGTTTTTTCTAGTACGGGTTTATTTCTCCTTTAATAGAAAAAAAGAAAAAAGGATTAACTTCCATCTGGTTTGAGTAATTTGCACCCTGGCTCAAAATTCTGCCAGTGGTACATAAAAGCCACATGCAAGTGTCACCGCACATAATTTGTGTTAACTGTGCTTGGCCATGGAAGAGGGTGTAAATAGTCAAAATGCTGTCAAAATAGCAACCCCCCCCCCCCCCCCAGTGAGAAGCATATGTACAACTGATGTATTGTGTGTTAACATGGGCTACTACTATATTACAAGCAGCACAACCATGTGATCTGGAAACAAAGGTTTATAAACAAATTAGTAATAAATAGGGGACACGTTTTCACTACAGGCCAATCTAACCTGTTCACTTAAAAAACACTTGTAAATCTGATGCATTCTGTATAGTGAATTATGTACCACCTCCTATAAAATAAAAAGTATATTAATAGCCACCGAGTAGGAGCTCCATGACCATATAAAGGAATGAGGACGAAAGTAGAGTGCTTTAATAAAAACCTAAAACCTGCCGAGTTTATGTACAAATCAATGACAGAGGTCCATTGAACCATTTGAATATGTTAATAGACTTCCTGATATTCCAGTTTTTTCAGAGGGAAAACTAGATTCAGATTTTTGGGCCAGGACTGTTTGATAGAATATAAAATGTTCAAATATTTTCTTAAATAACCTCCCATTTGATATATTCAAATTTATTAAAGTAAAAAAAATTCACATAAATTCAATCTTTGATAAATCTGCCCACGAACCCACATATTTTGTATAACAGGGGGTACATTGTTAATTATAATCCCCAGGTTTCAGTGAATCATGTGACAGAAATTACATCACTGAGCACAGATTATAACTGATCACATAACTAAGCACTATTTACAGGAATATAATTAACAGAATACGTATACCTTTGTGATACGAATAAACTCACCAAGTACAGGTTTGTAAAGGTTGGTTAGTTTAGTAAAGGATGGAAATAAGTGGTGCAGATAATACTTTCTAAACATGTTAAACAGAAACTTGAAGCCGGTGTCCTGGTTTTCTTTGTTTCTCCATTGTAAGCTTGCAGCCTTAATAAAACAGGAAATTGATACGTATTAGTACATACTGTATGTATATCTAGACATGCACATAAAAAACACATTGCAGTGCCTTCATTTTATGTAAGTTACATTTTATTGGGGGCTCTAGTCAAAGACGTGCTGAGGTGCAGCAGCTTATTGGAAGAGCAGCATAAACAGAATTTTCCTCCAACTTTTTGGAAGAAATGAATATGTGAACTTTTAATGATTAATTTTTGCCTACTGCATAGGCATAACTTGTCTAATTCATATTTAAAAACTGATAACACTACAATTAAGTTATTTTGTAACCTACAAAAAGCAATCAAGACAAAATAACTTTTCGGTTTATTTTTTAAAGGGATCCTGTCGTCAGAAAACTCAGATCTACCAGGCAGCTGTTATCTTGTGTTGGGGAGCTGCTATCTCGTTACCTTCCCATTGTTCTTTTGTTTGGCTGCTGAGGGGGAAAGGGAGGGGGTGATATCACTCCAACTTGCAGTACAGCAGTAAAGAGTGATTGAAGTTTATCAGAGCACAAGTCACATGACTTGGGGCAGCTGGGAAATAGACAATATGTCTAGCCCCATGTCAGATTTCAAAACTGAATATAAAAAAATCTGTTTGCTCTTTTGAGAAATGGATTTCAGTGCAGAATTCTGCTGGAGCAGCACTTTTAACTGATTCATTTTGGAAAAAAAATGTTTTCCCCATGACAGTATCCCTTTAAGTGTGAGTACATATTGCTGCAACTTTCTAAAGCATCTTTTGAATTTCCCTTTGTATATTTTATTTTACCTACTGATTTTAACTAAGAGAGTCTCCTTGCGCTCACGTGGCATAAATAATTATAACCTATGGCAACACTGTAGAAGGTTTTGCTGCACTCTATACAGAGCTGAGAAGTTGCCAAAAATTATTTTAAAACCAGAATATATTCTCATTCAAAATGGATTAGAATTTTTGCACCTGAAAATAAAATTGGCATAAGAGTAAATTGTGCAGGGAATTATCTTCTTGTGACAAAACACAGAAAACAAGTGAAGGCAGGTAAAATGATTTTTGCAAATGTCCGCAAACAGGCACCTAAAAGAAGGTATATGAGAAATGTATAAATGTATTATATCACTGTTAATGATGTTTAGTGCCAAGGCTGATTTGACAAATACCAAACTTGACTAGACTACGGTTTTCATAGGGAAATGTGTTTGTGGACTGTGGATTTCCGGCTATAGCACAAGTTTTAACCAGTGTAGTCAAAACTGTGAGGCTGCTCTCATCTATAGTCAGACAGTAGGCCAATGCAGACAGATGAACCGTTCTTATTCCACAGGTACATTTGGGTTAAGGTACATTTGGGATAAGATACATTTGGGATAAGATACAGTAGTGACCTGTGTTAACTTGGTAGCTGGCCTGAGAAAATGTGTGAAGGAAAGCACTTGAAAGAGTTGCCAAGAAAAATATTAGTAACCCTCTCCCAATGATAAATAATGGATAGATGGGCCCTTGCTCCTTATACACTATATATTTGTGTTTTAAATGTCACTTTGCTTTGAGTCAATTACAGATATTTCTAGTTTCTGCTTTTCATACGAGACAACTCCCGTGTTTGTTACATTAGTTAGTTTCATACCTGGATTACCATATATTTTAACAGCAATTCCAAGAAAAAACAGCTCTGGTCTTCAGGATTTTTTTCACCAGATACAGCGGGCAATAGTGGCGTTATTTCCTCTGGTAGAATTTTACCTAGGAAAAAAAGAATACATGAATATGCAGGCAACTAGTGTGACAGCTTCTTTAACTAATGAAAAACAATGAAAAACTTGTAATTGCAGAACTACATCTCACAAAATGCCGTGACAGTGATGTGGTTAGATTGTTAGAATTAGCTTGAGCGATGTGTGCTTCCCACACGCAACCGACACTAAGTTATACAACTTGCGCTGTTACTAACCATCTGGTAAACTGTAAGTAGGGTTTATAAGTTTGTCCAGCGTGCAGGGACCCCATGATGACATTACAGCAGGAAAGCCGGGCACAAGGCATGCAAATATTAGTGCCTGTTCCTCTCCAAAGTTGGTCTGCAGTGCTTGAAGCCAAAGGAGAAAGAGTCGCATTCCTTCACATCGTATCTAGAGAATTAAAGAAACATTCTAATTTATCAATGTACACTCGACGTCGAGTACACAAACAACAGAGACTCGAAAGGTTCAACAGGCCCTGCAGGACTATAATTTATATCAAAGGGATTCTGTCATGATTTTTATGATGACGCTTTTATTTCTAAATGATACTGTTTACACTGCAAACAATTAAGTATTTTTTTGTTGTAATATTGGTGCGTAGGCAGACATCTCAGATCATTTTGCCTCGTCATGTGCTTTCAGAAAGAACCAGCACTTTAGGATGGAACTGCTTTCTGGCAGGCTGTTGTTTCTCCTACTCAATGTAACTAAATGTGTCACAGTGGGACCTGGATTTTACTATTGAGTGCCGTTTTTAGATCTACCAGGCAGCTGTTATCTTGTGTTGGGGAGCTGGTATCTGGTTACCTTCCCATTGTTCTGCTGTAAGGCTGCTGGGGAGGAAAGGGAGGGGGTGATATCACTCCAACTTGGAGTACAACAGTACTGAAGTTTATCAGAGCACAAGTCGCATGACTGAGGGCAGCTGGGAAACGGACAATATGTTTAGCCCCATGTCAGATTTCAAAATTAAATATAAAAAAATACCTTTGCTCTTTTGAGAAAGGATTTCAGTGCAAAATTCTGCTGGAGCAGCACTGTTAACTAATGCATTTTGAAAAAAAACTTGACAGAAAAGTTCCAGGATACAAGTGGAAACAACAGACATCTGGAGTATTTGATAGAAGGCCTCTTACATACTTTGAATCAGAGATAGCAAGGAATCAGGCAAAAAGCCAGTAAGCTGGGGTATCCGAGAGGAAGGAAGCCAGCAACCACATGTTTACCAAGCAATAAAACCCAAACCGAGCTTCTGGCAAACGCACATAAAACTAGAATGCTGTACACTTGTTAACACGTTATTTTCACACACTATATTGTTACTTAGAGGGCAGTAGCATTTTATAATGAAAAAAACAGTGATAGATAAGCTAGGAGCAGTTAGTAGGCTTGCAGATAGGCTTCTTCAACACAACATACATGAAACCGTTTGGGTTATTTGATCCAGCCTCACTACACCACTGTAAGAACTAAAGCAGCCGTTACTAAAGACGGAATCTACACTATAGAAAGTACATGCGACCTATCTATGTAGAAGGGAAGGGAGGAGTGCAAACAATGACATTTTCTAGACATGACATCATTGATTTAAGGGAAAGGGCAGTAACGGCTGCAAGGTGAAGAATGACAGGATAATAGAAAAGGTGGCACTGAACGCAGGATTAGTGTACCACAGATTAAAGTAAGAGAACAATTCCAGTCTCTCCTGAACTCATTTAAGAATCAATTTCTTATTATAGACTGTTTTTATGATGAAGCAAGTTGTAAAGAAGGTGAATACACCATCTGTTTCCAGTTCTTAAACAAAAAATTGTGTTTAGGCGTTAGGAATACCTATGTTGGCTTAGTTTACATCTGGGTACAGACTTCATAAACACCTAAAGGGATTCTGTCGTAATTTCTATGGTGTAGTTTTTTTTCCTAAATGAGATGTTTTACACTGCAAATAGTTCACCCTACCATATAAAATGTCATTCCTAATCCAAGTGTATTTTTTTAGTTGTGTGTAGGCAGCCATCTCACCTTGTCATGTGCTTTCAGAAAGAGCCAGTGCTGTACTATGGAACTGCTTTCTGGCAGGCTGTTGTATCTACTACTGTCTCAGTGGGACATGGGATTTTACTGTTGAGTGCTGTTCCCATTGTTCTGCTCCAGCTTGCAGAACAGCAGTAAGGGTAGAAACACACGGCCAGATTCGGGGAGAAAATCGCCGGCGGCATGGCACTTTGAGTGCTTTGTTTTCCGCAGCTGCCTCACGAGGAAACTTCAGGCGACTTCGGTAAACAAAGCTCCGAGTGCCATACCGCTGGCGATTATGATTCTAGGCGGTGGGACGGCAGTTCGGGAAGATTAGTCGCCCCGAGGAAGAGAATATTTGTCACCGGGCAACTAATCTCGCCGAATCTGACTGCGTGTCTCTGCCCTAAAGAGTGACCGAAGTTTATCAGAGCACAAGCCACATGACTGGGGGCACCTGGAAAACTGACAATATGTCTAACCACATGTCAGATTTCAAAATTAAATATTAAAAAATCAGTGAAGTGAAAACGGATTTCAGTGCGTCAGCTGAAGCAGCACTATTAACTGATGCATTTAGAAAAAAACATGTTTTCCCACAACAGTATCCCTTAAGGGGCAGTCCCAAGTTTCATTTACACCTTGTCATGCCCCCAATAACATCAGACCAGAGCCATGTAGGGTACTAGACCATACACTATTATCTTGTAATCGCAGTTGCAGAGTAATATAAGGGTTGCATAGCTTGCACTATGTCTACTGACCTACAGAAATCAAGTGGCAGGTACTATTTACTGGTAACCTGTCCAAAAGCAAATATCTAATTGGTTGCTACAGGTTCCAAACCTAGTGACATGTTTGCAACTTCAATATTTATCTATATTAGGGTTATGGGTTGATAAGAAAAGTCTGTGGCCAGCTACAAAGGCAACTTGAGAAGACTGCACACAAGCCGATAATAATAGCTGCTGACTTGACCCTTGTATGGGGCACTTCAGATGGCATTTGGGTTTGGCAAAGAGCATTTTAAATTTGCCACCTTGGGATGTTGTTGGGATGTTTAATTATAAATGCAATTCCAAATATTAAAATTACATTATATAGTTCTGAATAATGTCAATTTATTACAGATTCTGAAATAACATTAACACAGTAAAAGCTACTATGATGAACCAATATGTCAAAACTGGTTAAAAAAAATAATTTAGTTCTATCAGTTCTATGAGCAGACACAAGAGATTATTAAGGTGATAAGTGTATGATACACATACAGTTAAGAGCCAGCATACCTTTATAGAGTTTCCAGTGTGTAAAAGCTTTTTTAAAACTGATCCTGAAAAAAAAGGACACAATGTCAAATATATACAGAGCAAAAGCAGCTTGTGGATGGAGATCCAGTAAGCAGCCCTGAACTGGAATATGTGGGGCTGTGAATATATAAACGACTTTAAATAAAAGCAATGTACAGGTATGGGATCCATTTTCCAGAAACTATTATCCAGAAAGTTCCAAATTATGGAAAGGCCATCTACCAGACTACTTTTTATCCAAATAATTCAAATTTTGTTAACATAATCTCCCTTTTCTCTGGAAAACCCCATTATCTGGAAAACCTCAGGTCCTGAGCATTCTGGAACAGGTCCAATACCTGTACAGGTATGGGATCCGGAAACCAGTTATCCAGAAAGCTCTGTATTATGAAATGGCTGTCTCCCATAGACTACCTTTTATCCAAATAATCCAAATGCTTTAAAACAAGTTCCTTTTTCTCTGTAATGATAAAACAGTACCTTGTACAGAATACAATTAAGATATAATTAATCCTTATTGGAAGCGAAACCAATCTATTGGGTTTATTTAATGTTTAAATGATTTTCTAGTAGCATTTAGGTATGAAAATCCAAATTAAGGAAAGATCTGTTACCCAAAAACCCCAGGTCCCAATCATTCTGGATCAAGTCCTATACTTGTACTAACATATTAACAACCTACAACTTTCCAGCTACTGATGAACTACAACTCACAGAATCCCAACATACTAAGGCTGCCAATGACATGCTGAGAGTTGTATCTCAACAGCTGGAGGATGCAGATTGCCTGTCTCTATAGCAGAAAATGGTTGGTCTGCTAAAAACAGAGGCCGAGCAGGTAATACATGACAATTAGAGACAAAATGGCACGCCTCTAGGGACAGCTAGTAAAATAATCAGGAAATTAGAGGAGAAACTGAATATCCTAAACTCATTAATAATTTTCATTTGCAGTCCAAAAGTGCACAGAGGCACAACCAAAACTATTCTGTTTGGGGATGATAATACAAACTAAATGAACAGGAAGGAAGAAGTTTTCAAGAAGCTTTTGCAGATGGCTCTGTTTCCTCCAACAACAAGAGGTGCCGCTTCCTGTGACATTCCACTTCCACAAATTATTTCCACAGATACATGCTGCACACTCAGCAATAGCTTAAACGACATTCCCTGACCCCTAAAGGGCAGTTTATTTTAACATTTTTATGCTCAGCATTTATAAAAAGTGCTCATCTTTTCTAATGATGATACACTTCTTGTTGCAACAAACAAGTCCCTCGCAAAAGCAGAATACAGAACTTTAATTGTTCTAGTGGCCAAAATGCCTGGGATCACTACCAATGCTATTGCCCTTAGGCTTATGATACAGTCTGAAAGCAAAGCTACTGTGAGTGGCCAGCACTTTGCAAAAAAATGCTCAAGCCAAAACATATATGTCGCTGGCTCCCCATTTACTGTACTGCCCCAGCCCCCAAACCTTGGGAAAAGGGAACATAACAGAAGGGATGCAGGGAGGGCAGAGAACTGACAATAGGGAATTGTTATAATGAATTTTTATAATGAATAGGGCCTTCTTTAAACCCTGCATGTATCTGTATTTGTGCTTTAAAAAGGTTTGTTTATAAAATAAAGGGAGGTGGCTAGGTAACAGAAATTTATCAGTTATCAGAAATTTGGTGCATTCAAAACTGTATTCAAAATATTACCTATACTGTGATACTGCCAGCGATAAAATATCCGTTCAGGTAGTAGTTGTAGAATTTTCTAAAAGCAAAACAAAAAGCGACAAGATAATGTAGCAACCAGAAATGCATATTTGTGTTACATGAATCCATTCATGTGTCTAGCTTCTTTTTTTTTTTTTTTAATACATAAAAAAAAAAAACCCCCCTACTCTACATAGACCCCCTCCATGAACTCCGATGCTGTGAATCTGCACCGAGGGGTAAGTAAAATGTTAGGGGTATTTGCCCGGGGGAACCGCTAGGCTGGGGGGGTAGGGTTTTTTTTAATAAGAGGTTTACTTCTCCTTTAAATCTAATTGCTGATTGGTTGCTATGGGCAACATCACCGATAATGCTTCACTCCACTTTTTACACAGCATGATGTATAGGACCTGTTAAGTCACTTAGCCAATTAATAGACAACGTCCTGGCTTTTGCTCCCACACATCTTCCTGTTACAGTTAGAACTGCATTATTTCTGGTCAGGTGATCTCTGAGACAGCACAGAGAATATCATACAATGGTTACTCAAGGTAAGAGATGTAAAGGACAATATATATGGATAATATCCATATTCTCATTTGGTAAGATTCTTTAATAGGCCTTTTAATATGATAGAATCTATCTGTTGGCAAAGTATTCATTCTGGGGCTATAATTCATCTTTAAAAATGTCTAGCAACAGGCTCATTTTAAAAAGACAAATCCACTTTTAGGGTAAGCGCACACCTGGAGATTCGTGGGAGATTTAGTCGCCAGGCGACTAATTGCCTCTTCTTTGGGACGACTAATCTCCTCGAACAGCTTTTCCCTGTCTTCCGCCTGGTAGAATGCGAAATCGCCTGCAGCATGGCACTCACATTGCTTTGTTTCCAAAGTTGCCTAAACTTCGGAAGCACCGAAATCGAAGCGCCGCAAATGCATTGCTGCAGGCGATTTTTCATTTTAGCAGGCGGAAGGCAGGGGGAAGGCAGTTCGGGGAGATTGTCACCCGAAGAAGAGGCGATTAGTCGCCAGGCGACTAAATCTCCCCAAATCTGCCCGTGTGACCCTGCCCTTAATAATGTTTACAAATCTTCTATGAAAACATCAATAACGAGCAATAAATAAAGTAAATACATCCCAAAACTCTTTATTTTCTTAATTATACTTACTTCAAAAAGAAAGAGAATGGAGTCCAGCTCCTCCCTCTGTGATTTATTCCCTGGAAGCAAAAGTAAATTGTATTATTGAGATCATAAAATCTAGATGATTGGTTTTTTCTTCCACTTGAAATAAAAGGTTAGGCCAAGTAGTGTTACGGGCTATGGTTTGAACTACTCAGGGTTACATGCCACAGATCATTTCCCATTGACATGAACTCTGCCGTGTGCCTTATAAAAAAAAGGGGGGGGTGGGAGGTGATAGACAACAAATGCTGTATGCCTGGTAATGACAATGTTTTAGTTAGCATATCCATATTCAGAAACAACGGAAACATCATGCGAGTTCCTGAGCCTGATGGTTACTGCATAAGCTTTCCCTTCTACATACCACATAAGAACACATAAGAACAATAATCATGATTACAAAAGTTTCTTCAATCATTTGCAAAAACAGGTGACATTTTTGCTAATTTATATACTTATCTCAATTTATGCTCCACCTACAATGTGCATTGTCTAAGGTGTAAAGACGAAACTAATTATGTGCTTGACTGGCCAAGCAGCAATAAGCTACTAATTCTGGAGAGCTTTATTTCTCGGTTGATTAATGGCTGGCGTAGGCAAATGCACAAACATCCTTTTAATTAAATTAAAGGGCTTGTGTAAACATAAAGCTCTAAATCCTCCGTATTAACATAATGCACAAAAAATAGACATACCTTTTAGCTTTAAGCTACTTTCCAGTGTAATGAAATTTTCATAGAAGATAAAATAAATGTGAGAATAAGAAGCTTCAAAAAACTGCTTCAGTTCATCCGACTCCTGATTATCTGAAAAACAAGAGAAAACATTTTTATTAGTGATAATGCAATGATGAACAAGCTAATACAGGTGTAGGATCTGTTATCTGGAAATCCGTCACCCGGAAAGCTCCAAATGTATTTTTAAACTGGGGTTGTTTGCTTTTAAATTGACTTTTAGTATGATGTAGAGAATGATATTCAGAGACAGTTTGCAATTGGCTTTCATTTTTTAATTATTTGTGTTTTTTGAGTTATTTAGCAGCTCTCCAGTTTGCAATTTCGGCAATCTGGTTGCTAGGGTCCAAATTACCCTAGTAACTATGCATTGCTTTGAATAAGAGACTGGAATATGAATAGGAGAGAGCCTGAATAGAAAGACGATAAATAAGGATCAATAACAATAAATGTGCAGCCTTACAGAGCATTTGCTTTTAGATGGTGTCAGTGACCTCCATTTGAAAGCTGGAAAGTAGTGATATGCGGGTTGGATTTTCCCAACCCACACCACCCGCCCTCCCTCAGCCCGCCCGCATCTGACTTCCGGGTAGCTCGGCCCGCACTTCACTACTGGAAAGAGACAGAAGAAGAAGGCAAATAATTCAAAAAAGAAAAAATCAGGGCCAATTGAAAAGTTGCTTAGAATTAGCTTAATGATGAACCCCTTTAAGGTATGAAGATCCAAAATAGGAAAAGTAAATCTGGAAACCCCACGTCCAGAGTATTCTGAATAACAGGTCCCATACCTGTATACAGAATTAGATAGCCGGAGTGGCAATTTTTCTGTTTTACCTTCCTTCCTAAGAGTAATGCCACATGGCAATTTGCTTGCCACTACCTGCAAACACAGGCAAATCTGAGGATAGTCTTGACCCAAAGAATATAAAACTGGATATTTAAATTTATAACTGACAGTTGTTATGTGTTACTGGAATATGGTGTCTAATTTGTACCCTGAATGCACATGTAGCCAATGCAATACCTAGTAGAGTGAAGAGACTGGGTATTATTATAAATAAAGACCTTTACTTGAAATGATCTATCTTTGCAAAACAAAGATTTATTTTTAAAAAACAAATAAAAAACAAAAGAAAAATAGAATAATATGAGGTTCAATAGCAGAACTTCCCATAAAGCAACCAAGAATTCTATGCACGTAGAATTACAGAGACTAAAGAATGAAGACAGAATGAAAGAACTTTGGCACAGCACAACGCATGAATGTCCCTCGTCCTGCTATCATTTACAGAAACAGGGTTCGTGTTTCCTTAGTTAAGGCCCTGACATATGGCCAGCCTTTCAACTTTATTTCAAGGAGAAGGAAAGGTTAAAACTGAGTAAACTAAGTAAGTTTTATCAGAAAGGTCTATATGAATACACTAGTAAACCTAGTAAACTAGTAATGATGCGGAGTCCTCTGTCAAAAGAAAAAACAGCATTTCTTTCCTTCTATTGTGTACACGGGCTTCTATATCAGACTTCCTGTTTTCAGCATTAACCTCCAGGGCTAGGGCTTGAGCATGCTCAGTTTGCTCCTCTCCTCCCTGATGTAATCTGAGCTCAGAGCTATGAGCAAGCAGGGAGAGAATCAGGCACAAAGTGATGTCACAGAAAGCTAATATGGTAGCTCTTTATAGTCAGACTACCCAATCGCAAAAATAACTTGTGATTTTATGTGGCATACCATATATAAAGTGTAAATTTTATTTTAAAGGAGAATTATACCCTAAAAATAAATATGGTTACAATTGCCATATTTTTTATACTGAACTTATTGCACCAGCCTAAATTTTCATCTTCTCAATAGCAGCAACAATCTAGGTCTTCAAACTTGTCACAGGGGGTCACCATCTTGGAAAGTGTCTGTGACACTCACATGCTCATTGGGCTCTGAGCAGCTGTTGAGAAGTTAAGGGGTTGTTGCAAATTATCAAGCAGAAAATTAGGTTGTTCTGTAATATAAGCTGATGCTAAAGGGCTGATTATTACATTTTGATGCTAGTTGCACTGATCTCTGAGCTGCAGTGTAGTAATTATCTGTATTAATTACTAATCAGCTTTATATTGTGACATTTATATTCTATGGGTACTGCATATTGTGAGTCGCTCCCTAAGCTCAGTAAGTGACAGCAGCACAGAGCATGTGCAGTGAATCAGCAGAAATGAAGACAGGGAGCTGCTGGAGCATCTTTGGAGACACAAATCTTCCCTACTAAAGGACTGTGATGGCCTTGGGCTGGTACACAAGTTCAGAACATAAAACAATTCCAACCTACTTCTTTAGTTAAGCTTTAGTTCTTCAACACGTTTTTTTATCCCCACAGCTTCATAAAACATGCTATCACATTAAATTATATAACAAGAAAGGTGCAAAAGTACTCAACAGCAGTTTCCAAGTACAACAGAAGTCACTTAAATAATTCAGGTCTCACGCAGAGGCCTCCGTCCTGCTTCAAGCACTGCACCACATACAATATCCAGTTACTGCCTCATTTGCCACTACAGGTATGGGACCTGTTATCCATAATGCTCGGGACCTGGGGTTTTCTGGATAATGGATCTTTCTGTAATTTGGGTCTTCATGCCTTAAGTCTACTAGAAATTCTTTTATGCATTAAATAAACCCAATAGGCTGGTTTTGTTTCCAATAAGGATTCATGATATCTTAGTTGAGATCAAGTACAAGCTACTGTTTTATTGTTACAGAGAAAAAGGAAATCTTTCTTAAAAATTTGGATTATTTGGATAAAATGGAGTCTATGGGAGACAGCCATTCCATAATACCTGTACTGTACTATACCTGTACTAGTTTATAAAAACACAGAGCAGTGCAATGGAGTTGACAGCAGTCATATGGCATCTTGATATTCGTTTCCAAACTCTGGGAAGTATGGGCAAACTGGGAATTATTGGAGGGAGGGTGGCCTCTGTCAGGAGCCTAAAGGTGGCCATACACGGGCCGATAAAAGCTGCCGACAGACCGTGTCGGCAGCTTATTGGCCCGTGTATGGGGGCCCCCGACGGGCTTCCCCGATCGAGATCTGGCCGAAAGTTGGCCAGATCTCGATCGGATGGGTTTAAAAACCCAGTCGGATCGCGGCCGCATCTGTTCGTTGATGCGGTCCCGCGATCCGACCGCCCATTTGTGAATGCTAGGATCCGATCGTTGGGCCCTAGGGCCCACGATCGGATCTGCCCGATATTGCCCACCTTGAAGGTGGGCATATCGGAGGGAGATCCGCTCGTTTGGCGACATCGCCAAACGAGCGGATCTATCCGTGTATGGCCACCTTTAGTCACACAAATGGCTTTCATTCTCATATTGTATGCACAATATTATTACAGTAATAAATATTAATTTTGGGAAAATCCATTTCTAATGTACTCATTTCCTCTTATCACAGCTGAATCTTCCCTTCCTAAAAGAAATAGGAAGCACTATGGGTCCAAAAGGTAAGTGCAGAAGCAAACCACAACAGGATAACATGACACACAAGCAAGCAGCATTACACAAGTGCACAGGATACGCATGAAGCAACTAACACTGCAGCAATATTACATTAACAATAGCAGAGAACAGTCCTTGCTAGTTGTTTCAGCTGTATATGAAGTTATAAAGCAGCAAGCACAGTACAGGTATGGGATCCACTATCCTGAAAGTTCTGAATTACGAAAAGGCCGCATCCCATAGACTCAATTTTATCCACATTTTTAAAAAGGATTTCCTATTTCTGTGTTTAATAATAAAACAGTATCTTGTACTTGATCCAAGTAAAGATAAAATGAATCCTTATTGGAAGCAAAACAAGCGTATTAGATTTATTTAATGTTTACATGATTTTCTAACATGAAGATCCAAATTACAGATAGGAAAGATAAGTTATCCGGAAAACCTCAGGTCAAGAGCATTCTGAATATATATATATATATATATATATATATATATATATATATATATATATATATATATATATATATATATATATATATATATATATATATATATATATATTTTTTTTTTTTTTGTTTTTTCTACTATATTGCCTAAACTTGCTGACTTGCTGTGAGTGCTCTCTCTAATGGAACTGTATTATAATTGGTAAGCAAACAGCCTATGATGGAAGATGTAGTGAGTGCCGATAAGATGATATGTTTACACAGTAGAACCCCCATTTTACGTTTATCAGAAAAAAAATGGTGTAAAATCCAGGAAACTGTCAAGTCAGGGACATATATTATGCATAATATACAAGTGGGACCACAAAGCAACAATGTAAAATGAGGGGAAACTTAAGATCATGGGATGTAAAATTGAGGTTCCACTGTATATAGTGAATGAAGTACCCCCTCTTGTAAATTATAAGGATATTACAAGTTACCGAGGAGTTTCATGACCATATAAAAACACGAGGCCGAAGGGGCGGGGCAAACAGGCACATGGCTATAAAACCGGAAGCCGGAAGTTAGAAGCCAGCAGTGTAAAGTGGAAGGCGGGGAGAGCAGGTAGAAGAGCTCGACCCGGACCGACTCGCAAATGGGGGTGTGAGGACAGCCCGAACTCGACCCACTCACGGGTCCTGCGGGTATCGGGCAGGCCTGCATATTGCTACAGGATCTAAATATTAGGAGATGTAGCATGCTGCCTCTTTGGTCCAATCAAAGCAGCAGGCCAAAGTATTTTATGCCCATTCATCTCTCCAGAGTTTCATGGCAATAATGTAAATCAAATTTCCATGAAATTAAAAGAATGCAGTTTGAACTTTTTGCAAACCAAGGAGTTGTGATGAAATCACATCAGCTATTTTTCAGTTGTACCTAAATTCAACAATTACACCAATGAAAAGGAACTATTGAGCAATATGCCACTGTAGGGTAATGATGGGAAATAACTCATTAGGAAAAGAGGACAATTACAGAATATACAATGGAGCATTTATAAAATATATACACCGTTAAGTATAATGAAAAAAAAACCATTTTCATGTTTTTTATATACCATATTATGTTTCATGAAATGAATCACTGCAACAATCAGGGGCAAGAAGCAGCTTGATTTAGTTGCACTGCAGAGTTTCACATTTCTGTTCACAAGTTAAAATTTCTGTTCATGAAACAAAATATCTCCTGCTTTTCTAATGGGCAAGGAAAAACAAATGAGCTGCACTGAAATCCTGTTATTCAGAGATAAAATGTGTGCATACATCCTCTTGCCTCACAGCAGATTCCCATCTAGAATGTCTCTGGTGTGTCACATAGAGAATCAAAACAAGAAACTTGCCAGGAGAAAACTTTAGCGCACATTTCCCTTTGTCACCTATTCGTACCCATCCCCACTGTTTTTTTCTGAGAGACACACAGCTGGCCTACAGTTTACTTTCAATATTTAACCATTTACTTACAAATAATGAAAATTACCCTAAGTGAATAATAGATCAAACAAACCCAACAGAAAGTATCCACATTTAAGACACCATGAGAAGAATAAAAATAATGGGGGTGCCAAGTTGTGAATCGCTGGATGCTGGATAATATTGGGCGTGAATAAGTTCTTTCATCACATACATTTATTTTATGACAAAGTTCCCTTCACCAAAGTATACTGGTGCTTCTCTTCTTCTCCTTCCTCTTCCTTCTTCTCCTGGCCTGGGTGCTGTTCAAATGCACTGCCATCTTTCTGCTTCTGGTCTACAGGTGTCACGTGTGGGTGTCGGACAAGGGCATATTAAACCTAAAAGTTTCTGTACTGTGCATGTGTCCTACTAGCACTATTCTCCCCAGGCACTTTTGCGGAGACATTGCCCAGTACTTTCTCCCCACTACCTGGTTCCCCACCAACCACCACCAAATACTCTTACGAATCTTCATTCCAAAACTGCACACCATCCTCTTGGCTCTTGCTAAAACAGCTATTGTATGGTGGGAGAGGTGGGCAGTGCATATATTTATTTAATTTTCTCCTGCCAGAATAATTTGTTCCCCACCTACTACCCCACTACTTTTTTTTCTGGGGAGAACACTGGGAGCAGGGATCACCTGGGAGTAAAAATGAAGATGGAAGTGTAACACTCCGGGGCAGATCTATCAAGGGTTGAATTGAAAATTCAAACTCAAAATTCGAATTTTCGAGTTTTTTTATGGTCAAAACTGTCAAATTTGACTAGGAAATTATTCAAATTAGATTCAAGTTTTTAAAAAAAAAAATTGAATTCAATATTTATTATACTCTGGCCCTTTAAGAACTCGAATTAGACTCTTCGCCACCTTAAACCTGCCACATAGCTGTTTAAGTCAATGGGAGAGGTCCAGGGATCAATTTTGAGTTGTTTGCAGCCTTCCTTACATCAAATCAAGTTTTTCAATGACAATTTTAGCACAAATGTTGTAAAACATGTGTATATGTTCCTAAACAGAAAACAGGAAAGGAAAAATTAAGTAAGCTTAATCAGAAAAGTCTAATATAAATACACTAGTAAACCCTTAAAGTAATGCTGCTCTGAATCCTCTGTCTAAAGAAATTCCGCATTTCTTTCATTCTATGGAGTACAAATGGGCTTCTGTATCAGACTTCCTGTTTTCAGCTTAAACCTCCAGGCTCGGTAGGAGCATGCTCAGTTTGCTCCTCTCCCCTTCCCTTTCCACCCTCCCTCCTCCTCTCCCTGCTGTAATCTGAGCTCACAGCTATGATAAAGCAGGGAGACACTCAGGCAGGAAGTGATGTCACAGCAAGCTAATATGGCAGCTGCTACCCTAAACATATAGAGAGAGTTTCTAGAGCTGTTTACTCAGGTATGGTAAAGCATTCTACAGTATAAATAAATATAGTGTTATAGCTCACATTATTGTGGCCAATCTATTGGTGAATAAACAGCTTCTGTAGCTTTCCTTCTTCTTTAAGTGCAACCTAATGGGTCAATGGAACCTGTTCTGCTCGAGACCTGGGGGTTTTCTGCATTATGAATCTTTCCATAATTTAGATCTTTATAGATTAAGTCTTCTAAAAACTCATTTTAACATTAATTAAATCCAATAGGCTTACCTCCAATAAGGATTAAATTACATCTTAGTTTGGATCAAGTTATTACAAAGAAATCTGAACTTATTTTAAAAAAAATTGAATTTTTGGGGGGGAAAAAAGGATTCTTCCCATAATTCTGAGTTTCTGGATAATGGGTTTACAGATAATGGATCCTATATCTGTACAGCTAATGTGCAACTTAAATTCTCCCCTTGGAAGTTGATGGCGGTCCAGCCCTCCAGCCGTATAATGAAATAAATCTCTGTGCAATCATTTTTCAGGGTGCAAGTTTGCAAGACAGCACTGGAAGGATAGCATTTAGGCAATTTAATGCATTTTTCAAAATTCCTTAATCAACCCAGCAATATCACTAGTTTGCGTGAATCCAATACTATTTGAAGAACATACTGCTCAGTTCTGGACTGGGATTCAATATAGGTCCTGGCATTGCTAGTACACAAAAGCCCAAACATACCCCCCCACACACACGCACACACAAGCTCTATAAATAGTCACGGACTATGTGTCGGGAGTGTTGCAAGAGCTCCGTTCCGGAGCACTCTGATCCCTGTCCAAGATAGTGGCGCACAGCACTGACGTCATCATGCTGCGCTGGACGTGTGACATCAGTGCGATGAGGAACAGCACGGAATTTGAAAATAAAAGCCCTTTCATGTCATGGGTTCGATGCCCGATGATAAGATTTCCTTTGTGCTTCTAATTTTACTAGGGATGCACCGAATACAGTATTTTGGATTTGGCCGAACCCCCGAATCCTAGGCAAAGGATTCGGCCAAATACCGAACCCGAACCCTAATTTGCATATGTAAATTAGTGATGGGAAGGGGAAAACATTTTTTACTTCCTTGTTTTGTGACAAAAAGTCATGCGATTTCCCTCCCGCCCCTAATTTGCATATGTGAATTAGGGTTCGGATTTGGTTCAGCTGGGCAGAAGGATTCGGCCGAATCCGAATCCTGCTGAAAAAGGCCGAAACCTGGCCGAATCCCGAACCGAATCCTGGATTCGGTGCATCCCTAAATTTTAGTACGGACTCTTGATTCCTGAACCTTTTGACCCTGCCTGAACTTTGATATTGCTTCTCATCTGCCTGCCTATTGATCTTTTGCCTGAACTTGACCCCTTTGGATACCTCTTACTTTGACTTTAACCCCTAAGCTTCCTCCTTGGTCTGGACTTCTCTGCTAGGAGCCGATAGGCCCCTTATACTATGGCATCTTACAGTATCATGTCTGGCCCTTGCCAAAATTCACCAATTGCAAGTCCGGGCCTGCTCAATTTATATTTTATAAAAACCTTTTATGCATTCTCCCTAATCTACAGTGAAAAAAAAATATACATAAACAAGCTGCTGTGTAGCCATGGGGGCAGCCATTCAAAGCTGAAAAAGGAGAAAAGGCACGAGAAACAGCAGATAAAAGATAAGCTCTCTTGCATACAATATGATTTTAACTTCTCTTTTATCTACGGTGTATCCTGAGCTTGAATTGCTGCCCCCAAGGCTAAACTACAGTTTTTTAATATAAACTATAGCAGAGTTTCTGAAGCAAAAACACCAGTTGTACCAGTGCAGGGCCACAGTACATTATATTGTCATTCTTTTCAAACACTTTCATATTTGGTGTCACTGTTCCTTTAAAAGGATTGTGTCATGATTTTCTATTTCTAAATTGCACTATTTACACTGCAAATAATTCACTCTACCATATAAAATTGTATTCCTGAACCAGCAAGTGTAGTTGTTGTTGTAATATTGGTGTGTAGGCAGCCATCTGCAATAGTGCAAGCTAGAATTCTATATTTATTCTGTAGAATGTTTTACCATACCTGTGTAAAAAGCTCTAGAAACTCTGTTTGTTTAGGATAGGAGCTGCAGTATTAACATGGTGTGACATCACTTCCTGCCTGAGTCTCTCCCTGCTCTGGGCTCAGATTACAGTAGAGAAGGGAGGGGGAAGAGGAGCAAACTGAGCATGCTCTTGCCCAGGGCAATGAGGTTTAAGCTGAAGGCAGGAAGTCTGATACAGAAGCCCATGTGTAGACAATAGAAGGAAAGAAATGCTGTGTTTCTTTTGACAGGGGACTCAGAGCAGCACCACTTTGGGGGTTTACTGGTATATTTAGATGGACCTTTCTGATAAGGCTTACTTAGTTTTAACCTTTCCTTCTCCTTTAAGGATGATATTAATGTGGTAGTGCAAACAAGTCAAATGCCCAACAAGTTCTGGACATTGTATAACATCTCCGTATACAACAACAAGGGTGCAGGAATGAAAATGTAATCTATTTATTAAACCCAAACCATAAGAGAGAAATCAGTGTTATGAGAATTAAGCTTTCATCGTATTGATGGTTCCTTAAACTACTGCTGATCATACAAAAAGCATAAACTTGACACTGGTGTTTTCCATAGGGATTCATATGTCCCATTAATTAGACAGTTAATGAAGACATTGCATTTTAGCGACTCATCACACATCAACTCATAACGAGACCTTAAGTAGAGTCTACTGCCACTTGAATAAAGAAATTAGAATATCTTATTTGAAGGCACAACAAGAAGATCAAATGTTACAAAACAAAAAACCTGCGTCACCGTGTGAAGTCCATACAATAAATGTTCCAATTATAATTAGATCCTAACATCCTCCTTTACAAAATTCTTCATGCTAACACACATAAAACTATAACATGTATACTCCAAAATGCAATATTACGGACACACCAAGGAAACAACATACTGTGGGCACAAATTCTGTCCATAAAAATAATTATCAAGAAAGTCCTTTTTGACCCTTTTATTTTTTGCAAGCAACTCAGAACCTTTCGTCCTAGTAAGTCTATAATATATATATTGCTTTTTTTTTTCTGTAACACTGAATGTTTCTGCCATTTGTACTGATATGTTATAGAATGTTCTATTCTTAGCAACTGTTCAATTTTTGTTTTTCATAGTTGTTTAATTACATGCGTTCTTCTTCTTCTGCCTCTCTCCAGCTTTCAAATAAGGGCAACTAAACCTGGCAACAAAAAATCTCTGTAGTCAGGCCCTCTATTATTCATATTCCAGGCACTCAGTCAAAGCACTACCTGGTTGCTCTGGTAAATGTGGCCGTAGTAAGCAAATTGTTGCTAAAATTCTAAAAACAGATTCCATACTTGTGGTCTGCCAGAAAAAAAGATGGCTGTGACTTGTGCAAGGCTGAAAAAATATAATATTGTATTTATATTGTATTTCATAACTGTAATGATATTATGTTAAATAGCACTTTACAGAGAGACTGTTCATCATTCACACTGGTCACTACCCCATTACAGATTACAATTCAAGGTCCCTTTTACATTATCAAAAAACACACAAACAAGGGCGAATTTCATTGGGAGCCAGTTATCCTGTTTGCATGGCATGCCATGAGCTGACTGGGGCACTTTGTTTATGGTTCACAAAAATTTGCCAAGATGTTTTTGGCACATCAGACACCCTGAATGATAAAAAAATGTATTTTGCAACAACTAGATTATACCGTAAACAATCCTCTGGGTGCAATTATGGAGAGTTGGGTGAATGAAACAGCTCAGCTGAAGGAGATTGAAGTCCCTCTTCCAGCATGGTATACAAAAGATCAAAGAATATACAGCAGCATTGGAAACCAGAATCTCTATGCTAGAGGACATCCATCCTCTCCAGGTTGTGGTACAATCCTTAAATAAAGAACTAAATATTGTAACAGAAAAGAGTTAGAAGGAGTAACACATGCAGAGTGGCTTGTCTGAACTCAAGGAGGGCCAACACCCAAAAAAGCATTAGTTGAAAGATACACTAGATCCAACATCTACTCCAAGTCCTTCATTGTAAAGGGCTCCTGTTTACTAGCCACAACCCTCCCACCACCTTGCTAATTGAACTATGTGACCGCGATGCAGCCTAATGGATGCCAAAATCCCAGGCCACTGTAATAAAGTGGGTCAACAGTCTTACTGTATCCTGACTTTTTGTCTACAGTACAAAAGCAATGAAGGATTCATGTGTATCGAAAAGAGCCTACATCAAGCACAATAACTGTATAGAGCGATACCCGGCACACTTTTTGGTTATCAAGGGCAATGTAAGACGACTGGCTGAGTAAGGTGTTTCCAATGGCATCTCCTAATATGGCTTCTGGCCATAGTGCAAGGCTTTTCCCATATACTGTAACCCATCTACTCTATGACCAAATCACATCCGACCCACAACACTGTGTAGATGGCTTACTCCACATCTAAAGGTATACAAGGTATTATCTAAGGGATTTACTTCTCAACATGCAAGGTTTTCACTTTGGAGCCACCGCAGTTGGACTTAATGCCCCTGCTACAAGGGACACCAACAATCCTACTGTGCTTGCTACATAGCTTTCCAAGTAGCCGATACCTACAGAGTTTTCTAAATATTGGTGCTAGTTCATATATAGCAAGCTGCCCGAAAACATGTCGCTCCTAGACATATAATGATTCAAATGGGAGATTTCCCCCCAGGTCCCTTTTGCAGAATTGGATATTTCAACTCATGCATAAATCCCAATCTAGACAAAATCAATTTTCAACCTACACCTCACAATTGGGGATATGCTTCAGTTCAAAGCTTAACTCTGGTTTATACCAAAACCTTCTGCTATCAGGTCCAAAACCATTTGGTAGTGCAGGGGTGGACCTCTATATCGCAAGCCCATCTCAGGATGATTGGGAAGAGGTGACTCCAAATTTCAACAAGAGATGGGTTGACTCAGATTGGATATGACAGGTTTTATATTATAACTACAACCTGATGACCTTAGCCCTTTAAATGTGGTGAAGAAGTATACGATTTCATATGATACGGTCATACCCTGTGGTTCAACTATTCTGGAGTGGAATGGTGTACCTCCTAGTATCCAACGTAAGAGAAACAGCACCCAGTACTTGCTTCCTAGTGGTTCTGGACAGCATTATAAAACAAGTTCATGCCACACCATGAACCACATACAATTATTTCATTGCTAAAAAAAACTTCAGACAGACATGCACTGGATTGGAACTTCACCATCATCAATTACGCCACAGCAGTAACTGAACGAATTTCTCCTGAAACTCTTCAAAAGTGACTTTGTTAGGCCAACTGCCTCATCCTTTCAAGTGGACAACTATCACGTTATGTCAGGCATATAATTCGGACACTACTATCACTAAATTATAAATGTACTGACTTAGACTTATATGTATGATTTCAAAAAAAAAAAAAAAAGTCATAAGAACCCTTAAAAATATCCCAAAAGTGCATCTGAATATTTGGATAAAAGACAGCACTAAAGCAAACAAGCAGGTGCAAGCAGTAAATGAATCATGACATGATTAGAAAGGAATACTACTGAGTATGGCAAGCATGAGACCAAATATACTGCTCTGTATCACTGGTTCAGTTACACCACAATGACTATGCTCCAAATAAGCCAAATGTAAAATAAGGACAAGTAATTTAGAGGCTAGTTTAAAAGGTATCAGTGTTGGCAATATTTAAAGAAGAATAGCAGCGGGATGTGAATATTCTTGGCTGGGAAAATGAGTTATATCTCATACAAAAACATACAAACAGCAAGCATAGCTGTGAATTTATTGCAGGAAAAAGAAATGTGATAAAATGTGCTGATATAGCTTATGGAAGAAAAGAGAATGGTAATAGTTAACAGACAATTGGGCTCGTTTATAAACACTGGGCAAATTTGCCCCGGGCAGTAATCAATGGCAACTAATCAAATGCTTACATTCATTGTTTAACCAGCGGCTGGTTAAAAAACGTCAATCACCGATTGGGCAAATTTGCCTATGAGCAGTAACTCATAGCCACAATTTTTTTTTTTTATAAATGAGCCCCACTGTGGGGAAAGGTTATGTCTGTATCACAAAAGCAGTAACTGGACTTTGGAGAGGTGAATAAATTAGGCTGAGCTTTGAGCACATGGGCAGAAAAAGGTACAGTAGTGACACTGGCAGCCACTGGTAGTTGTGCCAAAGGCTCCTGTCTTTTATCTACAACAAAGGTAATATGCTCCCTAGCCCTTATTCCTTCCACTCATTGTATAAATTATGTGTTATATTGCATGTGTGCAGTTTCTGCCTTAAAGGGGTGGCCCTTTATGTTAACTTTTTGGATTCTTACTTTTCAATTGGCCTTCATTTTTTTATTTACCGGTATATATTTTGAATTATTTACCACCTTCTTCACACTCTTTCCCGTTTTCAGATGCGTATCACAGACCCCCCTCTAAAGGACATGTTCTGTAAGGCTACAAATGTATTGTTATTGCTACTTTTTATTACTACTCATGTATTCAGGAACCTAGCAACCAATCGCTGAAACTGCAAACTGGAGAGCTGCCGAATAAAAGGATAAATAACTTGAAATTCAAAAATAAAACATAAAATCCAATTGCAAATGTTCTCAGAATATTACCCTCTACATCATACAAAAGGTTAATTTAAAAGTGAACAAACGCTTTAAAGACTTAAAGTAGATATAATATGGAGGACAGGGAAATGTACTAATAGTCATGAAGATGGCTGCTTCCATATGTCTAATTTAGGGTTCTCTCTCAAACAAAAAAGGAATTTGCCAAACCAAGTCATTTAACTGTAGGTCAATTAGGGTTACTCCCCTTATGCTGTAATTTTCAAGACAAAAGCCAGTATGACCAGTCATTGTATATATTTGGAATTATCCAAATCCAGCATGTACTGCAAGACTTCTCTCTTCTGGTGGTCTTCAGAACTCTCTACCTTGAGCTCTCAGGCTTTCCCTTTTCTTCCAACTGCTTCCTAGCTGTTTAGGAAAGCATATTCGACGTATCTTGATTGATCAGAGATTAATGTATCAGCAATCACTTATTTGTTTCTATATTTCCTATGTTTTAAATGTATCCTAACATTTTAGATTGGAAGATCTTTTGAGTAAGGAGCTCTAATCCTATTCTTACTCAGTAAACCCTTTTTGATAAATTACTGTAAGATCACTGTTTGTTAAAAATTAATGTAAAGTGCTGCATAATATGCTAGCACAAAATTAATAAGTGATGAGGATGATGATGAGTGGGATGGCAAGCAAGGAAGGTAACTTCTACTAGCTAGTTTCTCGAAACTACATTCTATGAAATATGCCACCTCCTCAGACTGAAAAGTATATGATGTTTAGTTTGTTGTATATCAACAATTTATACGTCTAATGCACTTATAGGTTCTGTGTGTGAGGTTCTGTGGTGCGAGGCATTAAAGGGGCAACATAACCCTTGTTTAACTTGCTTTGAATGAATAAAGCTGGTGCAAATTATACTTTTTACCTATTGTTTTAATCACATAAAATTTAATTATTTATTTCATGAGCTAAAAAGGGCAATCATTGACACTGAAGCCACTTCATGTTCGGTCCGTGTGAGTTGCACAGATAATCTCCCTCCACAATGGACTACTTACAAAACACACAACAAAAGGTGAATGGAGAGTTGTATACTGGAGATATATATATATATAGATATATATATATATATATATATATATATATATATATATATATATATATATATATATATATATAAAAATAATAGTCCACGAAAGCACTCACAGCAGTCGCCATCCAGCCGTCAGACTCCAGGTGAGCCAAAACGCGTTTATACACCATGCACCAATAAATGAGCTTTTGATACACGCTGGATGGCGACTGCATATGCAAATTAGAGCGGGAAAGGAAAACGTTTTTTCCTTCCTTGTTTTGTGACAAAAAGTCACGTGATTTCCCTTCCCACACCTAATTTACATATGCAAATTAGGATTCTGTTAGGCCACGCACAAGGCTATGGCCGAATCAAAATCCTGCTGAAAAAGGCCGAATCCTGAACCAAATCCAGGATTGAGTGAATCCCTAAATAAAAGTAAAGCAAAGTATGCCCTGGAGCAGTAACCCAAAGCAACCAATCTGCAGGTAGCATTTTCTGGTCACCTATTTAAAAGCATACATCTTACTGGTTGTTGTGGGTTACTGCTCCTGGGCAAACAGTGATCTTTTTTTTACATATGAGGGTAAAACCACAAGATCACAATGCAAGTTAGCCATTTTCATAGACCGCTATGATGCAGTTCATTGATCCAGCCTCTCTCTCTATTAGTCTCTTTTCAATTGGTACTCTTTTTTTATTATCTTGTATGTTTTTTTTTTCTGATTTTTTTAATTGTTAGCATTCCTTTTTTGCTTGTTTTCAGCCTTTAATGGAAAATACAGTAATTTTCTATGCTTCTTTTGCGCTATGGAACCATTAAAGAAACAGTAACATCAAAAACTGAAAGTGTATCACAGTAATTAAAATACAATGTACTGTTGCTCTGTACTGGTAAAACTGGTGTGTTTGCTTCAGAAAGACAACTATAGTTTATATAAATAGGCCATGGGGCCATACAAGCTGGAAAAAAAGGAGAAAAGGCACAGGTTACACAGCATATAACATATAAAATACCATTGTATTGAACAGGGTTATTGGTTATGTGCTATGTAACCTGTACCTTTTCTACTTTTTTCCAGCCTGAATGGCTGCCCCTATGGCTACACAGTAGCTAATTTATATAAACTATAGTAGAGTATCTGAAGCAAACACACATCTTTTACCAGTGCATGCTAACAGTATATTGTATGGTAATTACTTTAAAACACTTTAATTCTTTGGTTTACTGTTCCTTTAACAGTGAGAGCTTTAAAACGTGTTGTGTACAAAACAAAGCCATATCTTCAAATATATATACACTTTTAAGCTCTTAGATGGGTAAAAATAAAGCATCTATGTTTTAATGCAGATGAATGTTACTAAAATATAGGTTTATTGATTACCAATTGTCACTTCTCAACATTTTTCACCAACGTCCATATCCCCTAGGGCTTGCAAAAGAACAGTACAAGAAAGTGAACTGTGCTATAAATAAAGAAATCTTCCTGAAACGAGACCAACTTGCATGACCACTATTGGCTACACCTATTTTTCTCATGCAAAGGTCCTGGTTTTTATCATGTTTGCCATTAGTAACAGATATACACCGTTTTAGTGAAAGAGCTCCAAACAAACAGCAAGTTTACAGGAGTCATATGGCAGGAGCAAGCTTTTAGCAATGAAATTGCAGGAAATTCATATTTGCCTATTTCCCTTCCTGAATTACTATATTGTTCGCTGCACTGACCCCTTTGAAGTTGTATGATTTTCTATTACTATAAAGTGCCTCAGGCACTTCAAAATAAATATGAATGTACAAGTGCCTTTGTTCTTTAGGGTCTTTTTGTTTGAAGTAAATTTAATTTCCATGGAATGAACGTTCAGTCATCCACACAATACAGTACTGCGAAAGAGATGAATGGCTTAAAATGAGAATATTTTGAAACCATAAGGCTAGGGCCACACTAGGCGATAGCGCCGCAATTTGACTCGCGCCGACTTTTCGCCGCGACTTTTAATCAGCAATCGCTGGGGAAACTTTTGCGCTGGCGTCTATGGGGAATCGCGACGTAAAAACACACGCGGCGATCTTTTTTCTACTGTCGCTCGAAATTGCCTCGCTAGGCGATTTCGAGTGACAATAGAAAAAAGATCGCCGCGTGTGTTTTTACGCCGCGATTCCCCATAGACGCCAGCGCAAAAGTTTCCCCAGCGATTGCGGCTTAAAAGTCGCCGCGAAAAGTCGCCGCGAGTCAAATCGCGGCGCTATCGCCTAGTGTGGCCTTAGCCTAAAAAGGAGCTTTCTCTTGCTCCTTACCACTCCTGCATGCAAATTAAATGGAGAGGTTAAAACACACGTTAAAAGAGTATATAAACGATAAAAGGGAGAGAAAAGATTGCTGGGTGAGAAGTAGAGAAAAGATAGAGAAGTGTTCTATAGATAAAGAAGGTATTGACAAAAATCACCATGCAAATTTTAAAATATTGCAAGTGTGCCTCGGTTGTCCAGCCCTTTGTAACCTGCAGTTCATAATAGGAAATAAAAGTACAGGTATGAAATCAGTTATCCAGAAAGCTCTGAATTAATCAAAGGCCGTCTCCCACAGTCTCCATTTTTTAAAAAATGATTTCTTTTCTCTCTGTAATGATAAAACAGTACCTTGTACTTGATCCCAACTAAGATATAATTAATCTTTATTGGAAGCAAAACTAGCCTAATGTTTATTTAATATTTACATGATTTTCTAGTAGACTTGAGGTATGAAGATCCAAATTATGGAAAGATCCGTTAACGGAAAAATCCCAGGTGTTGAGCATTCTGGATAACAGGCTCCATACCTGTACTATAGAATGTTTGAACGGACAAAGAAAGACAGTTCATATCCATTTTACTGTTCTTATTTTAGGTAGTTAGGATAACAAATTATTAAAAGTACTTAAAATGCCATCACCTGCATAAATTGAGAGAAACAGGCGGTATTCATGAGCAAACTCAAATGGTGCATTATGATGGCTATACTTACCCTTTAAAACATGGATATAAGCAGTTCAATAGCAAGACAAAGCAGGAAAGGCAAATAGAGGACCCTGTAAAAGGCCAAAGTAAGAAGGCAAATAGAGGACCCTGAAACTATTACAGTGCATCACACATGAATTGTAATTGTAGTCAGATTTACAACAATACACAGATAAATTCAATAGGGAGGTATCAAGAAGCAAAGGGAAAGCTGGCATTAGGATTGTGGCACGCTATGTAAGCTGGCACATAAGCATACAGCTGTAAAAGTAAATAAAGCAAGCCCCCGTGAGGACATAGTACTATGCAACACATTGCCGTATCGCTAATGTGATTGGGATTTTCTGGGGTTTTGTTGTAGTTTACACATAAACCATTCAGTTGGCCAAGAAGTGTTTTGCATTGTACATCAGCTTTGAGACAGAGAGTAAGTAAAGCAGTTTTGCATAGATAAACTCTCCTCACAAGCTTTGAAGTTGTTGCCAGATTTTCTTGGCTAAACAAGAACGCACACAGAAACACAGGGTAAGAGAAAGCTGAAGTATAGCAAAAGACTAATTAATGGTAAAATTAAGGTAAAGTATCAAAGGTTAACACTTCTTAAAGGAGAAGGAAAGGTATCCTGCACTTGGGGATGCCAAATGTTAGGCACCACCAGGTCATTGTATTGACTTTAGGGATGCACCGAATCCACTATTTTGGATTCGGCCGAACCCCCGAATCCTTCGCGAAAGATTCGGCTGAATACCGAACCAAATCCGAAACCTAATTTACATATGCAAATTAGGGGTGGGAAGGGGAAAACATTTTTTACTTCCTTGTTTTGTGACAAAAAGTCATGCAATTTCCCTCCCTGCCCCTAATTTGCATATGCAAAATAGGATTCGGTTCGGCCAGGCAGAAGGATTCGGCCGAATCCAAACCCTGGTGAAAAAGGCCGAATCCCGAACCGAATCCTGGATTCGGTGCATCCCTAATTGACTTACCTTAAACCGGCCCCAGGGTTATACCAGTGAGCACCACGGACTGATCCTCTTCCAGATTCAAATTTCCCAGGGGCTAACGCATGTGCAGCTGAACAAAATAGCCGACATAGTTATAGCTCGGCTTTTCATTCGACTGTGCATGCACAGCCACATGAAGAAAGCAGAAGCTGGAAGAGAATCGATCCATGATGCTCACCGGTATAACCCCGGTATAACCCCGGGTCGGTGTTGTTTTCGGCTGAGCATCAGCCCAGGGTTTCAGGTAAGTCAATACAATCACTTGGGGGTGCCTAACATTTGGCACCGCCAAAAAGGATGCCTTTTGATTCTTCAGTTGTATGTATGGAAACTGATTCCCAGTCAGAGCACACATACAATTAACTGGTGCATGTTGATGGTGGCTAAAGATCTAAAAGTAGAAAAGGCAAGTTAGATTGTCATCAGCCAAGTACTCCAAAAAGAAGGGAGAAGACAGCTCACAAACTAAGACAGCTCTGCTATATTTGTACAGTGCTGAGACTTTTGTCACCTTTAGTGCAATGACGCATTCATTTAATGTCATCTCAGACCCAGTGAGAATGTTAAAATGCGTGCATCTCCACAAACTCCTAAACTTCTGTTCCCACGTACTGGTTTAGTAAATAAACATCTTAATTTATAAAATGTTTCTCCAAAAATAGGGCTGAAAGTGATACTTCAGTTTACAGTAAATAGACCTGCCATTGTCTATTATACAGAGGACTAAAGCCCAACTAAATAAGTGCGTTAAGGGGCTGGTTCCCCTTTAAGTTACATTTTGTTCCAGAATGACTAATTCTAAGCAACTTTTCAATTGGCCTTTATTTTGTTCTATTTATAGTTTTTGAATTATACGCCTTCTATAGACTCTTTCCTGCTTCCAAATAGGGTCATTAACCCAAAATACTCTGTAAGGCTACAAAATGTAGTTATTTATTATAAATGTTTCTATTCAGGTCCTCTCTTTTTCATATTCCAGTCTCTTATTCAAATCAATGCATGATTGCTAGGGTATTTTGGACCCCAACCAAATTGCTGAAACTGCAAACTTGAGAGCTGCCGAATAAAAAGCTAAATAACTCAGAAACCACAAATAATAATAAATGAAAACCAATTGCAAATTGTCTTAGAATATCACTGCATACACCACACAAAATTTTTTTAAAGGTGAACAACCCCTCCACCTTATGATCCAGCCAGGATGAACAACAGCCCTATTTCCAGAATGTGAAATTACTTGTAATTAACATAATGCAAGGTGTTATTGATTATTTATCTAGACTGCAAGCAATTGAAAAAATGTTCATAAATAAATGGCTATGGCACTGCTAATTAAAAAAAAAGTATTTTACACCTGTAGCTTTGCCAAATTAACTCCATCTCACCTATACTGACATTTAAGCTGCAGGGCCAGTTGCCCTAATGAGCTCAACCACAAATCTATACCCCCAAAAACAGCCATCCATGCTTTAGGGAGGAACTCAATGGTGCGGCTCGAACCGACACTTTGGATGTCCTGAAGATACAGGAAGTGAAGGAGAAATTGCAGGCAAGAACTAAATTTATCCGACTGTTGGATGAAAACGCAGCATGCAGCATTTTCATCGACCCCAATGATATGGATCGCCAAGGATATACACATACAGTTAAGTCCATAAATCTTTGGGCAGAGACAACTTTTTTCTAATTTTTGTTCTGTACATTACCACAATGAATTTTAAATGAAAGAACTCAGATGCAGTTGAACTGCAGACTTTCAGCTTTTTTTTTTTTTTTTTTTTTTGTAACTTAAAGGGATCCTGTCATCACAAAACATGTTTTTTTCAAAATGCATCAGTTAAAAGTGCTACTCCAGCAGACTTCTGCACTGAAATCCATTTCTCAAAAGAGCAAACAGATTTTTTTATATTCAATTTTGAAATCTGACATGGGGCTGGCCATTTTGTCAATTTCCCAGCTGCCCCTGGCCATGTGACTTGTGCCTGCACTTTAGGAGAGAAATGCTTTCTGGCAGGCTGCTGTTTCTCCTTCTCAATGTAACTTAATGTGTCTCAGTGGGACATGGGTTTTTACTCTTGAGTGTTGTTCTTAGATCTACCAGCCAGCTTTTATCTTGTGTTAGGGAGCTGTTATCTGTTTACCTTCCCATTGTTCTTTTGTTTGGCTGCTGGGGGGGGGTGGGAGGGGGGTGATATCACTTCAACTTGCAGTACAGCAGTAAAGAGTGATTGAAGTTTATCAGAGCACAAGTCACATGACTTGGGGCAGCTGGGAAATTGACAATACGTCTAGCCCCATGTCAGATTTCAAAATTGAATATAAAAAAATCTGTTTGCTCTTTTGAGAAATGGATTTCAGTGCAGAATTCTGCCGGAGCAGCACTATTAATTGATTCATTTAAAAAAAAAAAAAAAAAAAATTCCCATGACAGTATCCCTTTAAATTTTTTATTAAGTATTGAGTTTTCCAGAGAAGAAAAATAAAACATTCCATGCTTGTGACATTACATATGTACATTATGTAATAAAGAGCTGATTAAAACAATAAATGTAAACACTGTCTCAAATCTGTATTACAAGCAAAAATCATTCTGGATATCTTCATACATGTTGACAGACTTTCAGCTTTAATTCAGTGGTTTGAACAAAAAGAGGAACTTAAGCCTTTTTTTATCACAATTCATTTCAGGGGCTCAAATGCTATTTCATGGGCAGCGGAAAAAAGCCCTGGAGTTTATTTGAGGGGGGGGGGCTTGTATGTGGAAGATTTTGATGTGAACAGACAACATACGGTCAAAGGAGCTCTCCAAGCAGGTGAAACAAGCGATCCTTAAGCTGCAAGAACAGAGAATTTGCTACAATATTAGGAGTGGCAAAATCTAAAGTTTGGTACATACTGAGAAAGAAAGAAAGCACTGGTGAACTCAGAAGCGCAAAAAGACCAGGACGTCCACAGAAGACAACAGTGGTGGATGATTGCAGAATCATTTCCATGATGAAGAAAAACCCCTTCACAACAGCTAAACAAGTGAACAAAACTCTCCAGGAGGTAGGCATATCAATATCCAAGTCTACCATAAAGAGAAGACTGCATGAAAGTAAATACCAAGGGTGCACTGCAAGGTACAAGCCACTCATAAGCCTCAAGAATAGAAAAAGGGTCAACCTTTACCAGAATGATGGTAATAAAAAATTATGGAGAAGGCGTGGAACAGCTCATGATCCAAAGCATACCACATGGCAGAGTCAATGTGATGGCTTGGCCATGCATGGCTGCCAGTGGTACTGGGACACTAGTGTTTATCCATGATGTGACACAGGACAGAAGCAGCCAAATTAATTCTGAGGTGTTCAGAGACATATGGTCTGCTCAAATCCATCTAAATGCAGTCAAATTGATTGGGAGGCTTTTCATAATACAGATGGACAATGACCCAAAACATACAGCCAAAGCAACCCATGAGTTGCTGAATGGCCAAGTCAGTCACCTGATCTGAACCCAATTGAGCAGCATTTCACTTGTTGAAGACTAAACTTTGGACAGAATGGCCCACAAACAAAGCAACTGAAAGCCGCTGCAGTATAGACCTGGCAGAGCATTAAAAAGGAGGACACCCAGAATCTGGTGATGTCCATGAGTTCAAGACTTCAGGCTGTCATTGCCACAAAGGGTTTTTTAACCAAGTATTAGCAGGTAAAGTTAGCCAGTAAAATGTTACAGGGCAACCCTTTTGAAATAAAAAAAAAAAATCACAAAAGTTGTATAAAGGTCTAAAACCTTTATTGGTTAACTAATATAATCATAGCAAGCTTTCAGAACATTTTAGTTCCTTTTTCAAGCTGATTACAATGAAGCTGTGGTGTTCTCTGGTATATATACATAACATTCAGCTCATTGGTCAAATGACCAACAAAAAGATATATCAATCTATGTGTAAGGTGTCAAAGTCATTTACGAGGGGATCTGCAGATAAGGTACAAGATAATGTGGGTCAAAGAGGCAGAGTATAAATTAAGGCTCAATTATTGGAGAGTAGAATCAAAAGAATTCCATATGATCATGGTATGATGTTGGTATTTCTGACCTGGTGCAGTCCTTTCTTAGTCCACATAATTAGCCATAAATCCAAGGCCCGGGATTAGTCCATTCTTCAGAGAATTGAAAGTTTCCATTAATTTGTATTCCCACACTTTTCTTTCATTATCTGTTTTAAAAATTGCCCTCTAAAATTCATTGTGGTAATGTACAGAACCAAAAATCAGAAAAAAGTTGTCTCTGCCCAAATATTTATCGACCTATCTCTACAAACAAAGTGCAGAAGAAAACCATTTCCCATGACATACGAGATCAATAACAACACAAGAATACTGGTCACTAATACTGTAACAGTTAAATACAGTAGAACCCCCATTTTATGTTTTTCGAGAGAAAAAATGGTGTAAAATCCAGGAAAATGTATTATGCATAATATATTGGTGGGACCACAATAAATGTAAAATGAGAGAAAACATAACATCAGGGGATGTAAAATTGAGGATTCATTATAGAGTTACTCTGTGTCTAGTTCCTACAAGGGGACATGAGATTTCAGTGAGTATATCCCACAGAGCACCATCTCGATCCAGGAATTCCTGGCATATCTGTGAAAGTATTAGTTTTTTTATTTGCATTTATCAATGAACAATTCACACATTCCTATATGAGTACTTTGTAACAAATGTATTTTACACTGTGCTACATTAAGGGTGTACATAGCGATTCAAGGCTACTTTCTTCTAGTACAGGTATAGGATCCATTATCCAGAATTACAGAAAGGCCATCTTCCATAGAATCCAAATTTTTAAAAATGATTTCCTTTTTCTTTGTAATAATAAAACAGAACCTTGTACTTGATCCAAATGAACATATTAATCCTTATATTAATCCTAATATGAAGTAAAAATAGCCTATTTTTTTTAGTAAACAAGGTACAAAGATCCAAATTACAGAAAGATCAGTTATCTGGAAACCCCTAGGTCCCAAGCATTCTGGATAAAAGGTCCCCTGCTTGTATATAGTATACATATGTATATAGTATGTAAACATCTGTTTTCGGATTATGGATCTTTCCATAGTTTGGATCTTCATACCTTAAGTCAGCCAAAAAACATTCAAACATTAACCCATCAGAATAAAGAAGAAAGAAAAATTAGAGTCTTTTAAATGGCCATAATTTGGAGCATAATGGATCCCATACCTATACAAGTAAAATTCACTATTAAAGGGACAGTAAAAACATAAAACCACATTTGCAACAAATTAACAAAAAAATATAACTTGCATTGATTTTACATTCTGCCTATTGTTTTAACTATAAAAAATTCCATATTTTGTTAAAAAGTATGCCAATTTTTGGTGCTATTATAAATTATAAGCTAATTTGAAATTGAGCTATTTTTACTGACTTTAGCCAACCATCCTTTATAAACAGGGCAATTTGTTCAAACCTGTCTATCTACCTTTGAACAAACTATTCAAGCAACCTAAAATGTGCATTACTGAATCTCCACAATTTGGCAGATTAAGCATGTCCCTAAAATCCAAAGATACTCGCTTCACACAAACTGCAAAGAACCTACTGTCCCCAGCTAGTCTGATCTTAGAAACACAATGCTTCCCTGAAAAGAATCTGAGCTGATGGAAATAGGACACTGGGACAGACACATTTACTGCCTGTTACCAGATGAAACTCCCATTCTTTGCACTTGCCTTTGATGAACTCCACTAAACCATTCTTGCAATACAGATTTATTTTTGCCTTTATTATTTCAAATGAGACCAAAGTGTATTAAAAGTGTGTGTGGCACAGAATACACATGAAGGTGGTGCAATTTTATGACTATATTTATTACCTTAAAATTATTGCCCTTTAAAAACTACTTTTACGTCAATTTTTGCACATCATATCAAATATCTTATTAAAAACATGCTGAGGCAGTATTAATAATCATACCCATGTCATATCATGAGTTGCACTTATAGTTGGGAGCCACAAGTATTGCAAGTTGTGTTACATCAAGACAGCATACAAATGGGCTCAACAAAAAGTTCTGGGGTCTGTGTCTCTGAGCGTGGAGATGAGACAGGCATAACTTTCAATACTGTGTCAGGATTCCATGAAGATTGGATTTGATAGTAGAAAATATATGCAGTTTAATTCTTGCACTCCTACAATGCACATTATTAAAGTAAAGACATTATTAAGTCAGATTGAGAGAGTGAGTTCTATAAATTGATAATGGAATATACAGTCAATACATTTTTTGTTGGACAGTGAAGAAAAACAAAAGCCATCCAGAACCCAGATCTAAGCTTTAGTATGCATGGTACAGGTAAAAATTGATATACAAGCCTTCTTTCAATTACAATGACTCTCTTCTAACTGGCAATACAGAAAGAACAATGGCTTACCTGTAGACTAAATGACTTTGGGTAACTCTAGATCATGAAAGAAAGCTGTATTCTAGGGGTAAAAGGAAAGAGAAGGGTCCAGACAGTTCTCAATTAAGGTATGCACAGCCAGATTTTATCATTGATTTACACTAAAGGCTGAAGGGATGAAGTCGCTTGGCAGATTTCCATATATTTACTTACAAGCCCTGGAATGTAAATCAGAGCTATTATTCAGTGTAAATGTTAGCTATGAATAGATCAGTTCAACAATAAACAACAACTGTAAGAGCAGTAAAACCTTCCCATTAACCCAACCTGAAATATAAAAACACAAAAATAGTTTCATTTGAAGGCTGGAGGTGTTTAAATTTGGCCTGGAAAACCTGCCCCACCCTACAGATTTAGTATTTAACGAATTAAAACCCGAGCATATCATGTTGCATGGTCATATTAAATAAGCTATGACGTGTAAGCACAAACCAGTCATGGGCTAATTGGGCAGATACTTTGCTATTTAAATGATTGTTTACATGATTTTCTAGTAGACTTATGAAGATCCAAATTATGGAAAGATCCGTTATCCAGAAAACCCCAATTCTCAACTACAAAGGCAAAGATAATGGGTTACAAGGATTTAAGAATACAGGTACAGGTATGGGACCCATTATCCAGAATGCTAGGTTCCTGGAGTTTTCCCGAATAAGGGATCTCTCCGTACTTTGGATCTTAATAAATCATGTAAACATTAAATAAACCCAATAGGCTGGTTTTGCTTCCAATAAGCATTAGTTATATCTTAGTACAAGGCACAGTTTTATTATTACAGAGAAAAAGGAAACCATTTTTAAAACTTAACATTATTTGCATAAAATGGAGTCTATGGGAGATGGCCTTTTCGTAAATCTGAGCTTTCTGGATAATGGGTTTCCAGATAACAAATTCCATACCCGTATACATGATTTGTTCATTAATAATAATTACCAGGAATTTTATTTCAATACAAAGCTCTCCAAATGTAGAGTACAAATAGTAATTGGAACCATCTAAGACATATCTTAGAAGGATATAGATACTTTGTTAATGACACGTAGCTCTATCCAATTCTCTCTTCCTAAACCATAAAAGTGCACTAAAGCTATTTATACACGCATAAAATCTCCTAAAAGATGTCTGAAAAACAGAAGGCAAATGGGGGGGCATTCTCAAGTTAGCATTTGTGTGCAAGAAAAAATGATCAAACTCGGTAGTGAAGAGCGCCAGCAGCAATCTTATTATTTATTCCCGTTGCAGACAGGGAGATTTAGAGAGTTTTATTGTGTGTTTTGATTCTGCTTGGGTGAGGGAAAAAACTCTCAAAATCTCCTTTCTAAAATTAATGGGAATCACTGCCAAAAACATAATCCAGTCAAGTGACATTTGTTTGTGGCTTGACAAAGAACTGCGCTGCATTTTTCCATTGATACAAGTTTATACGCCATTACCTATATTAATACTTTTGCATTAAGTCAACTGTTCTGCTGAAGGCAGGTTGCATGAGTAAAGCTGGCCATAGATGCAAAGATAAAGTCGTACTAATTTCAGACCATGTGGGGATCGTCTCGACATTTTGCATGCCATGGCGATCGGTCGTTTAGTCGATCGGACAGGTTAGAAGATTTCTGTCAGTTAACGATCATATCAGTGGGTGACTGTCACAAGTATGTGTCAGAAATTACTTTCGTACGATTTACGTTTGTGAACTAATGGCCAGAACATAGTCTGATTTGTTCTTTTTACTACTTTATTTAATCAGAATGGTTAGCGATAGGTCGGAATATTGCACCATACTATTGTTCATCGGACAGAAGGATAGATCTGCACGTCTATGGCCAGACAGGGCTTGCTGAAATCCTCCCAGAATCTCTTCCTCTCTTCATGTCTGGATGCAGCACAGACACATTTCAGCTTCAAGGAATTGTTCAATTTAAAAATAAAAACTGGGTAAATAGATGCAGATTTCAGCCCTGTCTGGCCCTAGCCTTAGAGCTGGCTCATATAGAACGCATCGGTTTGAACTGTCCAAATTAACTTATGTAATGCATGGAAAAACACACCTATATTGCCATTGACTTGTCGTTGTGGAATCCATGTGTAATAAATAGGCTTTAAATAAAATGCATACAGATGCTAAATTGAATACTTAACTTTATGTAAATATATTTTGCTATGCATAAAAATTGATGTGGTAAAGATTACTCAGACACAATCAGCACGTATGAAAATAACCTTTGCCATTTTTTATTAAACACGAGACGGCTGACATATTTGAAGGTTTTTTCTATAATGCTAATGCTAGCACTTACTATCTCTAATTACTCTCCAAAGATGTCCTCATTACACAAGTCAATATTGACAGAGGAGCACAAAATGAGACTACAAACTGACTCAAGGATTCCTGGATGAGCCAATTTTAGCATTGGCTTTTTCTATTATATTTTATATATATTTTTAGAAAGCATTGGTTAAAGAGTTACAAACTTTCATTTACATAGGCACAAAACATCAGTCAATTACATAGGCATGTAGAGCAAACCCCAGAGAACCAAGCCACCTCCATCTGTTTTTGACTGATTTCGCTTATCACTTGGTGAACACAACCTTCTATATTTATGTGTACAACAGATCCAGCCCTAACTTCACAAAGCAAGAAAAAGAAAGCGTTATACTTAAAGGATAACAAAACCTGAAAAGGAATCTGGCTAAAAATGCCATATTTTATATAATACCCTTATACACCAGACTAAAGTTTCAGCTCCTCAATAGCAGCAACAATCCAGGTCTTCAAACTTGTCACAGGGGGTCACCATCTTGGAAAGTGTCTGCGACACTCACATGCTCAGTGGGCTCTGAGCAGCTGTTGAAAAGCTAAGCTTAGGGGTCGTCGCAAATTATGCCATGTTGTAATTATCTGTATTAATTACTAATTAGCCTTATATTGTGACATTTATATTCTATGTAGTCTGTATATTTTGAGTCAATCCCTAAGCTCAGCAACTGACAACAGCTCAGAGCATGCGCGGTGAATCATCAGAAAAGAAGATTGGGAGCTACTGGGGCATCTTTGGAAACACAGAGCTTTACTGATAAAGGGCTGTGGTTGCATTGGGCTGGTAAAGAAGCCTAAAACATAAAATACAGCATTTCTAGCCTACTTCTTTAGTTACGCTTTAGTTTTCCTTTAAGATCACATGCGTGCATATTTTGACAGTTACATTTGTAGACACTGAATAGGAGGAATCCATGGCCCTCTTACAGTATTTACACCCACTAAGACTAGACGCTGGGAGCTGTAGCTCAGAAAAGGCAACAAACTTTATATGATTTGCAACCAAAGCTTATATAGGACTAATCAAATCCAAGCAGACATTGATTATCCATGAATCTTACTTTATCCTCAAGAAGTAAAACAAGATTGTAGTGCTTTACATATATAAACAGGCACCATGGCCAGGGTGATCATATCCCACAGCTTATAGCCTGTACCTCCCTACAGGTACTTCCTGATTCAGCTATCACAGTGAAGTGAAATCCATGAGGACACACCATATACGTAAACACACAGAGGAAATGAATACCAAATAGGAACATTCAGTGGGGAAATGCAAATCACTCCAGACACTTCCTTATTTCTTATTCATGAGAACATTAGGTTCAGACACCAGATCTATGCATTAGCAAGGACATTGAGGTACTGATACGTTTCTTCATTGAAATGAGGCAGAAAAAATACATTAAGAAAAACATTTACCCTTGAACAACCCACGTTTTAGAATACAAGCAGGGATAATATATTTTATACAGGTATGGGATCCGGAAACCAGTTATCCAGAAAGCTCAGAATTATAAAACGCCCATCTGTCATAGACATATCCAAATAATCCAAATTATTAAAAACGATTTTCTTTTTCTCTGTAATAATAAAACAGTACCTTGTACTTGATCCCAACTAAAATATAATTAAAGGGGTGTTTCACGTTCAGCTCATCTGAAATAATGACTTTCCATTTTCTATGCGTGACCGTTTTTCTAATATTGAAGTGTAAAATGTCATTTTTCACCTTTTGAAGCAGCCCTGGGAGGGGGTCAACGACCCTGTAAATTGTTCTCAATGGATACATTTAGTTGATACATTTCTTATCTTTGTCCCTGCTGAGCAGTATCTCTGGATTTCATTAAAAGCAGTTGTTAGACTTGATACAATAGTTGCTAATATTCCAGAGATGCTGCTGAGAAATGTATCAACTAAATGTTGCAAAATGGTTACAGTTTAGAGTCTGCGCCTGAATTACTGAGCTGCCAGACTCAAACACCACAGACACGAACATTCAACTTTAAAAAGATTTTGGAAAAACAGTAGAAAATAAATAATGGAAAGTAATTGAAAAAAGTCTTTATTTCTGGGGAACAATCTAAAAACACCTCAACTGAAAAAAGTATTTGGAAGGTGAACAACCACTTTAATCCTTATTGGAAACAAAACCAGCCCATTGGATTTATTTAATGCTTAAATGATTTTTTAGCTGACTTAAGGTATTTATATTAAAGTTACAGAAAGATCCCTTATCCAGAAAACCCCAGGTCCTGAGAATTCTGGATAACAGGTCCCATACCTGTATAGTAAAGATGTGAATGAACTGTAGGCTAAAGCACGAATCAGATATCTGCTTTACAACTCTAACTGTTGTAGACTAATCACAGAGAATTGTTGGTTGGTTGCTATGGTATACTGCACTTTTTCAAAGTAGAAGAACCTGAATAGCAATATATTTCGAATGGCTATAAACCCAGGCAGTGACAAGTACAGCCGCTTTTACACAGTCTGAGCAAGCAAAACAATAGGTTTTTTTTTCACCTCAAGCAGCTCGTGATGGCAAAAAAAAAAAAAAAAAAAAGCAGGTGTTCAACAACGAAAGACGTCCCACACTCACCATTTAATATGAGCTTTAGAAGCAAAGGTTAAAAAAAAAAAGGTAAGTAAATTTCCTCACGCCCATAAATGTTACTATTTCTAGAGCAATGACAATGCAGGACAAAATTGTGTTTTGAGTCACTCACTATGAAGCCCACATTAACAAGGTTCCTAAAGCACTAAAATATTAAAGGTGAACTAAAGCTTATAAAAGAACATAACTAGAATACTGTATATTACACATAAAACCAACCCTGTGGTTCAGCAGCCTAGGGATTCCAAGTACTACATGGCAGACTCCTTCTTAAATCTTGTTAGGCCATTTTTTGACTGACCGTGGCACTGCACATGCTCAGTGTCCTCTGTGCTTCTATTGAGAAACCAAGCTAAGGAACCTCGAATTTTCTCCATTTTATCCAAATAATCCAAATTCCTTTTTCTCTGTAGTAATAAAACAGTACCTTTATCCAAACTAAGATGTAATTAATCCTTATTAGAAATAAATCCAGCCTATTGGGTTTATCTAATGTTTACATTATTTTCTAGTAAACTTAAGGTATGAAGATCCAAATTACAGAAAGATACCTTATCCGGAAAATCCCAGGTTCTGAGAATTCTGGATAACAGGTCCCACGCCTGTACTGTTATCACACACAGAAATAGAAGATCGAATTGATGTGATTAAAATGGAGTCTATAGGAGATGGCCTTAGGAGGTGGCCTTTCTGGATAATGGATCCTATACATACACACACACACATATACTATACATTGTGAGTTGGTCTCTAAGCTTAGGTAACTGACAGCAACCCAGAGCATATGGCATGAGCTGACTGAAAATATACAAACACCTTGTGAGGGCACAGATCACCAATGCTAAAGGGCTATAATAAAACACAATACGAGATATCTTGCTTTATTGTTGAGCTTTAGTTCTCCTACAAACAACATGGTTCAATAAAAGCAGGGCGTATACAACAATATAATATACAAATACAGTCACGAGAACTTTCTCTTAATATTACAAGACTACTCCTTTGTAAGGAAATTTTTATATCGCTGGGATATATAGACACGTAATAAAAACCGACTACTTGTAATTAGGCACAAACTGGAAGAACAGCCAAAAATTATTAGTTACAGCCCTGAAGCCAGGTGTGCTGCAAGTTGTGCATACAGGCATCCAACTGCACTGCAATATTATAGCACTTACAACAAATAACTTCCCTTTATAATACTAAAACTCGTGTTAAAAAAAAAAAAAAAAAAAAAAAGGGGAGGTGCACTTTTGCAGGTTTTGCTGCCAAGGGATGCCAGGACGTTTATTAGTCTCGGGACTGTATTATACGTCTTTTAAAAACCCCATGCAGGTATGGGATCCGCTTTCCAGAAACCCATTACACAAAAAGCTCTGAATTACAGGAAAGCCATCTGCCATCATTATTATTGCCAGACTTTATTATTTTCTAATATTTAAATAAAATTAATTTTAAGCAAAATACGGATACAGTATACAGTAAACTTTAGATCCTGCGTGCAACAAGAACATTAAATAGCATGCTGCAATGGCCAACAAGACAACATCTGAGGCTGTTACACGATTGTCATGCTGCAGCAACAACCGGAGGCCTTCTATATAATTGTTTAAAGGAACAGTAACACCAAAAAAATTAAAGTGTTTTAAAGTAATGAAAATATCATGTTTACCCTGCACTGGTAAACCTGATCTGTTTGATTCAGAAACATTACTATAGTTCCGATGAACAAGCTGCTGTGTAGCAATGATGGAAATTTAAAAAAAAGACTTTATGGCACAGGTTAAATAGTGGATAACAGATAACACCATTATGTTCTACAGAGCTTATCTGCTGTGTAACCTGAGCCTTTTCTTCTTTGAATGGCTGCCCCCATTGCTACACAGCTGCTTATTTATATAAATAGTAGGGGTTCTGAAGCAAACACAGCAGAATTATCAGTGCTGGGCAACACTGCATTATACATTTGTATTACTTTAAACACTTTCATGTTTTGATGTTACTGTTCCTTTAAGAATTCCCATAAGGCTATTGCCGCACTGAGGTCCTAGCTTCGATTCCAGCAAAGACGTTAACCGTAAGGAGTTTATATGTTCTCCCTGTGTCTGCATAGGTTTACTATGGGAACTCCGGTTTCCTACAGCACTCAAAATCATGCAGCAGGGTAATGGACGCATGCTAAAACTAACCCTCTCTGTAAAACACTGTGGAATAAATTGGTGACAGATAAATATAGGATTTGCTGACTAATCATTGGAGATGTTTCACTACTCATTCTTCTTCAGTTCAACTGCCTATATAAATATATAGTGAATAAAGTACCCCCTCTTGTCAATTATAAGGATATTATAAGTTACTGAGGAGTTTCATGACCATATAAAAACGAGGCAGAAGGCCGAGTGTTTTTATACAGGTCATGGAACTCCGAGGTAACTTTGAATATCCTCATATTTTGCAACTGGGGGTACTTTATTTATTATAATACACAAATTTCAGTGAATCATGTGACATTTTACATCAGAACTTACCGTTAATAACTGAGGACATCAGAACTCACCGTTTATAAGGATATAATTTACAAGATATTCATGGCTTTTGTGTATTATAGGATAATAATAAGTGTAGGTCTGAAACCGCTGCAATAGGAAGCATTAGCTAGGATGGACAACACACCCAGCATCATGCATTAGGATGTCACTTCACTGACATTCCAGCTGTTTAATTACAACCTCTACCATCTCCTATATAGCTCTCTGACTCTACCCCCCTCTCTGGCTTTACACCATTGGGGCTCAAGACCTCTTTACAACCTCTTATATACATCTCTGGCTCTACACCATTGGGGCTTGAGACCTCTCTGGCTCTACACCATTTAATTACAACCTCTAGCATCTCCTATATACCTCTCTGGCTCTACACCTCTCTCTCTCTCTCTGGCTCTACACCTCTCTCTCTCTGGCTCTACACCTCTCTCTCTCTGGCTCTACACCTCTCTCTCTCTCTCTCTGGCTCTACACCTCTCTCTCTCTCTCTGGCTCTACACCTCTCTCTCTCTCTCTGGCTCTACAACCTCTCTCTCTCTCTGGCTCTACACCTCTCTCTCTCTCTGGCTCTACACCTCTCTCTCTCTCTGGCTCTACACCTCTCTCTCTCTCTGGCTCTACACCTCTCTCTCTCTCTGGCTCTACACCTCTCTCTCTCTCTGGCTCTACACCTCTCTCTCTCTCTGGCTCTACACCTCTCTCTCCCTCTGGCTCTACACCTCTCTCTCTACACCTCTCTCTCCCTCTGGCTCTACACCTCTCTCTCCCTCTGGCTCTACACCTCTCTCTCTCTCTCCCTCTGGCTCTACACCTCTCTCTCTCTCTCCCTCTGGCTCTACACCTCTCTCTCCCTCTGGCTCTACACCTCTCTCTCTCTCTCTCCCTCTGGCTCTACACCATTGGGGCACGAGACCTCTCTGACTCTACACCATTCTTTGCTGCTGACAATGAACACTGAAAGCTGTAGTGTAAGAAAACCCTAGAGAAGCAAACTGTTTACATCCGTGCACGTCACTAAAAAAGGTAACAACATGAATGTCACATGCTCACAAGATATTTTTATTCGCCAGTATTATCACAGCACTCACCTAGCACAGCCCGCAGGTGCTTCAGTCGGGTGGGTACGTCCTTCTTTGGGTCCAGAACTTTCTGTGTAGATTTCTTGAGGTCTCCATGACCTCTCCGGGAAAACATCCCGCTTGGGGTGGGGAGTGAGAAGCAATGGACTAGGCTCTCCGGATAAATAGGACAGGGAGGAGGAAAAGGAAAATACAGGAGAAAGGGACGTTTTCTTCCAAGCTGTGGGGCTCAATGGTATTGTAGTAAATATATCCAGTCGCTTACATGAAAACGACTACACACAACGCGCTACATTAATGCCTAGGGGGTAGTAACTACCAGGTCTGCTACCCAGCTGAAAATCCCCCCAGTATCCAATGTATTCCATATATCCAGGAACAGGTCAGGCAAGTAGTCTTCAGCGCTTATGTTGATATATAAAGATGCCTCTCATACCGCCCGACGTCCTGCTTTTCCCGGGAGAGCCCCGATTTCCTTGCCACAACCAGCAGACCCCGATCACTGTTTAAAAGTGTAGCTCCTTGACTCCTGCCGGACAGCGAATCTAGACGTCACATGTCTCGTCTCGCGAGATTGTGACGTCACACCGCACGTATATAGACGCTGTGACGTCTACGTAGCCCAGTTGAGCGGAGTGACGAGTTAAGATGGAGTATAGGAATCTTACCTGAGGCTGTACTCCTACTCCTACTGACAAGCAAGCTTTAGTTTCTGTGCTTGCATCTCTTGCCTTTGGCAGGAAAAAATTGTGTTTACGTTCTTGTTAACCAGACCTTAAGCTCCTACAGTTTAACCAGGACTCTGCTGTTTGTTGTTTTCCCGACTCAATAAACTAATATCTGTGTCAAGGAATAAAAAAAAAAAAAAGCGGTTTTGTTTGTTGTGGGGTACAGGAATTGAAGGAGATTTGACTTCCTGGTTAGAGTAATTGTCTTTTCCTGACTATCCAGGGCTTTTATTCTTTCAGGGTATCACAAAGCAAAAATCACTAGGTAGGCAAACAGTATATTATAGTTTCTCAAAACAAGATAAACCGCATCATAACCATAAAACTGCTAGCTTGGATCTATGGGGTCTGTTTACTAAAGTGCGGTAAATTTGACTTTAAGGAGCAGATTCACTAGGGTTCGAGTGAATTTTTGAAGTACAAAAAGTTCGAATTTTGAAGTAATTTTTTGAAATACTTTTTTGAATACTTCAATTCGAAGTAAAAATTGTTCAACTATTCGACCATTTGATAATCAAAGTACTGACTCTTTAAAACAACTTTGACTTCAATACTTCGCCAACTTAAACCTGCCGAAGTGCTATGTTAGCCTATGGGGACCTTCCAGAGCAAGTTTTTTATATTCAAAGTAAAATCGTACGATCGTACTATGAATAAAATCCTCCGAATTCGAATGGTCGAATTTTAAAAGTATTTTCCACTTCGAAATTCGACCCTTGATAAGTCTGCCCCTAAGTTTCCGCATTTTATTGCTGCAAATATTTTTCCGCCAGAATATTTTAGACTAAGTTTACTAAACAGCGATGCACTCAGAAGTCATTGCGATCACTTGTGGTAACTACGTTAACAAACCAGTTGCGAATTTTGTGGCAACAAATTAAGTTTTTTGCGAATATGCTATAAAATAGTTGTTTTATGGCGGTTATTATGGCAATTTTTACTGTGACATTTATGGGCAGAAATGCATCTTCAAAACTCTATTGACTGATGATAATACCATCCAACAACATTACCAGAGTAACACCAATCAAAGATGTCTGCATCATATAAACCCTTCTGCCAATAGAATCATAGGAACAAGAAATCATACCAGTTAATCGCTCCATAGAAATGCACAGTTTAAAGGGATACTGTCATGGGGAAAAAAAATGTTTTTTAAAATGAACAGTTAATAGTGCTGCTCCAGCAGAATTCTGCACTGAAATCCATTTCGCAAACAGATTTTTTTTTATATACCTGCTGAATACCAGCTATATCCAAAACCCTATGAGTTCTTATTTAACTAAAGGTACAATTAATCTTTTGGTCTCTGCATTGAGTTTCAACTTGTACCTGATTGCCAACATTTATACATCAGAGCCTTCTCTCCCAACCAAAAAGGACAGATTTTTTTTAACAGTTTATGGATGACAATGAGTAAAATTGACCAAAGGTAATGTTGAGTTTTAAGGCTCATTTTGTTTATGGCATCAGAGGGTACTGGTGTATTTTGTGCAAACGAGACAGATCTTTCACAATGTAAGCACAGAACATGAGCTAGTTTTGGAGAAATTGACCAGAAGTAATCTTGTATTGTACTTTTAATCTGATTAAATTGTGCAGGTTCGCTGTCAGTTCCACAGCAGAAAGATCTGGGGGCACACAAGCTGTTACCCATAAACAGACTGTCATAGTTTTGTTCCAGTGTTTTATGTGAAGACAATGGTCATATTCTTTACAATTTATGGACAAAATAAGGACTTATTTAGGAGAAGACAAGAGGTGAAACTGAACAAAAGTAATCATAACTTTTTAGCCGTTTGCATTTCTTTGGCATCAGAGGGGTCCTAGTGTTTTTTTTTTGCAAAATAATACAATTGCTGCACACCACTTTTTTATTTGTGCAGGGTGAATTCAATTCCAGACTGCTTCCAAGACAAACATACCTTCCAAGGCACTTATTTATACTCATAATTTTACTTATTTAAACCCATAATTTCCTCTTTGCCACTGCAACTGGGATTTTCTTGTTCTGTTTGCCAGTAATAACCTCACCTACTTAGGTCAGCTGGACAATGTATTTGTTTATTTACCTAGCCTGTCAGCTAAATTTCTGTAACAAATACTTTATTGCTGCACACCACTTTTTTATTTCTGCAGGGTGAATTGAGTTATAGACTGTTTCCAAGTCAAACATATCTTCCAATGTGTGTATAGGGATGAAGCACACCAGCTTTGTTCCGGCAATTTTGCTTTAATCACATTTTATTGCAGAATACCACTTTCTTCCATGACTTATGAGCTAGCTCCTCCTCATGTGCATCTGGGACCTAGATACTTGGCCACTTTATCACCTTGATATCTTTGCTGTAATATTAAATATCAGATCCAAATCCTGAGAGGCCAGAATGTCTGGGACTTCCAACATGGTTGCAGTCATTTTCACTAGTGCAACTGGCTTAAAATATACCTGAAGTGAACTGAAGGAGCGGGAAATGCTAATTCTCTGTTAATATTAGAAGAGGGAATGGGAAGGGGTTTCAGCCACTCTTAAGGCCAATGGCACGCAGTAAGATTTGTCCCCTCCGGTTAAATCTGTGTTACTACAGACTACATAAAATGATACCCCCTTTGCTAACATTTGAATAGTAGAAAGTAAATGACATTACTCACAGCAATTTACCTTAATAGTGGGAAAATGTGAGGATGATTAAGCCAAACACTACAAGTAATGTAATTTACTTGCTTAGGGATTCATAGCCAAATAGATGTTTTTTTTACACAGCTGACCAATAAATACTATCTGATTGGTTGCTATGGGTTACAAGACAAGTAGCAGACGTAAAGGAAATGTAAACCCTCAAAACAAATTAATGTAAAGTTGCTAGTTTAATGAAACTGAATGGCAGTGCCAACTACTGGTTATTTTTGCCAATTAGGCTACAGTGAGGAGAAATGTTTCGGAAAAGGAGCTCTTCTGATGTAGTAAAGACCAGAGATAGGATAGGATGACTTGTCTGACATTTTGTATTCCAGTGGTAATAATGTGTATAGTGTGGTGGTGATTCTTATCAGCCTCCACAGTTCTGGACTACTTAAGTGCCCCAGGGTGGAGCAGGGGATACCTTGGAGCAGTGGAAAATACAGCATGGCACTTGGCTGGTGTGTTTTTGAGAGACAAGGTGAGCCTGTTAGGGTAAAGAGGAGTGATATTAGTCACTGGGGATGCCTAACAAGCTGGCACTCCCCAGTGTTTTAAGCCTTCCCTTTCTACAGACACCTCTTTAAATGCAAAGAGAATGGGAAGGAACGTGTCTGCCAAGGTATTGTTTTCCTGGGGTAGAAATGGAAGTTTTGCAACAGACCTACAATTACTATTTTCCATATCTTGGTGAAAAATTTTCATCCAAGGGTCACAATTGTAACATATGACCTTAGTAAGATATAAAAGGCTGAAATAGGCTGCCAAAAAATCACAATCGGTACACATACACACATCACTATATAGTTGCTTTTTTCCTAAAAGCAACCAGAAATTGGCCTTTTCAACCAGCTGCAAGTAGGACGTTGACAAGCATCTTATTGGTTTCCATTGGTAACAGCCCAGATGCCAATATGTCCATTGTCAATAAATAAGCCCCAGTAATGTTTGCTTTCAATGAAATATTTTTAAAGGGAAGTTACTCTTTCAAAAAACTTGTACTTTGATATATGTGGTGTTTTCTCTGTAATTTTTTAACAGGTCTTAATTATTTTTGTTTTTGGAATCATTAGCCTTCCTATCTTTCCTCTTTTCAGCCTCCAACCACCAACTCAAAATGCTATCTGGTTTTCACAGATGTTATCTGCCATTGACAATGCTGTGTGATGATATATACATTATGAATCTAAACCATGTTTCCTGTTTTCTTCAAACATAATGGGAAGGCTGGGAAATGATATAAATGTTATATCCACAAATCCTATTTCCATTAGAGTCCAAAAGCATACGCACTATATACAGTTATCAGATACCCTTTTATGTTTTTTTTAGTGAATATTGTGTGTTGGGTATTGCTTGAAGGGGCACATCCTCTACATGTCTTCACAAGTTATTATGGGATATGGTTGGTTATTTTATATTGCACTTTATGTAAGTATTTTTGTACTTGCTTAGGTACTGTTCCAGGATGGTTTATTCTTCCATTTTGGGCCCCAGGTGGACCTCATATTGTGGGGTAATGTAATGGTAAACTGCTCCTTTAATGCTGGATTAAACCTATATGGAAGAGTCCTCTTATAAGGTTCAACAAGGCCCCCTTAGCCTTTAACAGGGTTTTAGATTTATGAAAACACTGCTATATGAGTAATTCATTATTCCAGGAATATACCAGGAATATCTTTAAGTTCAAATTTCACCCTAGTTGACCCTATCTCTGGGTTTCCATGGATATCTAGTGGAGAAAAATGTGCCCGCCAGCCATTGCTCTGGGCTCCCCTGTAGGATAGAACCAATGTCTAAAACCCACTGTTCTAAGGAAATGGTTCTCATTGTAATATCTTTGGAGGATTGAACAGCAAGTGAAAAAATATATGTAGTATGAAATGGAAATGAACAAACTTTTAATAAACAAGCTTTTTAATGAGCCCCCAGCCAGTAAAGTTGGATTGACACTTTGTGTTGAGTTTGATTTAACATGATTTATAGACAGTTACTACCCAGAGCAGTGTGATCATTGAATTTAGATGTATGGCTTTCCATGGGATAGCTTATGATTGTATAATTGCAGTATATATGGCAATACATTTTGCTCTTATCTATGCGCCTATCACAGTAATTTACTGTACTGTTCTGTACCAACAGGAACATATCCTCATATGTAGTGTTGCAATCTGCCTGCCTTGATCACTTCTTGCACAAAATCGTGTGCACTACAGGAAAATGAGAGATTAAGACATAATCGCTGGGGTGCAGTGTCAGACTGGGGTACCTGGGCCTTGCTGCACTTAGATGCCCACAAGCAATGTGCCCCACCATCCGCACTGCTGATGTGCTTGGGGGTTTTTATAGTGCTTTGGTGGTCCTGTCCAACCTAGGGAGAGGACAATTTGTTAAGCAACCCCCAGTAATTATAATTGTTTGTTGGTCCTTCTTGTCTCTGCAAACTGCACCAGACATGGGTACTAATGCCTTCTTCCTTTTCTAGTAAACTCTGTATGGCCCGGGCTGAGTGCACATGTGAAGTAGAGCAAAAAGCAGGCTCCACCAAGAACAAGAAGCTGCCACTTCTATAGTAGTATCATGTAACCAGCCCAGGGTCTCAGGAAAGCAACTGTAGACACTTTGGTGTGTGTAACCCCCCCCCCCCCGTTATTATGCCTTTCCTTCTCCTTGAAGGACGCATAATTCTGTGTTAGGAGTGATCAAAGTAGGGAGGACTGACAACACTTCACAATGAGCCATATTTGTCGAAGAGAGGAATGTCAGTGAATACTTTTGATGAAAGTCGCTGTGAAGCAATTTATACTGGTATGGAACCTGTTATCCAGAATGCTCAGGACCTGTGGTTTTCCAAGTAAGGGACCTTTCTATAATTTGGATCACAATATCACCTTAAGTCTGCTAAAAAATCATTTAAACCAAAAAGGATTATTTTGACTGCAATAAGGATTGATTATATCTTAGTTGGGATTAAGTACAAGGCACTGTTTTATTATTACAGATAAAAAGGAAATATTTTTAAACAAATTCAATTTGATTCAATGGGAGATGGTCATGCCATAATTCAGAGCTTTCTGGATAACAGGTTTCTTGACAACAGATTCCATACCTGGAATTTTCATTAATTCATGACAGCAGTACCAATGTCCACATTTTTCTTCTATGATTACCAGCCTGTTTACAGTAACTATAATGCACTTCCCAAAATTTAAACATAATAAGTTTATTTTGGTGGTAAAGATTGTTTGGATACACACAGCATATAATACAGAATTCTGCAATTCTTTGGACAGTTTTTAGCTATGTTATAGCTTGTTGTCCTGTAGTATGTCCTGTAGTACTCTTTGGTATCTTTTACACCTAAGAGATGTGCTTATCCATTTAGTTTTCGTTACAACTTCTACATAACACTGAAATTTTTTGTCATGTTCTGGGCAAGAAAAGTGGGTTACTGATATATGTTTGCTAACGTTGTAATGTTTTTAAAAATCTCATTTAGAAATACCAAATGCTCCACAAAATCATTTTTATTTAATATCATGTCATGTAACCTTTGCCATATGATATTTTCATTGTCTTGTTGCCACTTGATTAGGGGAGAATTAAAGGTCAGCCACAGTTTGTAGACTCATTAGGGAAGCTTTCTTTCGAGGTCACATCCTATTTTCCTGAGCAGAGAAACAGAAGGTGCTCTGCTTCCTAGTGAGTGCAAGTAGCAAATTGTACTTCCTCCACTGTCTCATGTGTATGTAGCCAGATCAGAACACAGGCACGTGTCCAATCACATGGTCTCTGTATTTATTTCCTTTAACCATGGAGGAAGGATGTTTGAGACATTATCTGAACGACCAGACCTGTTGTGCTTTTTATACTTATCACTTCCTTTTTCTAACTGCAGTCTGTTCATGTGAAATATGTAGGAAATTACTAAAGTGCTAATAATGGTATTTTCTTTGCAAATTACCGCTATCGCCAACATATGATAGTAGATACACTATTCTCATTATACACATAGAAGCAGCAGTGTTTTGTAATAATTCATCACTTACAAATGTTTGAAAATAAATCTTTTTCTTCTCAATGAACTCCTTTTACTCACAGAAGTGTGAGCCATGAGCGGAACCATGGCGTTTGTTCTGGGTTTTGGAACGTGACAGTTTAATTTGTAGTATATGCCAAAGAGGACTAGCCCTAGTACCCTAGTGCAATAACTTTAAGGGGAACAATAATTACTATACATTTTACTTTGTAAATAAATGTTTTTTATTTACTACTTATAAGTGTAGAATGAGAAACATCGGTGGGGATAGAAACTCATAGAGAATCTCATGGGTTATATAAACAGAAAGTAAAGCTAGATGACTAGGTAGCTATCTGTAAATATATTTCCTTTGATAGATGCAATTGAAGAGCTTATTGTAACCCCCACTAATATTGCAATGCAGTATTTGTGAGTTGTCTGATTGATAACATGATGTTGACTGATAGGACTATTTGAGCAATCCAAGAAAGTATAGAAGAAAAGGAAGGGAGTCTCTTGAACCCACCTTAGGCTAAAGGGTGAATGTTGTTTCATAGGAAACTTCCAGCACCAGCCAAAGTTGGGATAACAGACCTATGTGAATTGCTCCAGGATCACTTTATAAAGATGGCAGCACTACAATTCCTAGTATCGTCTTCTCACCATTGAAGCTGGCACATATTATGGGAGTTGAACTGATGGGAATGTTGAAGCTTTATAAATTAGGGATGAACCAAATCCCAGATTCAGTTCAGAATTTGGCCAAATCCAAGCCTTTTTCAACAGGATTCACATCCTTAAATTGTGTGACTTGACATGAACAAGGAAATCAGTACATTTTTTTAAGCTTCAGATTCAATTTGGGATTCTGCCAAATTCTTCATAAAAGATACAGGATTTGGCCGAATCCCAAAATAGTGGATTCAGTGCATCCCTAATATAAATACATAATTAGAACAACAATAATAACTTTTCATAGCCAATGTGCAAAAGAGGGGCTCAAGCTGCTCTTATTGCAATTTATGTGCACAGTGTAAAGAAGCTTTGAAACTCGCAGGGTAAAGCTGCAAGCATTAAGCCACTTGGTTACTGCCCAGTTGGTATTTCCTTAAATAATTCATTTTGTTCTTGTGAAAGAGTAGTCATCCTTATTGGCACAGACCTTGTCATTTCCTGTTTACTTTCAATTTTTAACAGAAACAAGAAAGCGATATTAACTCTATTGTTTGTGCTTTTAAACCCAACATTGTCACCGACCAGTTCAAATTGGCCTCAGATGGTAGAATACACCAGGAGTTTTCTGCTGTCGGGGGATCATGAAAGTATGTTTTTGTATATACAATAAGATATGTGTGCACATATTTTTATGTTTTACTTTACACAGCTTATACATCATACACCATTTATAAGTCCCTGCCCCAGTGGAGCTTATAATCTAAGGTCCCTCACATTCAAACATGGCAGGAACAATTTTTATCAGGAACCAATTAACCTGCTAGTATGTTTTGTATGTGTGAGGAAATCAACACAGACATGGGGGCAGATTTACCAAAGGGTGAAATGGCTAGTGTCAATTCGCTAGCATACCGCCTGCAGGGACATTTATGGGGCGCAGGCGCCAATTCACTAGCGAAGGAGACAGGCACTAGTGGTCATTCGCACTCTATCGACAGGTGACAATTCGCTCTGGCGAATGGACGTTACTTCGCAAATTCACCAAAGTACGGATTTTACTAACGTTACCTCTTTCACCATAGTTGCCTTCACCACCTCAAACAGGCGAAGTGCATTAAAGTAGCTAGATCTTCCTCAATGCATCAAAGTCCATAAAACGCTGGCGTCTTTTCCTTTTTTTCAGCCTGCAAAAGACATAACTTTTTTTGGGTAACAGGTTTTCCCCATACATTTGCAAACATATGGAACATTAATTTTACAGTGGGCACATGTGTAGGGCATTAGATTAAATCTATTGTCTTTATTTAGGTTCCCTGGACATGTGTTTTATAAAGTGTAATTTGTAAGTATATGCACCAACATTTAACATAAAGACATCCATACAACCTTAAATTTCCCGCCCTATGCAAATTGACCTGAGCAAAAGATCCTTAGTGAAGTTTCGCTAGGCACAAATGAATGCTAGTGCATCTTCACTATCAAATGCTAGTAATGCAAAATTTTGCCACAAAATGCTGATAGACCTCAATATATTTAGTGCAAAAAAGTTGCCACAAGAAACAGCGACTCAAATGTATTCTGAGTGGAAAAAGTGACCACAAAAAATCCCCCTAGACATTGTAACTTTCATCATGAGAAAAAAAGTTGCTGCAGGAAAAGTTGCTGCTAAACAACGTATCTTGACTTCAATGCATTTCACAAAGTTTTGCTGTTTTGCTAATTTTTTCCAGGACAGATTAGCTTTTCACTACTCAGGGCCCCAACGATGCAAGGAAGAGGTGCTACCCAATCAGCCACCATGCTGCCGCAATAAAATGTATTAAAGATGTAAACAACTTAAAATTCCCTCAGTTTCTAACCAAATTCTGTACTTCTTTGTGTATTTTTAACCCGTTTAAAGGAGAACTAAACCCATAAAATGAATATAGCTAAAAATGCTGTATTTTATATTTATTGCACCAGCCTAAAGTTTCAGCTTCTCAATAGCAGCAATGATCCAGGACTTCAAACTTGTCACGGGGGGTCATCATATTGGAAAGTGTCTGCGACACTCACATGCTCAGTGAGTTTTGAGCAGCTGTTGAGATCTAAGCTTACGGGTGCTGCCATGTAGTAATTGTCTGTATTCATTTCTAATCAGCCTTATGTTGTGACACCTATATTCTATGTGTACTGTATATTTTGACATTTATATTCTGTGTACTGTATATTTTGATTTGGTCCCTAAGCTCAGTAACCGACAGCAGCACAGAGCATGTGCAGTGAATCAGCAGAAAAGAAGCTACTGGGGCATCTTTGGAGGCACAGCTTATCCCTGATAAAGGGTGTGGTTGCCTTGGGATGGTATTGTAGACCAAAACATAATTTACAACATTGCTAGCCTACATCTTTAGTTAAACTTTAGTTCTCCTTTGAATGACAAAATTAGGTGGTTAGCCAAAACATAAATCAGGGATGACCATGTTTCTGTTTATGATTAGTATCACTTAAAGTTGGGACCCCAAAATATGTCCCTATGCTCTTTAGAGTGAGTCCCCATGCCCTAGTATAATGTAAAGTTTCATCCTACAAAAAAAAAAAAAAAAAATAGTACGGTAATTACAAAAGGTGCAAGGTGTAACTAATATCTGGGTCACATAGCAGATTGGTTTAATTTGGGCCCTCTTAGTTAAAGGTTTAAAACATTGCATTTATATGTAGATAATCAACCTGACAGATACTCATGCGTAGTCACATGCCCTAGTCATTTCACAATTAATTTACTGGAATACTGGCCCTGAGTCAGTTTTCAGGTATATTAACTATAATTAGCAGATAATTCTCTTTAAAGGCTATGGCATGTGGAATGTTTTAATTGCTGCCACTGAAATGCAGGAAACTGCTGTGGGTTGCTTACCCCTGACTGCGATGGAAAGCTTTGGAAGTAGTAGATCTTTGACTAGCTAAAGACAACAGCATTATTTTAGATGTATAAAAAAAATTCTCTAGAGCCAACCGTAAACTGGGTATTTTGGGGGATATTTATTAAGGTTTGAGTTGTGTTTTCCACAACAATTCAAGTTTTCAAGTAGATATTTATGGATAAAACTCACATGTTCTGGTTAAAAATGTTTTATTATTATTCACAGACCCTGGAAATAGCTCGAATCCAAAAACCCACCATCTAAAACCTGTCAAAGTCATGTAGGAGTCAATGACAGAGGTCACCAAATTAAGATGTTAATAGCCTTTTTTTTTGAAGGGTTTTGCCCAAAAACTCTGATAATTTGAGCTATTTGAGTTTTTTTCAAGGGAAAACTCAATTAATTTGAGTTTTTGTGTTTCGCAGTTAGAACAAGAACTATCAAGTTTTTTCCATTCGTGTTTTTTCTTACGTAAGAAACCATTTGAGTTGTGAGTGTTCAATCGACCTTTAATAAATAACCCCCTTACTGTCCTGTCTGTTATGTCTGTGGAAGACATAATTACTATTACACTCTAGGCCAACAGCTTTGTTATTATTACTTTCAAAAATGCCTCACCTGTGGCCCTTCATCTTTTGTTGGACTGCAACCCAAGAGGCCGTTGAAGGGTGCTGTGCCCAGGGCTTGTGGCTCAGGTTTTTTCCCCTCATTGCATTAGGACCCCCTTAGTCATTGTAAATGGTAATTGCTATTTTAAACTCTCAGTATTTATACTGACAACTTTTTTATGTATGTCCCTAACTGCAATGCTTTGTCTTGAGTATTTTAAGAAAATAGCAACAACCTTTACTCTTGAACTCTAAGGCCAAGTTGAGTTGTAGAAATCCGATAGTATAGCTTCCTCTAACCATTCCCATAGTGATATGATGCTCTCATATAGCTCCCATATATACTTTTACTAACTCTGTCAAAATGTAAACTCAACACAATCACCTGTCACAGTCAGGGAAAGGAGCACCAAGATAGTGTTGCTCAGTTATATGGTCTGAACATGGTTTTCCATCATAATTCTTTCTGGACATCAATTAAAACCTTTTGCTTTGTCCAGCCTTGCTTTTCATGATTATTATTTCTGGATATAAGTTATACCATATGCTTTGTCCATACTGATTTTCTATAATTGCTACTCTTTAGAATAGAAAGAATTAAAATGGTGAAATCGCTAAAAACTGGAGTTCTGTTATAAAAAGTGGATAATTGTGCAGAGTAGAGAAGAGCATTACATGTTCACAATATAAACAGATGATGAGTCTCTAAGTACATCAAAGCCCATTAATGTATTCCTTGCAGTAAATCAGTGGCTGAATACAAATCCTACATCCTAGTTAGCTGCCACCTTGTGAACCTGCATTGCAGAGATATATCTAGAAACACCGCAGCTTCTTCTTTGTTTGAATTGACGCAGCACAATATAATACCATTTCATCCTCCATTTCCCTTTTTTCATATAATTGTAAGCTTACTCCATCAGAAAATGATCTCATATGTATGGAGAGGATTAGGATTTAAAGCAAAACTGTAAATATCCACCCTACAGTACCTGCAGCACAGTGCTAGCCAAATATTTAGCGTAGTAAGTCTTTGTAACAAACACCCTTTTTAGCATTTTCACTTTAACTGCCACAAATGTCCTGAACTTATGTAATAGCAAACCACATAGCAGGTGTTCAGTAAACCACATAACAATGACTTGGGGCAGATATTATAATACAGTATATAACAGGAGTTAGGAGATTAATTATTCCTCTTTCAAATAGAGGCAATGCACCTATCTTTATTGCCTGGTGGAGTCAGAGAGGTTCACTCCAAGACCCTCCAAGAATATTAACAACTCATTTGCTGCCTCCTGCCTAAATTCTTGGCATTCAAACTGGACAGGGAACAGTCAGGGTGCAGCTAAAGTGTCCAAAGGGCAGCAAGTTAAATGGCGGGACTGATGCCCAGCCTGTCAGATGTCACTGTATAGAAGGCAGTGTCTACAGGTGTTTCCCATAGTCTAAAGATTCCTGATTAATCCCCTCCAGAGAATGTGGACTCTCCTGCCTCATATTTACTTCTGCTAAGCAAGCATTGAAGATTCTGCACCCTTCAGGTTGGGGAATGCCAATATTAGACTATATATTTGGCAAAAATGACAGTGCCCAACACTTATGCCTATGAAGAAGCCACTGAAAAGCATAGGCCTGCATAGGTGGACTAGGCACTTGCATATATATTGAATTTATTGTGAGACAGGGGACCAGGGAATGTGCATTGATTAATAGGATAAATCAGTTGTACTTCCGTTGTATTTAAACATAATATTTTTTTCTTGGTAGCCTGGAGTGCTTCCACTTTCATTCCCTTTGTAGGTGTCTGTGGAGACTAGCCTTAACAGTCCTAACGCTATTACCTATCTAATTCCAGTTGAAGTTGCTAAATCGCCTAGATACCAAGTTTTTATGTGATTTTCAGGACATTGTACCCCACCATACTGTGTTTTCAGATGGTATTTTTTTTTATTAAAGGTTAAGTTTTAATTTCCAGTGGCAAACTATCAGAGATTACTGGGCATGGATACCTGAACTCATATGGTCCACTGGGGGAGAGTGGGTATTGATTACATCCCTGATCCCCATATTCCATTCTGTTTTTGTTTTTTTTTTGTTTTGGATCTGTGGGTGGAATAGTGTGTTACATAAATTTGACTTAAAAATCATATTGATTAAAGGCTGATGCTTTCAAGGAACTCTCACTTGGGAGGCAGGGTGCTTGATTCAAACCCTTTCTTCCTGAGAGGATTGTGGTGGTCAAAACCCACGGTAAACCATGGCCCTTAATGTCTTTCATATCCGTCACAAGGGATAGAGCAGGGGTGCCCAGACTTTGTTACACTGGGATCTACTCTCGACACCTGGCCCCCATCAGGAGATCTACCTTGATAACGCGGTGCGACATTTTTTGACCATGCCCATATTTGTGGCCACACCCCCTAATTACCACGTTCATTTTACAAAATTTGGCAGGTCATAAAAGTTTCAACACACTCCCTTCCCCTCCGTGCTTGCTGCTCTCAGCCCTCCCTTCCCCTCTGTGTCCATATTTGCAGAGACCATGCTGTTAGCCCAACTTCCCTCCTGTGCCCATGCTTGTTGCTGTGAGCCCGCCCTTCCTCCCTTCCCCTCTGCTGTCAGCCCAGCTCTCATTCATTCACTCATTCATTCACTCACTCAGTCACTCATTAACTCACTCATTCAGTCACTCATTCACTCACTCAGTCACTCATTCATTCAGTCACTCACTTTTTCAGTCACTCATTCACTCACTCATTCAATCACTCACTCATTCACTCACTTGTTCACTCAGTCAGTCACTCATTCACTCACTCAGTCACTCATTCACTCACTCATTCAATCACTCACTCATTCACTTACTCATTCACTTACTCAGTCAGTCACTCATTCACTCACTCAGTCACTGAGTCACTCATTCACTCACTCATTCAATCACTCACTCATTCACTCACTCACTCAGTCTGTCACTCATTCAGTCACTCATTCACTCACTCAGTCACTCAGTAAGCCACTCAGTCACTCATTCAGTCACTCACTCATTCACTCACTTATTCAGTCACTCACTCGCCAGAAAGTCCATGGGAAAGTAAAGGTGAGGCAGTTGCTGCTGTGAGTGCCGTGAAATACAGGAGCTCAACAAAAGCAGTCCCTGTATAACTGTGGTTCAGCTCCCTCCTTTCTTCTCGCATTCCCAGCTCTCTGCCATGTTCCCAGCAATTGTGTCACTGCCCAGCAATTGTCCCGCTGCCCAACAGTCCCGCTATCCGTGAGCTGTCCTGTTTTTACTCACATAGCCCGCAGTCCCGGAGCGCTACTTACCGCAGAACCGCAACGCCGTTATTATCTAGCTCCTTGCCTCCAGTCTGACAGCCAAGCCCGACGTCACAAATCTCATCACGCGAGATTGAGGCATCAGCACTACTTGTAACCGTGGTGATGCTCCTCTCCTGTCAGCTCCGCTCTCTTTTCCCCTCTGCTGTCAGTCCAGCCAGTGCACTTCCCACGCCAGGCCCCAGGTCGCGGTCTACCAGGAACATGAAGGGGATCTACTGGTAGACCGCGATCGACGTCCTGGGCACCCCTGGGATAGAGCATGTGTGATTATACAGTAACTGTAACAATGTCTCTCTGGGGAAAAATGTATTCCCTTTTACATTATAATATTAGGATTTATATAGCACTGACACATTTACACAGCACTTTTCAGTAATTTAACATCATTCACATCAGTCCTTGACCAAGGTCTTTCACTCACAATTATGTAAAGAAAAAAACTGTTGAAGAAACGGAAAACTACCCATAAAGGGGTTACACTACTGATAGTTAGAATATAAAAAGGCAGTTTAATTACTAAAATACAAAACCACACGTACAAAAACATTAATATTCATATTCTTCCTGGTGCACATTTTCTAAATGACCCTCAAATTGATTCCTCAACACCTCTACACTGAGTTACATTTACAAATAAATGGCGGCAGTCCCACATCTTACTCTATTTAGTGAAATGACAGTGAGGCTTGAATATTCAAAACTGAAATGCCCACTGAATTCCAGAAATAGTACCTACTAAACTCACTGAGAATGATCAGCATGCTTGACAAAGGGGCTGCACCCGAAAAAAAACTAAATTTTGCAAGGGTTACCCTGCAGTTTTGCTTTGCATGGCCACAAGGGCATTGAAGAGAGTAAAACAATCCTTGGGTGCGTCGGGTTATGTAATGGCGGAGACAAAAGGTGTGTCTATTATAAGGATTCACAAACTGATTGGCCAGTCGTACCCATACACAATTGCCATAGTGGTAAGTACCCTGAAATTTTACTCCCCATGCCAAAAATGTATTAGCACATTGAAAATGGCTGTGCACCACAAGTCTCCAATGTTCCTCCCACAATGAGTGTTTATACAGGTAGAAGGAACCATAACTTTTATAGGGACATGCATTAAGAAGTTACAATGTTTCCATAGAAGCGTGCTAGCCAAAGACCAATGGTTATAAAAGGTTGCAATCAGACGTAAATCCTATTAGTCACTCCTCCTACACTTGGGTCTCCAATCATAGAATCTTTCTATCAATTCCCTGGAGATAGACTCAAAGGTCTGTGGGTTACTGCTATTTCTATTTGCCTTTAGGAATTATAACATTGGGATTCCTACCTAACTTTTTCCTGTGACTACTCTCAAAATGTTAAAAGGGAATTGGCCACCTAGTGGTAAAGATCTGTTTCAAAATTTCCTTCAAGATTTTTTGAGAGCATGATTATCGAAAAAATTAACCGAGGTGGGGGAGATGGTATGAGCCAACTGGATCAGCAGACTGTTGTCATTCAAACCATTAAGGCAATGGGCTTCAGAGCACTGGCAGAATGTGTGGCTTAAGTTTGTTTTAAAACTTAACAGCCGGCATGGGAAGGTTGCTGGAAAAGAAGGGGTTAATTGTATACTTACCGGGTTAGTTCCGGCTTGTTTGAAGGTCCAACGGTGCTTCTGTAAAAGAAAAAGATATGATTGGTCGGTGTCAGTCATGTGACCTAGACGGAAGGATATAAAAAGCCGAGTCGCCGCTAACTTACCATCAGTCGGCGAAAGACCGGTGAGGAAGGAGCATCGTCGGTATGCTGTCCAGGTTTTCACCCACCCGCCCACCCTGTTGTTTGTGATTTTTAAAATATAAAAAAAAAAAAAAAAAAGAAGAGAGAAAATAATATATATATAATAAAAGATGACTAATGATTATATAAGTTATTGTCGCAGCTGGAGGAAAATTTTATTTCTGTATTAAATAGTTCCTGGCCAAAAAACATTAAAGGCGGATCTATTGTGGATAGGCTGCTCAATGATGTAATTGGGCTGGCTAAAGAATTGAAAATGATATTGATATGTTACGAAGTTTGTCAATAAAATCTGCTGCGGCCTTTCTCCAACCTAAAAGTTGTTATGTGTATTATTAAAATTTGTTTAAATATGTTTTTCTGCAATATAGCATACCATTCCCATGTAGTCAATAAATCTCCACCACCCAGTTATGTGGCTGAGAAAGAAAAATCAAGCTTGCTGTGTGACACATACACCAACCCAAGAGTCTCCAAATCATTAAATCATCCATATAGATACATACAGAAGCCTCAAGGTTTTGGCTGCTTCAGTAATCTATACATGCCAATCATGGGTGATCCTGATGCCGGAGGGGGTCCATGACGCTAGCAATTGCTCTTTCTCTTCCAGTATGAAAACCGGAAATTCGACTCAAATGGGGTTATTGATTAAACCTCAGATTTTTCTGGTTGGGCTTTTTGGGGCAAAACTCGATTCTTCAAGGAAAATTTTTCTAGATTTATTATAGCCCGATGCTGCAAAAATCACAAATCTGAAAATACATCATCTCAGACCTGTCATGGTCCTGTATAAGTCAATCCAAGAGGCACCTATCCCAAACTGAAGTTATTGTGGCCTTCGGAGGGTTTAACCTGAAAATCAGAAAATATACTCATGTCCCCCAGTTGGTTTTTCAATGAGCTCAACCAAAGCCACTGCAATTGCTGACTCCTGATGACAGGAGGATTTGTTCCCTCTGAAATGAATAGGTGAGTGTTGCTCCTGCTTTTCCTTTATGAATACTACATGTAATAATGTCCAGCCAAGACATCCAGGGAACCTAGACACCCGGAACATAAAGGATGCGGAAGTTAATTCTATATACACTTGATTCCTGATCTTTTATTTTTGTTATCCTTTTTCCCCCCTTTATATCTGTTAATTCATTATAGCTTCAAACGTTCTAAAACTCCTATTTAAACTATACACACTATGCCCTAATGCACAGACACACATCTGCGACGTTATTAAACTAATTTTACTTAATTAAACTTAAAATATTTAGGAAACAGACCAGTCAGAAGTGTATTGTTATTACTATTATTATTATAGGAACAAATTCACTGCACCATTCCTATTCCCCAATATGCTGTCAACCAGCTTCCTTTCCATTTTTAGGGTATACCTAACCCCCCAGCACTTTCCATTTGACTACTATTCTCATGTCCGCTCAATTCGCTAAAAATATCTGTAGTTTTTCAACCAAAAGCATCACAGATAACGCATGTGCCCAAATAAAGGGAACAATACATAATATGAATGAAATGTTGTTGTGTACTGACAAATGGACATGGTGTGTTTATTTTTATTATTTTTAAGTGCTTTTAACAGTTCTATGTCCGAAAAACAGTTACAATTTGTGAATTGGTAATAAATGCACTATATCTGCTGTTATATTTTTTGGTATAGTGAAAATAGTAAGAAAAGGAACACTACAAAAAATATAAAAATTTGTCTAGAAGAGGTTCATGTATAACATTGGCGTTGTATGTAGACATACAGCTAAGTTTCATGTACCTGTATCAATTCTGTTTATTAGTAAGTATGAAATAAAGCTTTGCTTGCTGCAAATAATTCTTGTATTACTTATATACTCTAGTTTATGGCTGATGGATTGTAGCTGTAGGCTGCTGGTATCTTGTGCACATACTCAGTACCAAACTGCATCGTCAGCAAAGTGGAAGAAATCAGAAGAGTGCATAAAACTGCTGCAACTTGTATAACTTTGAGTTTATTCTTAAAGGGGTTTATCTTTGAGTTAACTTTTAGTATGATGTAGAGAGTGATATTCTGAAACAATTTGCAATTGGTGTTCATTTTTTATTATTTGTGGTTGCTGAGTTATTTAGCTTTTTATTCAGCAGCTCTTCAGTTTGCAACCTGGCTGCTAGGTTCCAAATGACCCAAACAACCATGTATTGATTTGAACAATAGACTGGAATATGAATAGGAGAGGTCCTGAATAGAAAGATGAGTAATAAAAAGTAGTGATAACAATATGTTTGTAGCCTTATTTGTTTTTTAGATAGGGTCTAAATATATGAAAGCTGGAAAGCAACAGAAGAAGAAGGTGAATAATGAAAAAACTATTAAAAAAATAAATAATGAAGACTAATTGAAAAGTTTCTTAGAATTGGCCATTCTATAACATACAGTACTAAACGTTAACTTAAAGGTCAACTACCTCTTTAAATTATGGTGCGGGACCCAGCAATGGGCCCCCATACTGATAATGGTGTGTCTCTAAGATCCACTTTATTAATATGAATTAGCTACAATAGCCACTGTAACTAGTTATTCAAATGGGGTGCATAACTGGTTAATAATTAGTTCCCCTGAGAAATACTGCTGTATAAGCTTGTGCCTGCTATTTACAATAGTGGTACAGACATAGTTGTCTTTTGGGTAAGAAAAATACAAAAGCTGTAAATGATTCCTAGCATCTTACATATACAGCAAGCGAATTGAATTATGTTTGGTTCTGTGGTCCATTAATTGAGTTCTGAGCGCAGGTTAAGGAATATAATAAATGACAGCTGACTGACACCCCCTAGTGTAAGTTTCTGTCCTTTGCATATGTTTGTATGTTGGTTTCCACAGTTAAAGGGGACATATACCATAAAATTTCAGAGTGCACTAAAATATGCTAATGAACATGAAATAGTAGAATACGTTTTTATTTTTGCACATTTCAGGTCAAATTTATATCAAAAATCCAAAAAACAGCACTTAGCCCACCCCTTTCACATACTTCCGGTCCAAGGCTCCTCTCCATATCTCTCAGCGGCCGACGGCCGTTCCAAAGGCAGAAGCAACAGCATATCCACTTAGGCAGGACTGGGCGGGCAGATGTGGGAGGTACTTTTTTGCTTACGTCAGTCCCTCCCTGGCTGCCTCGTCATCACGTGTCCTAATCGCCTACACGCTTGCCTCCCCTGTTCATCGGCAACGTTCTTCTCCTGACTGCTTTCTGTAATCTCTTCCCTGCTGCCTTCTGCATTCACCTCCCCACTGAAGACCGTTTCCCCCACTCTCTTCCCTGATCGCCTCCCCAATGGCATTTCTGCTGCCTTCTCGATTGCCTGCTCTCTGCCTCTCCCTGCTGTGTTCTTTGCTCATCTAATCTGATCGCTTTCCTGCTGTCTCCACTGCCGCACTGCTGCTTCCCTGTTCAGCTCCCCGCTGCCCTCCCCCTTCTTTTTTCCATTATCTCCTCCTCGCTGCTTTCCCCATTTACTTCCCCACATTACTTTCCTACACTTTTGCTTTTGCCTTCCCCCGATTGCATTCCTGCTGCCTTCCCCGTCCACCTAACTCATTCACCGCTCTGATGCCTTCCCCATTCACCTCCCCCAATCGCCGCCTACACAATCAGCTACCGTCCTCCCACATGTACAGCACATGAAAATAAATCAAAGAGTTTTAATTTTTTAAACATAAATAACACTATGCAGGATCAGTATAAGGTTAGCTACAGGGAGAATCAGCATGTTTGCAGGCTGGTGAGAGACACGGGCAGGAACCTGGGAGGGGCTTTCCCTGCTGTGTGTGTGTGTTCAGCCTGTCAGTCAGTGTGATAACAATTTCCTGTGGGAGAAAGAAGAGACACGCCCACTCCTCATTTCAGCATAGACGCAGACGAGTAAACATCTCTGTGCAGCTCTGATATAATGGCATTTTTACAAGGTAAAATGCTTTAAAAACTCTTTTTTTTCTACATCACTGCATATTGTAAGAAAGGAACAATAACATAACTAAAGATGAGCATTATGTAAAATGTCCCCTTTAAAGGAGAAGGAAAGGCTAAAATTAAGTAAGCTTTGTCAGAAAGGTCTATATAAATACACCAGTTAACACTAAAAGTAATGCTGCTCTGAGGCCTCTGTCACCAGAAACACAGCATTTCTTCCCTTCTATTGTGTACACATGGGCTTCTGCATCAGATTTCCTGTTTTCAGCATAAACCTCCAGGGCAGGGCTTGAGCATGCTCAGTTTGCTTCTCTCCAACTCCCTCCTCCCATCCCTGCTGTAATCTGAGCTCAGAGCTGTAAGTGAGAAGGGAGAGACTCAGGCAGGAAATGACGTCACACCAAGCTTATATGGCAGCTTCTATCCTAAACAAACAGAGACAGTGTCTAGAGCTGTTTAATCAGGTATGGTAAAGCATTCTGCTGAATAAATATAGCGTTCTAGCTTGCACTATTGTGACTAATCTGTTGGCAATAAACTGTCTTGGAGCTTTCCTTCTCCTTTAAAGAGTCCGTTGTTCCAGCATGAATACCTCGATCAACGCAGTGTAGAATATTAAAGGGTAGCTGACATAATTAAATTTTTGCATGTGTGCTTTGTATGATATTAGGAGCGAGTAAATCTACATTAGGGTGTGTACCTATGTTGGCTTGACACCCCTGTTCTACCTTAGTATGGGGGCATCTACTGGAAAAGGAAAAACCTGGGTACAACTTGGCTGTGGCTCCACCTAGTGGGATTTTGGTGAAAACCTACAGTATGTAAAGACCTTACACCATGTATAAAGTTTAATGCATCAATCACTTCCATTAAGGTGAGCTTAGGAGCTAATTCCTCAGACACCAAACATGAGGGGACATTTACGAACACAAATGCAGTCAAAAAATATGATATAAGTAACAGAAGAATGAGGAAGATCTATGCACTCCAGTGCACTTCGCAAGGTCTGAGCTGGCGAAGGCAAGTCTGGTGAAAGAGGTAAGTTTCAGTAAAATCTGCATCTTACTGAATTTACGGAGTGGTTATTCGCCAGAGTGCGAATAACCACTAGCATCCATCTCCTTCAATAGCAAAGTAATGCCTGCACCCATTAGTAAATCAGCCAAGTTCCTGAAAATGGTAACGCTGTGAATCTTCGCCAGCGTTAGTCACTTAGCCCTTTAGTAAATCTGCCCCCAGGTGTTTTGTAGGAAATACACAGGGCCGTGCCGAACATGTGTCCTCATTTTCACATGCACGCGCAGGGGAGCAGGGCGAAACATGGCCAGCCGTGTTACCTGGGGCGCCCAGCCAGATTTACCAATATGTTTTCCATAGGTTAGTATGGGAAGTGGAGGATGGGAGGACATGGCCATTTTGGACACTGCTGTTTTCTTTCTAATTATAGCAGTGGTCAAAATGCCCAAAGTCCCCCTCCACACACATATTTTCATTTACATATATTTAAGAGCATTCGCCTGTAGAAAGTCCTAATAGAAATAAGAATCAACTAATCCAGTAGAGACTGCAGCACATGTTACAATGCTACATGCAGCATCAGCCGTGTTTTACTCCAGCTATCATGACCACATCGCTCACCCCTATTACCCCGAAGCCAAATTAAAATGAATGTGAGTAAGCATATACAACAAACAGAATATGGGGGTTATGTAATAAAAGGCACTAAGTTTGCCCAGGGGCAGTAACCCATAGCAACCAATCAGCAGGCAGCATTTACTGGTCACCTGTTTAAAAGCAAATATCTTATTGGTTACTATGGGTTACTGCTCCTGGGTAAACTTAGTGCCTTTTATTACATATAGGTATAAGAATTTTCTATGATATATAATATGATGATACAGGCAAGACTTTCCTTGGTATTTGCAAAATATAAGCTACTCGCAGTGGGCTGCACAGATGAGCATATTGCATAAATTTAATACTAATTAGTGATTTAACAATGGTCAAATTTCTACCACAATTTAAATTTTTTGCACAAAAACTCATAAATTCAAATTATATTTTGGTATGTTCTAGAATGGCTAATTCTTAGATTTTTTTTTTAATATTTTTTAAAATTATTTGTATTTGTCTTCTGACACTTTCCAACTCCTGTTCATAAATTCAGATTTTTAATAAATGAGCAAGCATTTTTAATAAATGAGCAAGCATTTACTAATGTGTCTATGTTGTGTACAGTTCACTAAGGGGCACATTTACTAAGCTCGAGTGAAGGATTAGAATAAAAAAATACTTCGAATTTCGAAGTATTTTTTTTGGCTACTTCGACCATCGAATTGGCTACTTTGACCTTCGACTACGACTTCAAATCGAATGATTCGAACTAAAAATCGTTCGACTATTCGACCATTCGATAGTCGAAGTACTGTCTCTTTAAAAAAAATTTCGACCACCTACTTCGCCACCTAAAACCTACCAAGCACCAATGTTAGCCTGTGGGGAAGGTCCCCATAGGCTTTCCTAGCAATTTCTGATAGAAGGAAAACAGTTTGATCGACGAATCGTTCGATTCAAAGGATCAAATTTTTCCTTCGATCGTTCCATCGATCGAACGAATTGCTGGAAATCTTTCGACTTCGATATTCGAAGTCGAAGGATTTAACTTCGATGGTTGAATATCGAGGGTTAATTAACCCTCGATATTCGACCCATAGTAAATGTTCCCCTAAGTATTTACCAAGTATTTTTGATCATCCCTGCTTTCACTGCTACAAAACGGGATCCATTCAAATACAATGGCATTTTTGAATTAAGCAGAGCCTGTTTATAGACAGGTACTTAATGAGTGATTATTAAAACACAATTTATGGCATGGCAGACATTTCCATGTATGGACTCTTTTGCTGTGCCAACAGAGGATTCTGGGAGCTGTAGTTCAACAAAATTCAGTAGAAAAAAACTATTTCTGTACGGTGTAGACACTTTTAAGATGAGGCAAAACCCATAGCTTGTATATCCCGTATCAACATATTATTACTGTACAACAGTGGAGCAGCAATCAAGAATAAATTGCATGTTTGGTGTTTCAAAGGGAGAGGGAAAGAGAATGTGTATTGTTATGTATTAAGCAGCAGCTAGAAAAGCATCTGTATCTTAATGTGATTTAACCTTGCATTACACAACATACAGCAGAGTTAAGTACTTACCTGGAATTAGACTCCTTTGGGGGCATCCTTGTCTCAGGTATTTGAGAGCGGAATTCAAAACGCATGGTAAATAATAGTCTTTTTGCTATAGGAAGCAATATGGGGCCTCACATTGTAAGATTAGTTACAGCAGGGCCGGGCCAAGGTAGTTTGGCACCCTAGGCAAGAGCTTCAATTAGCGCCCCCCCATCGAGCATTACCATTTCCCACCTTACCATGACAATATTTAAATAAAGAAAGCAAGAAAGTGTACACTACATTAATGAATTAAATTTCATTTATAGAAATATGTAATGTTAACAAAAATAAGGTAAATGTCAGAAAAGGTTTTCAGCCAATCCTTCTGCCACTATTTATACATTCAACTGTACAAATATGAAAAGTGCTTATGTTGTGTGGTAAAAACACAAAAAATATTTAACCTACATTTGTAAACACATTAAATGTTTAAGTAAAAGATAATAAATAGTGTAAAATATTGAGAAGTAAATTTAAGTGAAATTTTTCTTGAATTCCTTTTTCTTGCCCCCTGTACCTGTGCCAGCTTCAGCAGCCATCCACCATACTGCCTCCTGTGCCAGTGCCATCCATCATACTGCCCCTCTGTGCCAGTGCCATCCATCATACTGCCTCTCTGTGCCAGCAGCCATCCATTATACTGCTCCCTGTGCCAGTGCCAGCAGCTATCCATCATACTGCCCCCCTGTGCCAGTAGCCATCCATCATACTGCTCCCTGTGCCAGTGCCAGCAGCCATCCATCATACTACCCCTCTATGCCAGCAGCCATCCATCAAACTGCCCCCCTGTGCCATCAGCCATCCATGATACTGCCCTCTGTGCCAGCAGCCATCCATCATACTGCCCCCTGTGCCAGCAGCCATCCATCATACTGCCTCCTGTGCCAGTGCCATCCATCATACTGCCCCCTGTGCCAGCAGCCATCAATCATACTGCCCTCTGTGCCAGCAGCCATCAATCATACTGCACCCTGTGCCAGTGCCATCCATCATACAGCCCCCCTGTGCCAGCAGCCATCCATCATACTGCCCCTCTGTGCCATCATACTGCCCCTCTGTTCCAGCAGCCATCCATTATACTGCTCCCTGTGCCAGTGCCAGCAGCCACCCATCATACTACCCCTCTATGACAGCAGCCATCCATCATACTGCCCCCCCTGTGCCAGCAGCCATCCATCATACTGCCCCCTGTGCCAGTAGCCATCCATCATACTGCTCCCTGTGCCAGTGCCAGCAGCCATCCATCATACTACCCCTCTATGCCAGCAGCCATCCATCATACTGCCCCCCCTGTGCCAGCAGCCATCCATCATACTGGTCTTGGTACTTTGGAGTACAAAGACATGCATACCCAATTTAGATTCGTGGGAATGTGTACTTTCTGAAAATATATGGTTTTCTGGGGTGAACTTATTTTTTTCTACTTTTGCCCCCCCCCCAAACTATGTACCGCAAATGTGTTGATTTTGCAGTATAGGAAATGACAGAGCATATTGGGGTCTTCCTTTTGGGGCCCCTATATGCCACGTGCTTGGGTACACCTATACATATTGGGCATCAAATTGTTCAGAGGACCCTAGGCTTTCATATTTGGGGTGATTTATCTTGATACCTAAAAGTATGTGGGAAATACGATGCTGCAGGGTAGAAATTTTGAGGTGATTTTTGGAAATGTCAGCAAAATCACCAAATTTAGGAATGGTTTGCGGCTTGGTACTTTGGAGTACAAAGACATGCATACCCAATTTAGATTCGTGGGAATGTGTACTTTCCGAAAATATATGGTTTTCTGGTGTGAACTTACTTTTTTCTACTTTTGCCCCCCACCCCAAACGATGTAAATGTGTTGATTTTGCAGTATCTGAAATGACAGACCAAATGGGGGTCTTCCTTTTGGGGCCCCTGTATGCCATGTGCTTGGGTACACCTATACATATTGGGCATCAAACTTTTAAACTTTTTTTTCATTTAAATGTTTTTTTTTTTTACCAAACAAGTAGAACAAGTAGTCAAGCAATAAAAAGATAACCACAGCATTAATTGCTTGCAGAGTGCTCTCCTCATTTCTTTACAAACCACTGTATCTGCATTGTGCACAAATGGCCTCACTCCTTGTCAATAAAAAGGGGCCTATTCACCACAATTGTGACTATGGACACATTAAAATCAGGGTGGGATGTACAACTCCCTATAACCCCACCTTATACTAACTCTCTCGCATCCCACCCACCCCTTGCTTCTTCACCTAAATCCTGTTCTCCCTTCATTCCTAACCTGGTCAAGGTTAACTCGTCCTTTAACCCTTCACTATCCATTCACCTCTTCTATAGAACTAAAATGGCTCCTGATTACAATGGACTTGTATTGCTCAAACAGAATATTTCATTACAGTTTTTCTGGTTATAACTTGCTCTATTTCAGTGTTTCTGTATGGAGGGGGTTATGTAAAAATATATAGGATGGTTGTGCTGCAGATGTCTTTAAACCTACCATTTCTCTAGTGATGCTTTATTAGGGTAAATAAAACAAAGTTGTGAACTGCTGCTCTAAAGAACCACTCTCTCCCTGCATCTCCTTCCTTAGCTGTTAGGGTTAGAGATGTTTACATTTGTCTAGCATTGGTACAGTTTAATCCACCACCTTGTTTCACCAATTGGTAAGAGGACTATTTAAAGATCTTCTTCCCTGTTCCAAAGCAAATATCAGTTTTGTTGGTGTTATTCTGACTTGTGCTTTTTGCATTTGCCCAACAACTGGTTTATGAGTAGCAATTCCTGTAATATCTAGAGCAGGGGTGTCCAAACTTTTGGCTCACAGGGCCACATTGGAAAAAGAAAAATTGTCTGGGGCCACATATGAAATACACAAACACGTTTGATTTGTAAACGAAAAACACAGAAAAGAACTACAATGCCAGTTGGATAACCAGATGGAGCTATACACTGGAATATGGGACACTTGGATATTAAATAGACTTATTATTATATTATTATTGCTAACTGGGCAATGGGCAGAGTCCCCCCTCCTCATATATCCTTTGCGACATGACGTTTCCTCGGGAACCAAGTTGGGCCGCATTCATATGCATCCTGGGCCGCATTTGGCCCTCGGGCCGCAGTTTGGACACCCCTGATCTAGAGCTTTGTTGGCTTTCTGGTACAGTCAAACCTCAATTTTACATCCCCTAATTTTACGTTTTCCTACATATTACACTATTTTCCTGTGGTCCCACCAATATATTATGCATAATACATTTACCTGATTTTTTCCTGATTTTACACCATTTTTTTCTGGTCCCCTGAAAAAATAAAATGGGGATTCTGTTGTATCTCCCATTTGGCCGCTTTACTATGAGAAACAGCAATAACATTCCTACAGACGTTTAGTTCAAATATTGTCTCCCTTAGTGGACTAAGCACTTGTAACTAATGCTCAATTTAAACTTAATGCCATTGCTCCCATCTAGCTTTAGGCAACTCATCTCAAGATCTTGGTGGTCCACTACAGTATACCAAAAAACTTGCCCCTGTCTGGGACATTAATTCACAAGGGACACCTGTAACCAAGGCAGAAAGGAAGATCACACACCCCAGTTGTTATGCTATACACAAGGAGGCTGCCTGTTACATTCCTACACTGTGGGGTTCAGTTACATAGGGGGCACATTGATAATCTTCATGCGACAATCATGAAGGAGATTCTGTGTTCAAACCTGAGGTTTTTGTTGTTATTGTGAGAACAAGGTGAGTTGTACGTTGGATGCACTGGATGATTTTGCTGCAGGGACATGTATGTGTCTGGGAACAAGGGGACGGAGAGTTTTGGCCTTGGAGCAAGGATGATGGAGGACAAGTCCTTATGCCGGTCACATACACACAGATATTTTGTACAGTTCACTCAATTTTTAAACCTAAAATGTAAATACAATTATCAGTGAATAGTGGCCACATGTTGCCATCAAAATGCAGCCGTCCATCTGGTTATCTGGGAATTTATACCTTGTAATGAATCAGATCTACTCAAACCTGACAATCAAGAGACGGACACATATTTATATTTAAGAAAAAGATTTTTTATTAATAATTCTGCAAAACCTTATATGGCAAAGAAAAACCCTCAGCAAAACGGGCCAATTAGTCTTGCTGAGGGAAAAGAAATTCCTTCCTGACCCCAAAATAGGCGATCGGATAACTCCCTGGATCAAACTCTATAATATAACTATATATAATATAATATACTATATATAATATAATATTTAAATATCAATATTTAAATTAAAATCTCTGTGATATAAATAATAATGTTAGTATTTAAATATAAAGTCTATAATATACAGTATATATCAATATAATGTTCTATACTAAAATATATATAAATGATAATGACAAACAACATATTATGCTCTCAATGACCCAGGACTATCCTTAAACTCTGCTCTATCCCAATCTCCACGCCCTCTCTCTTGTCCTACCACAATCTCCATGTATCTCCCCCTCACTGCCTGTTGTACTACTGATCCCTCTCCTTTCCATCCCTTATCTAATTCTATGTTCCCATATCAATTTTCCTGCCCTTTTTACCCCCAATTACTGTGCGCCACTCCCTTTTCCAACCCTAATTTCTATATCCTCTCCCTGCTCTTTCTGTGATATCTGTGTGTTCCTCTTTTCCAACTTCTTGTACTGACGTCTGAGTGTTCACCCTGCTCCTCACCCAGTCTCTGTGTTATGTGTTCATTATATATCTATCATTTATATATCAACATAATAATTGTAAAGATAAGATATAATACATTTCAAAGAAAAATATCCATAGCATACATCTACATATCAATACTGTACTAAAATACTACAGGTATGGGACCTGTTAGGGAAGGAGAGGGGAAGGGATCAGGGGTATGGGACCTGTTATGCAGAATGTTCCGGACCTGGGGTTTTCCAGATGAGGGGTCATACTGTAACTTGGATCTCTACTTAAAAAACATTAAATAAACTCAATAGTATTGTTTTGCCTCCAATAGGCATTAATTATGTCTTAATTGGGATGAAGTACAAGCTACTGTTTTAATATTATAGAGAAAGAGGAAATCATTTTGAACAAATTTGCATTATTTGATTAAAAATTAAGTCTATGGGAGATGGTTTTCCTGAAATTTGTCGTTTTCTGGATAACAGGTTTCCGGATAATCGATCGTATACCTTACAATAGTAAACTATACAATATACTAAATATACTAACATTTAAATCTAAAACACAAACATATAGAAAAGCATTTACATTAAATTCTATACAAATATATTAAAATATCAGCATGTAAATATAAACTGATATATATTTAAGCATTTCAATTTAAAACTCTATATAAATATATTTAAATATAAATGCAGGAATGGGACCTGCTACCCACAATGCTCAGAACCTGGGGTATTCCGGATAAGGGGTCTTTTTCTGTAATTTGGATGCCCATACCTTAAGAGTACAAAAAATATTTTCAACTTTAAACCTAATAGAATTGTTTTAACTTCAATAATGATTAATTAGATCTTAGCTGTGATCAAGTACAAGGTACTATTTTATTACTACAAGGAAAAAATTAATTATTTAAAAAAAATTTGAATTATTTGATTAAAATGGAGTCTATGGGAGATGGCTGTCCAGTAACTCTGAGCTTTCTGGATAACGGGTTTCCAGATTATGGATCCCATACCTGTACTAAAATATAATAAGCAATAATATTAAAATGGCAATAAGTTACCTAAACTCTATAATACACTTCTGATGTTACACTGAAAAGGATGAGGGTGGAGCTTTCTCTTCATCCTCCTCTTGAATGGCAGCTCCTAGAATTAACAGAGACATAACATTAGTCCTCCATTTATTTTCTCCGCAATTTCAGAATGTTCAGTACATGATCAGCTAGAGAAGCTGGTTCTAGACAAACTGTCCTGTTGGTTCATTATAAGTTACTCACTTACTGTTTTCAGTTCTAAGACACCTGTACTGGTTTATTTTGCCACTGACACAGCACATTGCATGAATACACATTTCTTTGCCAATGCATACATATTATGCAAGTTGAATACATAATTAATTTTTTATCTATGTATATTTTGCACTTTGAAAAATCAATTCTTAGTCATACTACTTGGCCCTTCCACCCAAAGGGGCTCTGGTTATTAGTCTACCACCCACCTAGACCTGCTGGTAGGAGGCTGTGTCAACTAAGAATGGGGACTAATTAAGAAAAAAAAGCCTAAGCATGCTCTTGATCCAACCACACTCATTATACCCCAAACACACAGCAAACCACCCAAACTCAACCCTCTATCCTCTTTGTAGCCCCTGAAATTGACTTTCAAGTTTCTAAAGGCCCCTACCTCTGGCACTCCCTGCCCCCTAGATGCCCTGCCCATAGGAAGAACATAATTGTAATTTACCTTGTCTGGCCGGACTTTCTTTGGAAGTGGGGGCTTGGACGCGCACTGAGAGCAGATGGCTGGGCTGCTATCGGGGACATTGAAGTAGAAGTAGTCCCTCTGTCTTGCGTGCAACCTGATGACCAAACCATGGTTGTGGTGCCTTTTACGCCTCCATGCCCAGTGTGTCGGATTATCTTCCATTGCCTAAAGGAAAGTTATTACATTTTTAAGAATCACATTCTGCTCCAACTATGATGAAACTATTACACAGCATTCTGAACCCATACCAATACTATACTATAACTTAGTCTTACAAATTGCATTATTGCTTTGACTACAGGCCAGTGTTCAGCAACTGTGCACATGCCTAGTGCCATTTTATTGGTTCTTTTCCAATATGACCCAGTCTGTAAGTTGCTGTTATCATCAAGTTTTCTATCTGCAGTGTACAAACTCATCTCTGTCTTTGTCAATTTTTTTTTACAGTGCGGTGACATCCATGAATGAGATAAAAGGTCTGGAAATGTATATTGTGATTTCCAAAGTAATACTCACCTCCTCACAGGATGATCTGCTCACCCAGGCTTTGAAGCCCATCCTCTCCCACAACTCCAGTTTTTTGCTCCTCAGCTCCTGCCATTTTACCAGAAACTCATCCCCAAGGCCCCAGGGGTAAATCAGGTCATGGAAGTTTGTTTCTTCTTCCATTTCATTGGCCAGAAACCTAAAGGTAAAACACATCAATGTCACATAACACTCCAATGCACATTTTAATTAAAGGAACCATATTAATTCTGTGTGGTAACAAAATATAGAAAATACAAGGGAAATTACTTTCTATAACCAATTCCCCCCTGAGTCTGTCAAGTTTTAGTGGCTTGGGCTTTATTGCCTGTGCCCTACTACTGACATGGTGTGATTAGTTAAGGTCTGTGTCTGGCTCTAGAGAGTGAGTGCAAGAAAATGATTTAGTAGTGCTGATCAAAAAGTTACATGTGGTATAAGAAAATATAATAAAAATATTTTTTGTATTGTCCTGTAGCACATGTGACTGTTTGATCAGCACTAACCAGAGTAGGAAATGCACAACCCAAGAGGTTCAACCCAAGATGCTCCCCATACAACCCAAAAAATTCCATACAATTAAACAGAATATAACCTTTTCTATTAAGTTTTGTATTTCTGACTCCCATAAACATGTTTTGTTCCCATTGTGTAAATCATTTATAGGCTAAAGGAAAGATACTTACAAGGCTGCAAAGAAGTTGAAGGTGTTGTGCTCTTCTTCCTGGAGCTTGGCGCGCTGGAAATAAACCTTCACCATGGCCAGAAGGTACTAAAGAGACAGAAATATAGTATATTCAGGGCATTTAACATCTCCCATCTTCGCTCAACATATGTAAGGCAGGTGTATTTCATGTTTAATTCCCTCCCTTCTGCACTATCACCAAACCATTTTTAAAAGATGCATGCTAGGATCACTCTTCTGTGATCAGTGAATTAATATTTTAGTAACTATTTTTAAAGTGCAGGGAAGGGTGCAAAAAATTGTTATTGACTTCTAGTAGCCAAGAATTATGTTGCCCTTGTTTTCTTACTACTTCTAACTGACTTGGTCTTATTTTATAAATGTTATTGTTATTATTATTATTATTATTATTACTTAAAGGGCATGCAAAGGGAAAAAAATAAAATCCCATTTTTACTTTCTTTAATGAAAAAGAAACCTATCTCCAATATAATTTAATTAAAGAATGTGTACCATTTTTATAAGAAACCTGACTGTATGCAGTGAAATTCTCCCTTCATTTACTGCTGTGGATAGGAATTGTCAGATGGCCCTTAACTGCTGAGCAGGGAAACAATCATACTTATGAACAGCAAGGGGAGCCCCTGACTTTCTTCCCAACCATGCAGAACTCAAGCAGCTTTATTTATGACGATCCTTAAGCAGCCCAGACTACACTGAGCATATGCACAGTCTTGCAAAGATGTTTAACAAAGTTACAAGATGGTGACCCCCTGTAGCCAACTTTGAAAGCATAAATTATTTGTTTGATTAGTCTTGTGGTGCAGTAAGTTCATGTTTATATTTACTTTACAAATTTCAGCATTTCTAGCCATATTCTATTTTAGACTTTACATGCCCTTTAAAATAAAACTTTTATGTATTTAAACCCCTAAAATCGCTGGAAGTTCCTCTGTCATTTTGACCCACCCAGCATATTTAATACATCCCCAGTCATTTTCATCTTCCTTATACTCCAAATGTACCATACATTTTAGATTGTAAGCTCTTGAGAGTAGGGCACTCTGTAAAACTTGTTTGTAAAATTATGGCAAGTGCTGAATAACTTGCTTGCACTACATAAATGATGATGATGATGATAGCAGTGGTGCATAGAGGGACTTCAAATCCCAGAATCCATCACTTCACAGTGGAACAAAGTGAGGGACAGGTCCATGTGATCACAGACAGTCTATGATTGTTTACTTTCAATCTGTGGAATCAGATGTGTCTGCATATGAAAATATTAATATTTATTGATATAATAATTTATATATAAGTTCAGAGAGTATTTATGCACCATCTCTACATTTCTGGCTGAGATAATGACACAATGTGTCAGGTAAATTTTCCCTTTAAACTAAAGTAAATACATTCTCCTCACTCATCTTGCAGTCCATCCCTGTGGCAATGTGTTAATATAATAATTACCTTATCAGTAAGTTTCTTGCAGGAGTCTATTGCCAGGCCGTGTAGAATCTGCGGATCTTCTACAAAAAAATAAATGAAATTGTGAGCCCCTAATGTAACAAACAGATTTCACCAGAAATCAGACTACCAAACAATATAAGCCGCATTAACGATATGCTCTTTTTTTACTTTATTTTGCCATAGCTACATTGTCGTCCTCCAGTATCAACCTCAATATTAATGGCACTCACTGTTATGGCTGGAAAAGCAGCAACGATGACACTGATATAACATGAAGATTCAGAAAAACACTGACATTAATGCTTTTTAGCAGTCTATTTTATATCGAACCACAAGCCTTATATTAAAGGCTTATATTATTTATTATTAAGTAACACAGATGCACCACTGTAGTTACTACTAGCAATGAGTAAAGGGCCTCATTTAAAAATTCCGGTGCAGCTCTAGGTGCAGGAACTGGCACAATGCACCTGTAGAATTCCCAAATATAAAGGAATGCTTGCCCCGTCTCTTTTGTGACATCATCGACGGGGCAGGTCTATAAAAGGAACCGGTAGGCGGGTGCGGGTGACGGAAGGGTCGGGTTCGGGCAGGTGCACATCGCTATGGGGCACCTAAATCTCTGCTATTGGCACATGTGCAGAACTGCATTTGGATTCCCTCCCCCAGTCTGCCATCACTTACATAATTAGCTGTACTTTTCCACTTTCACTGGCCAAACTCAATGGGGTATATTTATCAAAGAGTGAAGTTAGAGATTGCCACAGTCTGCTAGAGGGAAATTGCGCCACTCTCCATTCACTTCTATGGGATTTTGAAAGATGTATTTATCAAAGGATGAACTTTCACCCATCGATAAATACTTGTTTAAAAATCCCATAGAAATGAATGGAGAGTGACAGAATTTAACTCTAGAGGACTGTGCCCAATAAGGGCCGGGCCCACAGGGTTTCTTTCTGGTGTCCCGCCGGCCCAGTCCGACCCTGTGCGCAGAAGTGTTCCATGATGTCAGAGAACCATTTGTGCACATGTGCAGGCAGGGATCATTAACTTCTGAAGCACTTTGTGCGATTTCCTAGTGACATCACTTCCTCGGAGTAGCAAAAAGGTTGCAGCACTGTACGGTGAATTTAGACTGTTAGCACTAAATTTGTAATGTTACTAGTGGCACACAGGGCTGATGATCAGCAGGCAGAGAAAAACCAATGTACTGCTATCTGCTCTTTTATACATGTGCACTGACAGGCACCCATTAGCCTGTGTGCAGACAAACCATGATTTTCAAGACAAAAATGCATGCTGGTACATACATGTATAAAATAAACTTGTAGAAAGAGTGCTTTATGATGGAAAAAGTAAGGAAAATATGGTTTGTTGTTTTTGTAATTAAAAGAATAGACAGAATGCATTTCCACCACCAATTTAGTTTTATTTATTTATCGTGCTAATTTGTAGCAAGTGTTTTATTCTGCCCCTTTAACTACAGGTAAACACACATACGGTAAATGCACCTTGCATTCAGATTCAGTGCCAAATAAGTGTTAAACCCTTTGGGTGAGGTGTCATTCCCCCCCCCACTAATTATAGTTTCTTCAATATTTGTAGTTACTTTTATATGTATTTACTTTTTACAGAACACATTACCTATATGTTCATCCTTCCACTAGATGGAGCATGCAATGACTTATTAGGCATTTTGCATTATGGAGAGAAATACTGGAAGTCATAGAACCTGTTTCAGACTGCTTTGGTAATAGTTCATCTTGCAGTAGTGCATGGATCACAAAAACAAGGCCTCATTAACAATAGAGTGGCTCAAGGACAAAAAGGTTAATTCCCTACCATAGGCCGGTCAGTATCCCATCCCAAATGAGATATCCTTCTGTTAGTGTGTGACTGTGAATTCCATTTGGAAATTTTTCTTAGCCGATTAAATTTAAACCATATCATATCAAAGTGCGAACTTTCCTATTTGTCACCATTTTTTAGAAAGTTCATACTGATGAAGTTTCGCTAGCGAAAGTACTCCAGTGTTCATTTGCCGAGATGAAACGTCATACTTTGATGAATATGCATATTCACTGCAAACTAACATCTGATGAAGTTGCGCAAAGTATGGTGAAAATTCGTCCTTTAGTAAATTTGCCCCTATGTTTCTCCACCATTACATTGGTTTGGAATTGCACCAAGAATTTAGGCTGAACATCCTGCAGTAGCTTAGATTACTTACCTGAAGCTGAAAGGGCAGCTCAGACAGAAACATTTTTCGGCAGATATTGATCTGGGTGCCCTGTCGGATGGCCCCACACAGTGGCCCATAAGCTACCGACTCGGTCTGTCGGCAGCTTTTATAGACCTGTGTATGGGGCCCTTAAGTTTATATTGTTGACCACTTGTGCTCTTATCTCCATTTAAGTTTAACACAAACTTCAATTCTTGACATAATTATTTCACAGCACTATGAGGCCTAAATCTGTTTTTTTATTCTTTGTCTTACATTAGTAAGACCTCTTTTACTTACTTACTTGTACAGCTTTGAATATGATTTATTGAAAGCAATGAGATGTTTGCATCCTGTATTTAAACTGCAATAGTCCAGCTGTTTGTTGGTTGGTCTTTAGAGGTTACAGGACCAATCCAGTGGCGTAACTTAAAGGGAATGTCAACCCAAAAAATAATTATTCTCCTAATGCAAGAAAACATGATTCTAAGCAACTTTGCTATATACATTTTTTACAAATTTTCTATTGTTTTTATTTTGGTTTTTAAGTTATTTGTTTATGTATTAATATTTAAAGCAGTGTTTATCTTTCCCTTTCTATTCTCTGCCCTGGTTTCTCAGACTGTTGATATAATATAAGACAAAGCAGCTGATTAACAGATCTATCTTTCCTGGGGAACCAAGACTTTTGCAACATTGTTTAAAAAGTAACAACCAGGACTTAGGCAAATGCTGCTTTCAATAGCAATTGCTTTTACAAATAACTTTAAAAGCACTGCAAATTTTTAATAAATGTATATTTTACACCTGTTTTACACAGCTATGATCAAATAGAAGGTAACGGGTTGGGTTTTGTCTCCATTAGGTCCAGATATGTGTATTCAGCCTTAGCAGCACTGTACTGGAGTAACATCTTTAAATTCAATGGTAGCGCCCTAGGTATATCATGTTATGCACATGGAAATGGTATGTTGAAATGTGTCAAGAAAAGAAATTGTTTATTATAAAAGGGATGCCAGCAAGTAATTATACTGCAACACTTCTAGTTAAAATTGTGCCATGTACTTTTCCAGTGGTGTGTTAAGAAATTCACAGTCCTGTTTTTACCTCTTTCTAGGTAAGCCATTCATATATGTGTAAAGGTGACTGCAACACAAACACCTCATAAAAAGCACATAATTTGGTTTGCATATAAACAAACTTTTCTGATAACATTTTCTATCACGTGTATTTTGATGGGTTTCAAGATGGAAAAACAGATAAAAAAATAGGTCCCTCAATAGTGTTCAGTCCAATTGCAAACGTATTCTTATTCTTATTTTGCTGCATAACAAAGCCTACACTGAAACGTTGTTTCCTTCAACATAGCTATAGTATTTTTATGGTGTTTCTTGAAATTTGTGGCAAAAATATCTCTGAATTTAGGGCAGATGCTCTATGTTGATCTCATATGACCACAGGACCATATTTACCATATAGGCACTTGAGGGCCTGTGCCTAGGGCTGCAGCTTTAAGGGGTGGCCCTTGGATGCCTATTTGGCAAATACATTTTTTTGCAAAAATCCCCTCCCGCCATATATATTCCCATAAAATCTGGGGGCAGAGGTGGGGGAAAGGGGTATCGGGTCACTTCCATCTATATCACATGTGTGAGCCAATAAGCTTGGAGGGGTCCTACAGCAGCACCAGACCACAATACATCCCTAATGACCAAATTACATTTTTCCACATCCTAGATGTATGTGCTTATTTTTCAAATGTATGTGCTTATTTTCTTTTTTAGTAATGGGCTATTTTGTGTCATGCTCTCATACAGGCCAGTGGAATACAGAACTCTTGATGTGGTTGTCCAATAATTTTGCTGAGTAATGGTGGTGCTTAGTAGCCATTTTACTAAAATAAAGGGAAAACTGATTAAAGAAGTCCTCTTCTCTAAGGACAATGCTTTTGGATCTCCCTCTCTACTATTACTACAGTGTCTTAGCAAAGAAGTCCCACTCTACCCCTCCTCATTTTAGATTCTAAGCAGTATACCCTCTTCTTCAACATGAGTGCAATAAATAAGGCTTGTGTTGAACATACATCATTCCATAATGCCTTAAGTTAATTACGTAAAACTCTGTTTTATTCAAAGCATTCTACACTGTTTTCCTAAGTAAACTAGTCATTTACATGTGAATAACCATGTTCTTATTATAATCCTTTTCTTTACACTTTTTCTAACACATTATGCATTGCGTTACAGTGATTATGTATCACTCCATGCCCCAACGTACAATCTAAGGCCCCTATCATATGCACACACATTACAGTTAATTTAATCTGGAGCCAATTAACTTTCCTGTATGTTTATAGAGTTTGGGGTCATACAAACTCCTGGCTGGAATTAAACACAGAACCCCAGCAATGCAAGGCAGCACATACATTGCACCACATGAAAATATATCATCAATTTCCATAGAAATAGTCAGTGGCTTAAGCTGAAAATGAGCCAGAAACAAATATAGTAGCACTGAAGATAACCAAGAAGAGAGGTAAAGATTCCTGCTGAGGCATGTGCTGAACCCCATTGTTACACACCTTAAAGGGCATGTAAAGGCAAAAAAATTAAATCCAATTTTTACTTTCTTTAATGAAAAAGAAGCCTATCTCCAATATACTTTAATTAAAAATTGTGTACCGTTTTTATAAGAAACCTGACTGAATGCAGTGAAATTCTCCCTTCATTTACTGCTGTCAGACGGTCCCTAACTGCTCTGCAGGGAAACAATCAAACTTATGAACAGCAGGGAGAGCCCCCACCTTACTTCCCAGCCATGAAGAACTCAAGCAGCTTTGTTTGTTTCCATATAGAGCAGTCGGCAACTGTGTAGAGATTTGTATTGGATTTTATTTTGGCTTTACAACCCCTTTACTGTTTCCAACTCCAGTTGCAGGGACAAAGATCATGGAGCCTGATTTAAACAGATTTGGAGGATTATTTTGCTACAGCCACTGGTTCTGCAGAGTTGGAGAAAGTTTGTAATAAACAATACAAAAACTATAAAATCCACATTAGATTACATGACAACACAGGACCCAGTGCAGTCTGTATATTCGGATTATCAGTCTTGCTGTATCGGCTTCTGGCAGATATTATTTGACTTATGCTGTTTTGATAATTTATCCCTTAGCAGCCCACACCACACTGAGCATATGCACAGTCTTGATCTTGCAAAGATGTTTAAGAAAGACGGTGACCCCCTGTGGCCAACTTTGAAAGCATAAATCATTTGTTTGATTAGGCTTGTGGTGCAGCAAGTTCATGTTTCTGTTTAGTGCAACATACAGAATTTCTAGCCTTATTCTATTTTAGAGGTTACTTCCCCTTTAATGCAGCGATCCCCAATCAGTGGCTCGTGAACAACATGTTGCTCACCAACCCCTTGGATGTTACCCCCAGTGGCCTCAAAGCAGATGCTTATTTTTCTTTCAAAACATTTTTATTGAAAAACAATGTCATATTCTCTAACATATCTTACTTTTCTTTTTATGCAGATGGAATATAATTCTCCTGCGCAGAGGAGAGCAGTATTTTCACTTTTCAAGCACATTCCAGAAAGCAAAAGAATCAGAACTGTTAGAGTCCTTGTTTTATATAAGTCTCTCAATGCGACTATAGCAAGGATTCAAATTACATGTCAACAATAATATTGAAATTAACAAAAATAGAATAAAATTTAAACCGTCCAAACTCTTATCGTCTTTCTGTTACATATCTTAATGTCTCCTATTAAAATATGTTAGTTGGTCCAGGAATCTCCCTTATAGGTTTCAACTCAAATAAATAAATACTATTACTTGTTCTAAATAATTCCATGCCCAGGCTCAATAACTATCCCATACTGATTGCCAAATCACAAAGTGGTATAAGCAATCCACGGTGACCATATTTTGGCATAAACATTATAATTATCTGTTGTGATACTTAACAATTTTTCATTAACCATTATCCAGTTCATTTTGAGGCGGAACACCGCTATAGGAATGGAACGTTTTTTCCAGGATGTTGCAATGGACTGTTTAGCAGCTATAAAGATAAATTGAATCAATTTTCGAGTAGACTTATCCAAATTGGGTATCGATGTATTTAGCAATGCCTGCATGGGATCCTTACGGAGATTAACACCCGTAATGGAATCAATCAGAGTGAATACCCTAGACCAAAATCTAAATACCTCTTTACATTTCCACCAAACATGAAACATGGTACCTTCCATCCCGCAGTTCCTGAAGCATAATGAACTTGAGTTAGGGTAATATTTATGCAACTTGGCAGGGACCATATACCAGCTAGATAATACTTTATATTGTGTCTCTTGAGCCAGGATATTAATAGAACTTTTGGCTGTATTTTCCCATATCTGCTGCCAAGTAGTATTGTCAATTGTTTTATTTAATTCCTTTTCCCATTGTGTTGTATAAGTAGGGGGCGCAGTATTAATTGAATTTAGGATTTCTTTATATAGGATAGTTATTATACCTTTGTTACAAGGAAATTTAAGGCACATTTGCTCCCATGCTGTTAATGTTAAAACTTTAGTATAGCCTGCAATTACCTTATTAATAAAATGGCGAATTTGGAGGTATCGAAAGCTTTCAATCCTAGGGGGATCATTTTGGGCAACTATAGAGGACCATTGCATAACACCCTGTAAACCCAGAAAATGGTTAATATAAATTTTATTTTGCTCTAACCACCATTGAAAGTCTTTTCCCTGTAAACCTGGCTGAAACTTAGGGTTTCCAAATATAGGCATGGCTGGGAGATGTGGAGACTTCAGAGGCGTATTTTGTGTAACCTGGTCCCATATAGCTAAGGACATTTTCAATACAGGAGTTGAAACTTCAGGTCTCTCCCGTTTAGGAATCCAAGGCAACACAGTTGGATTTATAGGTTTTAACCGTTCCATCTCAATTTGAACCCACAATGGAGGAAATGGCCTATAAAAGTGAATCAATGGCACTATTTGTGCTGCTTGATAATAGAAAAGAAGATGAGGAGCACTCAGCCCTCCTTTATTTTTCGGCAATGAGATAGTTTTCTGTGATAACCTCGATTTCTTATTTGACCAAATAAATCTATTAAGCTTTGACTGTACCTTGGCTATAAAAGTTTTAGGAACTTCTATAGGTAATACTTGAAAATAGTATAGTATTTTAGGAAGAATTATCATTTTTATATCATTTCTATTTTGCCAAACCAGGAGACATATAATTTTTTCCATCCGGACAGTGTCTTTTCAATTTCTAACCAAAGTGCAGGGTAGTTAGCTTGGTATAACTCTTCCAATTTAGAAGTTATTTTGACCCCCAAATAAATCAAATTCTTATCCCTCCATTGGAAGTCAAAGTTAAGTTGGAGCAATTTCTTTTGCATCAAAGATATTCCTAAAGGTAAGGCTTCTGATTTTGTCGGATTTATTTTAAGGCCTGAAATCACGCCAAAGCTATCAAGAATATTAAACAAGTGGGGTAATGATGTGAGCGGTTTAGTTATTGTCATTTACATATCGTCTGCAAATAGCATTTGTTTATGCATTTGCTGACCTATTGAAACTCCAGTTATTCCAGGATCTTGTCTGATTAAAGTAGCTAAAGGTTCAATTGCTAATATGAACAACAATGGAGATAGGGGGCATCCTTGCCTTGTGCCCCTATGTAGCATTATATTACTGGATTCAAATGGACCCCATTTTAAGAAAGCTTGTGGGGTGTTATATAAGGCTTGTATTAGGGAGATAAATTTATTCCCAAAATTCCACTTCCCAAGTATGTAATAGAGGTAATCCCAAGAAACTGTATCGAACGCTTTTTGTATGTCTAAGGACAGTAACAAAGCCGGAGTTTTAGATGCATTAAGGGTGTATATTAACTGAATTAGTCTTCTGATATTTTCTCCACCCTCCCTATTAGGAACAAAGCCTACTTGGTCCGGATGAATCAAGGAAGCCAAAAAGGAATTCAATCGGATAGCCAATATTTTCCCCAAAATTTTCACATCATTATTCAGTATAGAAATAGGACGATAATTACCACAGTCTAACGAGTCTTTGTTTGGTTTCGGAATTAATGCTATTTGTGCTCGTATAGACTCCGAGTGCATCTTGCCTCCCTGCAAAAGCTTATTAAACATTGCAGTAAGATATGGAGATAAAATTGGGGCATATTTTTTATAATATAGTATTGAGAAACCGTCTGGACCTGGTGTCTTGGAGTTCGGAAGCAGCTTAATAGCTAATAATGTTTCATCATAGCAGATGCTTATTTTTCAATTCCTGGCTTGGCAAGTTTTAGTTGCATAAAAAACAGGGTTATGGCCTCATATAGGCTGCCAAGCCACAAAGGACTAGCAAATAGCCAATCATATCCTTTATTTGACACCCCAAGAAACTATTCATGCTTGTGTTTCAACTCTTTTTTACATTTGAATGTGGCTCACAGATAAAAAGATTGGGGACCCCTGCCTTAACGAAACACCAAGAGACAGAAGTGGGTTATTTTGGTGTGTGCATTTGTGCACTAGGACTGGGACATACAATCATGTTTATATGTGTGTCTCAGTGTCACATACTTTCTAAGAATTATCTTTTGCATTCTTTGCCAAACAATAGGCAGATATGATGAGTATAGTTATAACTTTATGTAGGTAATATTTTTATCAGATGTTTGCCCTCTTTTGACCTCCATTTCTAATCAAATAATATGCCCTGTTTCAGGTGACACATAGTGGATGATGAAACACAATGCACCCAGGATATGGGTCATATAAAAGAATCTCTCTCTTCCTTCACTACTTGAGGTGGTTGATGAAATTCTGCTAAAAAAAGCACTGGTAACAAATATAGTAGCACTGAAAATTATCCCTGAGATAACCAAGAAGAGAGGTACAGTTTCAGCTGAGGCACATGCTGTACTTCACAAGGGGACTTCTCAAATTACCCTTCACCTTGAGTCCTCCCACTGAACCCCATTGTTACATACCTTAATGAAATACCAAGACAGAAATGGAGTAAAATGGGCGTCTCTATCAGTCACATGATAAAATTACCCGTACAGTACTTTAGCAAGGTGCTACGACTGCTGTGACAAAGAAAACTTAAAATACTTATGCTCTGTTGTTCCTCACTGAAGACTTGAGATCAGCATTATGTCATTATATCCACCACCGAGTATTAGGCTGCCTCTACCTACAGAGAGGATTACCCCAAACTCTGCTACGAGCAGGAGCTGCATCTTCCACCATGAGAGACGTTCAGCAGTGATGGGGATCTCGCAGATCTAGGATGGGCACAAATCGATGAAGGCAGAAGAGTTGGTGCAGGGCAAGCACGTATCAGATACATAGTTACATAGTTAAATTGGGTTGAAAAAAGACAAAGTCCATCAAGTTCAACCCCTCCAAATGAAAACCCAGCATCTATACACATACCCCTCCCTACGTTTAATAAAATTCTAATATACCCATACCTATACTAACTATAGAGCTTAATATCACAATAGCCTTTGATATTATGTCTGTCCAAAAAATCATCCAAACCATTCTTAAAGGCATTAACTGAATCAGCCATCACAACATCACCCGGCAGTGCATTCCACAACCTCACTGTCCTGACTGTGAAGAACCCCCTACGTTGCTTCAAATGAAAGTTCTTTTCTTCTAGTCTAAAGGGGTGGCCTCTGGTACGATGATCCACTTTATGGGTAAAAAGGTCCCCTGCTCTAATGTAAAGTGTAATCATGTCCCCTCGCAAGCGCCTTTTTTCCAGCGAAAACAACCCCAACCTTGACAGTCTACCCTCATAATTTAAGTCTTCCGTCCCTCTAACCAATTTAGTTGCATGTCTCTGCACTCTCTCCAGCTCATTTATATCCCTCTTAAGGAGTCCAAAACTGCACTGCATACAGTGAGGCCTTACCAGGGACCTATAAAGAGGCATAATTATGTTTTCATCCCTTGAGTTAATGCTCTTTTTTATGCAAGACAGAACTTTATTTGCTTTAGTAGCCACAGAATGACACTGCCCAGAATTAGACAACTCTACAAAGACCCCTAGATCCTTCTCATTTAAGGAAACTCCCAACACACTGCCTTTTGAACTTTATTTTGGTAGTTTTTCATTCTAAATATTGGGCATCAAACTACTCAGTAGACCCCTGAAATTCATATATAGGATGTTTTATGTCGTTAAGCTAGGATATGAAGGGCCTCTTGTCACGGTCGGTACCCTAAACCAGAACTAGTGCCAAGCTCCCTTGTTTCGGCTCGGCTTCACCAGTAGTGTGACCGCCTTTGGCTTCGGTAGGAGCCCTCAGCGTACTCAGATGCCACCTGGACTTTTTGAGAGGAGCAAGGCGAAGAGTTCTGGCAAGCAAAGGGGCACGACAATAGTTAAAGTCAGTTGAGGCGAAGGTCGCGGTACAACAGGATAAGGCAGATTCGTGGTCAGACTGGCTGGGTCGAGGCAGACAGATAGCTAGGATCGTCAGGAAGGCAAAGGGTCAAAACCGGGTAATCAATCAGATGGGTTGAGCCAGAATCGGAGTCAAATAACAGGCAGAGGTCAAACCAGAACGTCAAACAGTAGGGTGAAGCAGAATGAAAGTTGGTTTCAGGCAAAGGTCAGGTTCCAGAGATCAGAGTAGTCAAAACAGCCAGGCAGGGGTCAAAACAGGTAAGCAGAATCAGGTTTGAGCAGAATAGCAAGAACTAACAGCACCAGGAAACGAATCCTATCAGGGGCACTGAACTACACACTGAAAGTCCCTTTAATACTATTTGAATTTCGCGCCACTGCACGCTGACGTCATCACGTCAGCGCGCGCACATAATCCAGGAAGAGGTGCGCGCGCACCCTAGACCGGCGAAAACCAGAGGAACAGAAGGACGCGGCGGGCGTCCCCGCCGAAGGGGCGGCAGGCGTCCCTGCCGTCCCCCCACTATACCACCAGGGTAAGATTTTCTTACACCTCTAATGAAGTAAACTGCAAGATGATTTTCAGAAATTTCATAAAAACTAATTTTTTTGGGTGACGGGTCCCCTTTAATGCAATTTATAGTTTTTTCATCAAAACTGCTAACTTTAGGAAAGCTTTGCGGCTCAGTAAGTTAGTCTAGAGAGACAGGTTTCCCCATTTTGAATTTGTCCCAATGTGTACCTTCCAAAAATATATGTTTTTCTGGGGGTAAATGTATTTTTTGTGGTTTGCCAGATATCTTGGTAATCCTGTATGTGTCAAATAGTTCAGTGGGCCCTTGGCATTTGTATTTACGATGTTTTATCTTATGTAATGACATGTGGGAGATAAGAAGCCAAGAATGTGAATTTTGAGATTATTTTTTTAGGTATCACTTCTACAATACTTTTGTGTTTGTTTTTCTATTTGCTATTCATAGATTTTTAGAAAAACTGCTGAGTTTAGCAAATCACTGCGGTTTGTAAGAATGTGTACCTACTGTTTTTTGTTATTTTATGAGCTAAAAAAGACAAAAAGGAAAATCAAAGTTACTCCATGTTTGGCCCTTTCAAGTTCGATAAATTGATTAGTAATGTGCAGAAAATCCCTCTGCATAATGGACTTCTGCTTATCTGTAAAACAAAATAAGAGAGCTGCAGTTGGTTATACAGAGCTCAAAATCTCTGGTTAAAATCTCTGCTAATTAAGATAAGTGTGAAAGAAAAATAAAACTTAATAATATCAATAACTAATAAATATTATTAGTTTTAAATTTAAAAAAAGAATAGGCATAAAGTCAGGATTAGCTACATGATTTACTATTGAGGTGGAATCAGGAGAACACCAAGTTAAACAGAACACTAAAGATACAGACGCACAAAAAAGTTTTTTTTCCATTACAGAGATTCCAGACATGCCGTACTGGAGCACAGTTGGAATCTTGGCTTCTGTTGTCCTGGAGATAATTTTCCATGCTGCTAGAGCTACAGGTAAGGGATCCCTCATCCGGAACCCCATTATCCAGAAAGATCCGAATTACGTAAATCCCATCTGCCATAGACTCCATTATAATCCAAACTTTTAAAACCGATTTCCTTTTTCTATGTAATAATAAAACAGTCCTTTGTACTTGATCCCAACTAAGATATAATTAATCCTAATTGGAAGCAAAAGTAGCCTATTGGCAGATAGGTAGTTAATAAAAAGAAAAAAAAAAGGTTGAACTTGATGGACATGTGTCTTTTTTCAACTTTACTTACTATGTACTATGTTACTATGCATTGGGTTTATTTGATGTTTACATGATTTTCTAGTATGAAATTAAGGAAAGATCCATTATCCGGAAAACCCCAGGCCCCAAGCATTCTAGATAACAGGTCCCAAACCTGTATTATACTAATTTGGCCATTACACTATGATCTGAAAGCATCATCTGTTCATCTAAATTGGTATTATGTTGCTGTATGTAGGAGATACCAAAACTGGATATCAAATAAAATGTTGGTTTGTATAAATAACCAGCCAGCATGTTAGCAAAGTAATTTGTTTTGCATCTTGTATGGGGTTACAATCAGTGTACTGTCTGAATGCAGTTCTCTATGCATTTACAAGAATTTTCCACCTACAGCCAGTGTAAAAAAAAAAGAAAAACCCTAAAGTTCCCTCTCCCTTTCTATTTCTATTTTGAATTAAGGAACCCTGAAGTGGCAGATTCCTCATAATAATGAGCCATAAGAGCTTCATAGTTCTAAGGTTCTATTATTTTTTTACCTGACTTCCATCCTAAGGGATGTTTCTTAAAGGGGTGTTTCACCTTTAAGTCAACTTTTAGTATGTTATAGAATAGCTAATTCCAAGCAACTTCCCAATTGGTCTTCATTATTATTATTTTTTTTTTTTATAGTTTTTTGTCTTTTTCTTCTGACTTTTTCCAGCTTTCAAGTAGGAATCACTGACCCCCATCTAAAAACAAATGCTCTGTAAGGCTATACATTCATTGTCATTGCTACTTTTTTATCACTTGTCTTTCTATTCAGTTCCTCTCTTATGCATATTCCAGTCTCTTATTCAAATCAATGCATGGTTGCTAGGAGAGTTTGGACCATAGCAACCAGACTGCTGAAATTGCAAACTGAATAAAAAGCTAAATAACTTAAAAGCCACAAATAACAAAAAATTGATATCAAATGGAAATTCTCTCAGAATATCACTCTTTACATCATACTAAAAGTTAACTCAAAGGTAAACAACCCCTTTAAGAAAATCATATGAAAAGAAAGAGTTTCTTTTTTTTGCAGTGTACCATGTAGAGGTGGTCGATTATTTAAGTTAAGGAGGATTTAAGTTAAGGAGGTCAGTGGGTTGCTGTGTGTCTCATGAAGGTGTTACACATTTAGGGATGTAGCGAACCGCCGACAATGTGTTCGCGAACGCCGTTCGCGAACACCGGCAAAAAATGCGAACAGTTCGCGAACAGTTTGCGAACTTCGAACATCCGAAAATCGTTCGATTCGAACGATCGAAGGATTTTAATCGTTCGATCGAACGATTTCCGTTCGAATCGAACGATCGAAGCCATTGGATCGAATGATTTCATTCAATCCAATGGCTTCGATCGTTCGATTCGAACGAAAATCGTTCGATTTTAGCGATCGAATGGTCGAATGATTTTGACGCGAACGCCTATTGGTGAACGTCGCGCGAACTTGCGGCGGACGCGAACAGTCGAAGTTCGCGCGAACTAGTTCGCCGGCGAACAGTTCGCTACATCCCTATACACATTTACACGAACCTCCTAAAGACATTTTTTCTGTGGCAGACTTCATCCCTTTTCTAGAGGTGGCCATACACATACACATAGAGATCCACTTGTTTGGCGATTTCACCAAACAGGCAGATCTCTCCCCGATATGCCCACCTTCAAGGGCCCAATGATCGGATCATTATGAAAGCAATACGGGCGGTCGGATCGTGGGACTGCATGAATGAACAGATGCGGGATTTTTACCCCTGCACTATCGTCATCTGGCCGACTCTCGGGCAGATATTGATTGGGGTAGCGCGTTAGGAGGCTCCACACCGGCCAATGAGCGGCTGACTTGGTCTGTTGGCAGCTTTTATCGCCCGGTATGGCCAGCATAATAAACTATTGCACACACATATTCATAGATAAACTTTGGATGTTCTATTTAGTCAGATTATTTCACATTAAGGGGCCGATTCACTCAGCTCGAGTGAAGGGTTCGAATGAAAAATACTTCGAATTTCGAAGTATTTTTTGGGTACTTCGACCATCGAATGGACTACTTCGACCTTCGACTACGACTATCGAAGGATTCGAAGTAAAAATCGTTCGACTATTCGACCATTCGATAGTCGAAGTACTTGCCCTTTAAAAAAAACTTCGACCCCCTACTTCGGCAGATAAAACCTACCGAAGTCAATGTTAGCCTATGGGGAAGGTCCCCATAGGCTTGCTAACCTTTTTTTGATCGAAGGATTTTCCTTCGATCGTTTGATTAAAATCCTTCGAATCGTTCGATTCGAAGGATTTAATCGTTCGATCGAACGACAAATCCTTCGATCGATCGATCGCAGGATTAGCGCTAAATCCTTCGACTTCGATATTCGAAGTCGAAGGATTTCAATTCGAGGGTCGAATTTCGAAGTATTTTTAACTTCGAAATTCGACCCTAAGTGAATCTGCCCCTAAATGTGTATTTGCTAGCAGACAGTTAGACATAGAATGAACAAGAATATATACAGAGAGAATTACAAATGTGTGTTAGCTCACTGGTGTCTTATAGTGGCCTTAGTGTGTTTGGCAGATCCTATTCAGTAAAGACCTTCAAACAAGTAGTAATCCGTTATAACGCTGATCCTCCAAACCTTTCCACAGCGGTTAATTATACACTTAACCAGCATATAGTCAGCGCCGATTCTGGGGCTGCTGCCGCCTGAGGCAGCAGCCCAGATGCCGCCCCCCTCCTCTCCCGCTCCGCGCTTAAAAATTAGCGTCGGAGCGGGTTTCAGGGGGCAGTATCGCTAGTGCATTGAGCGCAATAGCGCTCTTTGCACTAGCGGAGCCGAATTTCCGGGTTAAAACCCGGAAGTTCGGCTCTTAAAGTTACAAAAGGCGGCTTTTTGCCGCCCCTTGTAACTGGCCGCACGCTGCCGCCTGAGGCAAGGGTTTCACCTTGCCTCATGGCAGAAGCGGCCCTGCATATAGTATATCATGCATAGAAATGAATGTCATCAAGTTCAAGCCTGCATTTCAACCTTGAGGTTATCGAAGTGAAATATGTATATATAGGTATGACACTGTAATAAGGCGAAATAGATTAGAAGTGATAGTAGGAGTAATCTGCTTTTCATTATTCTACACTGGGGTTATAGGCAGTAGCAACTTTTATTATACTACCAGTTTTTAGTTTTATATAAGTTTAATAGTTACATTGGAAGTTCATATCTCATATATTTATACAGTTTCAGTGCATAATCCATGGGCATCTCCAACAAGCAGTGTAGTAAATAGTATGACTGCTTATGCAACAGACCAGACAACTATCTACCTGTCTACCAGACCTCTTATATCTCTGGACTAGTGATGTTTGATTTGGACCCGCAACTTGCAGTAACCCACAGGTTTACCACCGACTGGCAGGTTTCAGTTGAAATTTGGCCAACCACTGCGGGTGAGGGTTGGGTGCGGGTCAGACTGGGGATGTATACTCTTTCTCTGCTCCTGACAGTTCCCTGTATTGGAACCAGAGGCACAAACAGAATAGCAAACATAGCAAGAAATTGTGGGTACAAGTTGGACGCAGGTCCAACAATGGCAACATTTCATGGGTTAAGGTGGCCATAGACTCCAAGATCCGCTGGTTTGGCGACATCGCCAAATGAGCGGATCTTTCCCAGATATGCCATTAACTGCATGGCTATATCAGGGGTAATTCGAACGATCGAATTACGATGCGCCAAGCAGCTCCGACGGGTCGGTCGGGTAAAAATCCAACCTTCCCGATCGATATCGTGGCCAGATATCGATCGGGAAGACCCGTCGGAAGCCCCCATACACGGCAGATAAGCTGTCAAATCGGTCCAAACGACTGATAGCAGCAGCTTTATCTGCCCGTGTATGGCCACCTTTAGGGTTTTACAGGCAGAGATGGGTGCAGGTTATGCTTTTCCTGACCTGTACATCAATACTCTGGACCCCCAGCAGAAACTTTGATTACTGCTTAATATAGATGCACTATAATGCATTAAATTCTTGAGATTTGTTGGTTTTAGTTCAGAGCGAATATGACTAGTCACAATGTGATCTGCTTAATAATGCATTCCCTATCGTCCAAGGAGTAAGCAGGTTAGGCAACTGCTGAGGGCACTACTTGAAGGCATGATCTGGGGGGATAGAGGATATTGTCGAAGTGGCAAAAGACGCAGCAGGGAAAAGGAGTCGTGTCTGGCAGCAGGAGTGGTAGAGGCAATAGTAAAGTACCTGGTGGAGAAGGGGGGTGGGTTTGTGTCTGGCAGTGGTTGGTAGTGTTGGGATCTCCAATGTTGCTGCTCGTATCTGGGTTTGTTCAAATGCATTTTGTTGAATTCAGCAACTTTAGTCTTATCATACAAGCTGAACAAGTTATCACATGCCCAATCATCCCAACTGGAATACAAGGAAATCCCTTTCAACTGTATGATGTGAAAGAGACGTTTGTTACATAAACAGTTCATGAAACATGCCCTGATTCCTAAATGGAAAACTGCAGTGCTGCTATGCCACACAAAAACTGTTTTTGCCTAATGAACGAACATGTAATTCTAAGCACCTTTCTAATATAATAATAATTATTTATTGCAAGATTATCAGACCTGGGGTGTCAGACCCAGAGTTCAGCAAGACATAAACAAATACCACTGTCATTGTCGATTATATTTACAAATAACTAATGTACATTTGTCACTGATGTATTTTGGAAATTTGGTCAGAATTTCCTTATGTATAAAATTGTGTTTGGGTGAAGTTCCCATTTAAACCATACTCATATAATAACTGCCTAATTAATTCCAGACATGCCCTTCATCTGCCTTAATTCCTGCCCAACATCTTTTGGGCTAGTCCCCTCCCTTTGGGGTCCACAGAACAGTACCTAAGCAGGGGCAGGTGAGCAGTCACACCCAAGAGTTAGTTTTATTAGGGGAATTAAATCAGCCATTGCCAGAGAGCTGTCATGAAGAAGCATAAAATGAATTTGTATGGCCTTGCCAAATCTGTCAGGTACATTAACACATAATATGTTACTTATAACAAGGACGGAGCAGATTTATTGCAAATATCTGGTGTAGGAACTATCTCTTGCCAGAAGTGCTTTGGCTGTAGATGAAGGCACCAAAATAAAGGAGTTTACAAATTTCCCTCGGCAAAACTCAGATATGAACATCCAGCACTGCATTGACAATATAGGTAACATGCTACTAAACACAAAGGGGGGGGGTGAACCCTAAAACTGAGTGATCTAGACATCATACATACAAAACAGGCTCTGTACGGCTGCATAGGCATTATAATGTTTACTGTAGGTTTAAGCAAGAGGCTTCATCAAGGGGTTGTTCACCCTTTAATATAGAGAGTGACATTCTGAGACAATTAAAAAGATGTAGTAAAAAGGAGTATTATAATAATAATAATAATAATAATAATAATAAATGTGTAGCTTTGCAGAGCATTTGATTTTTATATGTGGTAATTTGTTCACGTTTAGTGCATTACATATTTTATTAATAATTCTATTAAAAGTTACTTTTTAAGGGATCTTGCTGGGTCAGAGTTTGAAGTTGTCATATAAACTGGCGGTCTGAACTGGGTTGCTGGGAGTTAAAGCACTTATGCTCTGATCTATTGAGTGTTGTGTTCTAACTCCAGTATTGAAGTGTGGCTACTCTGCAAAGTACATGGTGGTTTGCACTTGTTCTTTTAATTCTGCACTCTGCCGTGCAATTGCAAATGCCGTGTAAATTAGGTATTCCATCTTTTTGTGAATAAGTATATTTTTCTGTTGTTATCATAAGTAATTTTACTCTAGGGTATGTAGCCATGTGCTTGCAGCTTACTATTTAGATATGAGTTATTCAAATTTCCCTTGGAGAATAGATGTGCCAAGAGTTATTGTAGGTCCTTAGGGGACAGCTAAAAATAGACATAGGGGGAGATCTCCAACTTTCAGTCAAAGAAATAATGGATTTCAGCTAGCATAGAGCCAGTTATTGAAATACAAATGCCATGCTGGGAAATGCAGTAAAGCTGTATATCCATAGGTGGCAGATCCCACACTAAATTGTATATAGATGTGTTATAGTTGGACCTAAATTGTATTCTAAGCAACTTTTTTAACTGTGGTCTCAAATTTTTAAAATATGAGCTTCATGATTCTGATTCGTTTTTACCTGCAGCTGAAAACAAAATCTGATATCTGGTTGTTGGTGTCACTGACCCTGCCAATAGAAAAACAGATTGACTGCAAGGCTTAAATGATTTTTGTTACTGTTATATTGTTATATTTTTTGCTAATCTTTCTGTTCAGGCCCTCTACTGTTTATCTTAAGTTCAGGTCTTTTAAACTGCTGTCTGTTTTAGGTGTTTAAGCCCTAACAATCCGAGAGCAGTTTAAAGGGTGAGTAAACATCTTGTTCAGACTACAATAAATATAATTCATGCTGAATAGGTGTTATGTTTTGGTAGCCGAGGATGAGTAGAGTATAACAGTGCTTTTATTAGCAGGTTCATGCAGCCATTACACTACAATAGTAGCTTCAACTCTAATACTTTTAAGCAGTCAGATTACCTCACGAGGAAACTTCGGGCGACTTCGGGAAGGCAGTTCAGGGAGACTAGTCGTCTGAAGAAACAATTAGGATTGTTTCCATGGTCAAAGTGTGATAAATCTCATATTCAAATATACATTCAAATAGGGGGATTAAAAATCGAATGTGTGAATTTTGACACTCGAAAATTCAAATTTACTATTCAACTATTGATAAATCTTCTCCATATGTTGAGATAAATTCAATATCTGGCCAAATGAAGGGGACAAATAGTTTTTCAAAGATGATGTTTTTTTACAGGGCAATTTCTGGAATTTTTTTTTTGATAAATACTAGAATAGTATTAATTGTATTTCTCTGGAGTGAAAAATGCATTTTGATGTTAAAACATCTCTGACAAAAAGATACCTACCCAGAAATGTATCCCAAAATGACCATTGTTATCAAACCAATCACTTTGTATGTATACGTTTTTTTCCATGTTTATACAAAGGGAGGAATATATGGGTTAACTAAATGCAATCTGTACTTGGCGTACAAATGAATTTGAGTTTTTTTTTCAGCGAAAAACTAGATTTTTAAGAATTGAATATGAATCAAATATGATTCATATTTTGGGGTCAGAACGATTCAACCGAATATTAGACATTCAAATTGTTTCTTAAATAACCTCCCAGTCGAATTGTGAGTAAATTCAAATTAAAAAAATTCACATGAATTCAAAAGTTGACCTTTGATAAATGGGCCTCCCTGGGTTTGGATTTTAGTTTGTCTGAACACTGGGGATCATACTCAAATATGCCAAAAATGACAATAACTAGATTTGGTACATCTCATAAAATAAGCAAAGACTATTTACAATTAAATAAACTGGTACTTTTGTTGCAAAATTTCCATGGATAGTTTACTTATCAGGGACAAAACAGACCAGTGATCCCAAACCAATGGCTCGTGAGAAACATGTTGCCAGTCCACATAGGGGCTACGAAATGGCCTATCACAGCCCTTATTTGACATTGCCAGAAACATGCTTGTGTTGCTCCCCAACTCATTTTACATGTGAATGTTACTCTGGGGTAAAAAAAAGGTTGCACCCCTGAAATAGACTGTTAGGAACCCCCCAGTGATTTTGGTAACTATGTTTTTAAGGAAGAAAATGCGCTGGCCTGGGAGAAAAAAAGTAATGCTGCATCTTAATTACCTATCCCAGGCATCCCTCTGTAGAGCTAGGGCTACACCATATAGATATCATCCTGCATTTCTCCGCTGCCCCACTGCTCCTCTTTGGCTGTGCTGCCTGCACAGAAATTACCTCCACTCGGGTGCAGGCAGACACGGAGAATTTTGGAGCAGAGACGAAAGATTTTTCATTTTGCACCGAAATCCACTACACCAGCCTGCACCCAAGCTGCGGTAATGCTTATGGGTACAGGCGGTGCAGCTGAAGAGGAGCAGCAGATTCTGTGTGGTGTGGTCCTAGCCATAGGGGCATTTTTATAAATCGGTAAAATAAAGCTGGCCAATTCTATGGGTTTTTTAGGGACAATGTGGTTAAACAGCTTGGATTTTTGATTTCTCTGGCAACTTTATATAGGGCACCGGGCCAAGGGGTAGGCAGAGTAGGCACGTGCCTAGGGCGAAAAGCTGGGGGGGCGCCAGGCACGTACCTCCTCTGTCGCCTACCCCAAGTCCGGTCCCCTTCTGTGCCCGACTCTCTGTGTTTTTTACTCTTTTTTGTGAACCTGCACGTTCACGCCAATGTGCGCATGCGCAGGAGCGCAACGAAGTAAAAACCACAGTCTTTCGCACACTCACGCCATCTTGCACACTCGCGCTAAGCTGGCGCCGAATCCGCCGGCTTTCCTTGAGAACCTGTGTGGTGCAGCCCTGCATAACATAATGTGCATGGTCTAATTATTGTGCCTAATAACTCTTACTAAAAATAACCTCTCCCATATATTCCATTATGCCTCCCCCACATCTCTGCCCTTCTAACCATTCTTTCCATTTTGCTGCATGTGCCCAAGACAATACAGCCTATGTTTCTGTAGCACACCCTTGGATGAAGCCAATATATATGAATAGGTAACTCCAGCACACTCAGTGCCACCCCAAATCTTTCACAGATTAACCACAGCAAGGTAAATGGTGTTTAAACAAGAAGATCCCTTTTTATTATTTAAGAGAAGCAAATGGCAGGTATCTGAATATAACCAGCAATATTAAACAACATGCTCTCCAGATATGCCCCAATAGCTCCCCATCTTCTTTTGTACTGATTCACTGCACATGCTCCATGACACTGTCAGTTACTGTGCTTAGGGACCCACTCACAATATACAGTACACATAGAATAGAAATGTCACAATATAAGGCTGATTAGTAATTAATACAGATAATTACTACACAGCAACACAGAAACCAGTGCAACTAGCATCAGAATTTAATAATCAGCCCTGTAGCATCAGCTTATATTACAGGCCAACCTCATTTTCTGCTTGATAATTTGTGACGACCCCTAAGATCAGCTTCTCAACAGCTGCTCACTGAGCATGTGAGAGTCACAGACACTTTCCAAGATGGTGACCCCCTGTGACAAGTTTGAAATCCTGGATCATTGCTGCTATTGACAAGCTGAAATTTTTAGGGTTTAGTTCTCCTTTAATAAGTCCACCGTTCCCCAATAAGGTTGTGTTACTATTCTAAATATAAGGTTCATGCACAAGTATATTTTTGCAGCTGTTAAAATTGCCAGTCAGGGTGCTGTGGTTCACTCTCTGATATGACTATAAATCATATTTATTTATAAATTTATGTGAAACTTTTCATGGTAGTGCTAGTAGGCAGAAATGATTCCTACTGTGATTTGGCTGCACATTAAAACTGGGTTTACAACTAAATTTAGTAAAAACAATAAATTCTTTTACACATGGAATTTCTGACTTGGCTCTTTTAAGATATGGGTGGGTTCTTCTACAAGCCTCAGTCAGAAGCCTCTGTAATATATATTTCTCTGTCGTCTAAGGGGGACACAGGGAACGATGGGGTTAAGCTCCATCCTCCAGGAGGCAGGACACTTGGTAACATTAATTAAGGGGCGTGCCATACTTGGCTTAACCCCGCACACTGTGCTGAAGCTTCAGTTTTTCAAGTGTCCTGCTACCAGGAGGATGGACTTCCCCTCTGGGGGAAGATTTCTTCGGTCAGCATCGGCTGACACCCGGGGTAATACCAGGAACAGGGCTACCTGCTTCCTAAGGGTTAGCCCCCGCCATGGAACAGCCACCGCGGTAATTCTTCTAGCCATGCGGCTATATCAACCACCCAGACAATGCCTGCTCCAAACTTGGTTGACAGAAGGTCTGGCCGGTGTTAGCTACTACTGAGGTAAGCTGTCCGGTCTCCCCCAGTATCCATATGCTACTGTGGCGCCGGTTTTTCCCCCCCCTCCCCTCCTCCCTCTGCCAGCCAGTCGCCATATCCTCCCTTACTCTCTGGGCCCAGACACGCTTACCAGGAGACCCAGAGGGAGGCTGCCTCTGCTCTGCTGCGCATATAGTGAAAATTCCGCATTCGCGTCTGGTTATTGGCGCCATTCAGTGCGCGACGCCATTTTCAAATGACGTTCGCGGTGGAACGCATTGCGTTCCAGCGGCCATTTTGCGCACCACACTGAGCGGGCAGACACGCGTCGCACAGAGGGAGCAGATGTAACTGCTCGGTACACACAGAGCGACTGGCAGCAAAGGAGGGGAGAGACTCTTCACCACTACAAGCAGCGTTTAAAGTGACCTACATGGTTTAACTCACGCACACTTGCTTGGTTATCAGGTGAATTACAATGGCAGAAGGTAGGCCAGTGGGCTTATTCTCTAGGGCGGGGGGAGGGCATCCAGCACAGGTCATTTATTTTGCCTGTAACAAATGTCACTCAAAAATCGCTGGGGGCCAGAGTGAGCCACTTTGCAGGTCTTGTTCTGCTGAGCAAGGGGCTCCTGCCGTTGTGGGGCATAATTCAGATTCAGTAGCGAATCTATCTGAAGGTACAAACGAACAGGGTACACCACAAGAACCCGGCACCAGCAGAGCTCAGGATTTACCGGCCCCCCTCTGGGCGGTACAATTGTCACAGTCCTTAGCATCCCTGCAGGGGCTCCCAGCTATAGCCGATAATTTAGGCAAAGCACTAGCAAAGCTGGGCCACAAACACGGCAGCAAGCGCAAGCGCACACATGGCGCTAAAGTCGACAATCCATCTAACACATCCCCTGACGAGTCGTCAGTAGAACAGGTATCATCTCAGTCAGAGGGTGAGATACCTTATTCAGGCGAATCCTCTGATGAGGAAGAGGAGAATATAGAGGCTGAGAGAGACCGTGATTCCCAACATGACGTTGATAAAATCATTAAGGGGGTACTTGAAGTACTTAACATTTCACAAACACAAATCCACATTATGTTTTCCATCGCATGAACAGTTGATGGACATGTTGCAGGATGAATGGAACAATCCAGAACGGAAGTTTCAAGCCACTAAGAAGTTTTCTAAGTCCTACCCGTTTCCCAAAGAAATAGTAGACAAGTGGACGATTCCTCCAGTCGTGGATGCCCCAGTATCCAGACTGTCAAAATCTACCGCGCTACCAGTCAATGACGCGGCGGCCTTTAAGGATCCATCTGATAAACGTATGGAAGGGTTTTTAAGGGCTATTTACTCGTCCTCTGGTTCAACTCTCAGGCCCAGTTTGGCATCAGCCTGGGTTTCCCGAGCTATTCAATCATGGTCAGAATCATTGGTCAAGGACATCCAAGAGGGAGTCCCCAGAACTGATCTATTGTCTTCAGCACAGACGCTTGCGGAAGCATCAGCTTATTTGTGTGACACTACTCTAGATGTTTCGCAAATCACAGCTCGAACTTCAGCACTGTCCATTGCAGCACGCAGAACATTGTGGCTTAAAAACTGGTCTGCTGACCTAAGTTCCAAGAAGTCACTAACCTCGTTACCATTTAAAGGACATAGACTGTTCGGAGAGGAACTTGAGAAAATAATTTCACAGGCTACGGGGGGAAAGAGCACCTTTCTCCCTCAGGCGAAGAGCAAGTTTACAGGAACAACCAGACGTGGACGGTTTTTTCGTGGGCAAATCGGCCGTTATTCACGCAAAAGCAGCCCACCACAACGTTCACACTTTCGGGGGAAAACCAGTGATAAAGGTCGTACCCCATGGAAGTCCAACAAAACATTCAACAAACCTGCAGGAGATAAGTCTACCTCAGCCTGACGGGGCACTCCCTCCGGAATCGCTAGAGCAAATAGGGGGCAAGTTATTGCGATTCTGGGAGGTGTGGATCCATCATTCAACAGATGCATGGGTCAACGAAATAGTCTCAGAGGGCTATCACCTCGATTTCACAAGATCGCCCCCACGAAAATTTTTCATGTCCACAGTTCCAACTCATCCCAGAAAGGCTCAGGCCTTCTTACACTGCATTGCCAATCTCGAGCGCACCGGAGTAATTATACCAGTACCAAGACAGGAGAGATTCTCAGGGTTCTACTCCAATCTGTTCATAGTGCCAAAGAAGGACGGGTCCTTCAGGCCGGTGCTGGATCTCAAACTGCTAAACAAGTTTATCCGTTCCATTCATTTCAAGATGGAGACTCTCCGCTCTGTGATACGGGGAATGGAACAAGGACAGCTGATGATGTCATTAGATATCAAGGACGCTTATCTCCATGTCCCAATCTGGGCCCCTCATCAGAAATATCTCCGATTTGCATTTGCAAATCTACACTTTCAGTTTGTGGCACTGCCGTTTGGCCTGTCCTCGGCCCCACGGGTGTTCACCAAGTTAATGGCGGTCACAGCAGCAACATTACGGCTTCAGGGAGTGTCTGTGACTCCGTATCTGGACGATCTTCTCCTCAAAGCCAGATCAGAAGTGAAGGCCAAGGAGGACCTAAACAAGTCGATCCGACTGTTGCAGAGCTTCGGCTGGACCATCAATTGGTCAAAATCCAACCTTCAACCAAGCTATCAGATGGTGTTTCTGGGCTTGGAGTTCAACACAATCTCACAGTTGGTATGCCTTCCACAAGAGAAACAACACAAGATCATGAAGCAAGTTCGGTTACTGCTATCACACCAGAACCCTACCGTACACATGGCAATGCAGGTTCTGGGTCTCATGGTCTCAACGATCGAAGCGGTACCATTTGCTCAGGTTCACCTTCGTGCCTTACAAGCAAATATACTATCCTCTTGGAAGGGGGGACCTCTGTCTCGAGTGGTCAATCTCTCCCAGACAACAAGGGAGAACCTTCAGTGGTGGTTGAGGATGGACAACCTAACCACCGGACAATCCTGGGCGACTCCGGAATGGAATGTCATCTCCACAGACGCCAGTCTAAAAGGTTGGGGTGCAACCTGGAACAATCTATCAGCACAAGGTCAATGGTCTCACGGGGAGTCCAAACTCCCCATCAACATACTAGAATTACGGGCCGTAAAACTAGCGCTGACTCAATGTTCCTGTCTCATGTACCAAAAACCAGTTCGCATCCAAAGCGACAATGTCACCACAGTGGCGTACATAAATCGTCAGGGAGGAACTCGCAGCAAAGCAGCACTGCAGGAAGTCCAGCTCATACTGGAGTGGGCAGAGGTCAACCGAGTAAGATTGTCGGCCATCCACATTCCGGGAGTGTCCAACATAAAGGCAGACTTTCTCAGTCGAAACCAAGTTCGACCAGGCGAATGGGAACTTCATCCGGAAGTGTTCGCGGAACTAGTGGGTCTCTGGGGTCAACCACAGATAGATCTGATGGCATCCAAATCCAACCGGAAGGTACACACATTCTTTGCACGGGCTCGAGACCCACTAGCGGCAGGGGTGGACGCCATGACACAAACATGGACATTCGACCTGGCGTACGTTTTCCCCCCTCTTCCGATGTTGCCTCGAGTGCTCAAGAAAATCAGGCAGTCAACACTGACAGTAATTGTAATAGCCCCTTATTGGCCTCGGTGAACATGGTTCTCCGATCTGCAGGATTTGTCGATAGACCAACCAGTTCGTCTACAATGCAGACCAGATCTGCTCAACCAGGGCCCAGTGTCGCATCCCAATCCCGGACTATTCGCTTTGACGGCATGGCTATTGAAGCATCCATCTGGCGAAGACAGGGGATAGCAGAAGAAGTTATTGCCACAATGCTTAAGGCTCGTAAACCCACTTCTTCTAAGTCTTACCACAGAGTTTGGCGTTCCTACTATAATTGGTGTCAAGAGCTAGATGTCTCGGCCCTAGAACTCAATTTACCCAGACTTCTATCATTTCTTCAGCAAGGTCTACAATTAGGCCTAAAGCTCAGTTATCTGAAAGTCCAAGTTTCGGCATTATCTATTTTGTTTCAACATCGACTAGCAACAGAGGACACCATACGTACCTTCTTACAAGGTGTGGCGCATGTAGTTCCTCCATTTCAACAACCAGTCGCAGGATGGGACCTTAACTTAGTACTGGAAGCATTGCTGGATTCGCCATTCGAACCCATGCATTCTATCTCCGACACTTGGATCACCTACAAGACAGTGTTCCTAGTTGCTATTTCTTCAACCAGAAGGGTGTCCGAACTGAGCGCTCTATCCTCGGATCCGGCCTTTCTGGTGTTCCATAGAGACAAGGCGGTGTTACGGACAGTTCCATCATTTTTACCCAAAGTTGTATCTTCCTTTCACATTAATCAGGAAATCATAGTGCCATCACTATGTCCGGATCCCAAAAATGACAAGGAACGACGTCTTCACAAATTAGATGTAGTCCGAGCCCTTCGGTGGTACCTTGATAGGACAAAGCCTTTTCGGAAATCAAAGACTCTTTTTGTGCTTCCTGCTGGTCCTCGTAAGGGTCTTCCTGCTTCCAAGACTACCATTGCTAGCTGGATAAAAGAAGCCATCAGGCAAGCTTACCTTTCCAAAGGCAAGACGCCACCAAAGACTATCACGGCTCACTCCACAAGAGCCACGGGAGCATCAGCGGCCTGGCGCAACTCTGCCTCAATGGATCAGATCTGTAGAGCAGCCACCTGGTCCTCAGTTCATACCTTTACTAAATTTTACAGACTTGACACCACTTCTTCAGCTGAGGCCTCTCTGGGCCGCAGGGTGTTGCAGTCTGTTTTGCCTTAATGTTCAATCTGGCTCGTCCCACCCTGCTGTTTTCCTGGGACTGCTTTGTTAAGTCCCCATCGTTCCCTGTGTCCCCCTTAGACGACAGAGAAAATAGGATTTTTTTGCTACTCACCGTTAAATCCTTTTCTCTGTAGTCGGAAGGGGGACACAGGGCTTCCCGCCCTAGGACGAGCCTTTGACCAGACGGTCGTGTCCAGGATAATCCCTGGCTTTCATTCTGTCATAGTTGTTATCAGTTAATTTTTTCTTTGGAACAAACTGAAGCTTCAGCACAGTGTGCGGGGTTAAGCCAAGTATGGCACGCCCCTTAATTAATGTTACCAAGTGTCCTGCCTCCTGGAGGATGGAGCTTAACCCCATCGTTCCCTGTGTCCCCCTTCCGACTACAGAGAAAAGGATTTAACGGTGAGTAGCAAAAAATCCTATTTTCACTGGTTGCATCTTATAGAACAAACCACTCTGTGGCTTGGACTGTAAATGTCAAGTTCAGCTTGGAAACAAGACCTTGTGTAGGAGAGAAAGATTGCCACGAGAATGCAGATTGGGATCTCTGGAGGTTTGCTATTGATCTCCTGGTTGTTCCTGGTGTGTAAGAGGAAGCCCAAGAGAGGAGCCTGAGACATAGAGACAGAGTGCTGGAGCCTGAGACATAGAGACAGAGTGCTGGAGCTTGAGACATAGAGACGGAGTGCTGGAGCATGAGACATAGAGATCGAGTGCTGGAGTCTGAGACATAGAGATGGAGTGCTGGAGCTTGAGACATAGAGACGGTGTGTTGGAGCATGAGACATAGAGATCGAGTGCTGGAGTCTGAGACATAGCGATGGAGTGCTGGAGCTTGAGACATAGAGACGGAGTGCTGGAGCATGAGACATAGAGATGGATTGCTGGAGTCTGAGACATAGAGATGGAGGGCTGGAGATTGAGACATAGAGACAGAGTGCTGGAGCCTGAGACATAGAGACGGAGTGCTGGAGCCTGAGCTTGCGAGAGAACACAAGTGTCAAGCGGCCTGTAACTGTGCCTGCAGAGAGGCAGTCTGTTGGGAAAGTGCCTACTTGGAAGTAGAGAAGCCATGGGGTTAGTATTTATCTATGTTTTAATATAACAATAGAACATATAAAACACACTTGGATTATGTAACATATTAACATGCCACAAGTTCCATGCAGGGAAAGCAGTAACCATGCAAATGTGAGGTATATTAGTTCTGGCCCTTGAGAGGGTCCCATAGTAGGGTAGTGGATGCTGCTAGACAACCTTAGGAACTAAGGCACTGCTGGTAATAGGCAGTTACTGTTAAAATAAATGTCCCCTTGGCATGATTTGGGTGCTGCCTGCTGAGAAATGCCAGTGGAGAATACATACTGTGTAACATGAGTGTTTCATATACACTCAGACACAATAGGCCAGATTTTGTATGTTGTTCAGTACAGGCAAGTGTAATATGTGTATTCAGAGCAGTGATGTGCAGGATTTTAAGTGCAAGTGAACTACAGCTGCCAGACTGGAGGTGCTGAAAAATATACCTCAAAAGCACACATGTATGTGTAAAATGCAAAAAGTTTTTGTCCTATGCAAATTCTTCATTGGCCCTCAGCCAATAGTAGCAAGACTTGTAAATGGGTCAGACTCAATCAGCAGCTACCAAACCATCAGATTTCTTTTCATACAGTTTGTTCTTTATTTATAAATAATCACATCTTGCATATAACATATAATTATAAACCGCAATATTACCATTTGATATATATAAAATTTGTAAATGAAAAAAGTACATGGACCGTTTTCAGGAATGTAGATGATATGATCCCAAATAAGGGGATTTTGTACTTACCGTAAAAACCCTTTCTAGTAGGCCCGAACTGTCAGTGCAGACGTAGTGGGATTTGTCATCCTTCACCTCTGGAGGCAGGACAGAATAAACTTGTTGACTCCTGGCTCCTCCTCCTCCTCTATATATAGGCTGGCTCCACGAGTCCTTCCCCAGTTCCTTTGAAAGCTCAGTCGTTGGAGACAGTACAGGCAGAAGGAAGAGTAAGAGACAACAGACAGAGCAGATAGCGAGAAAGAGGTCCCTGTGCCCATACTAAAATCAGCCTGGGTGGGACTTACTGCACTGACAGTTCGGGCCTACTAGAAAGGGTTTTTACGGTAAGTACAAAATCCCCTTTTCTCTAGTCGGCCCTCCTGTCAGTGCAGACGTAGTGGGACGTCCAACAGCTGTCCCCTTGAAGGGTGGGTATAACGAACAATGGAGGAGCCGCAATTCACATAATCAAACTGCCACTGCGGCCTGTAAAACTTTTCTGCCAAACACGGCTGGTTGAGAAGCAAAAACATTTAACTTGTAAAACTTCACAAAAGTATTGGGAGAGGTCCAAGTAGCTGCCTTGCAGATTTGTTCTGCAGTTGCCAAATTTTGAAGCGCCCATGAAGTGCTCTGTGCTCTCGTAGAGTGTGCCTTAACTGCAAAAGGTCTGAGGGTATGTTGACAATCATAAGCCACGTTAATCGTCTCCACCAACCAGCGGGCAATTGTCCTCTTAGACACTGCTAAGCCCTTGTGGGTGGTAGCGTAGGAGATAAACAAGGAGTCGGACCGCCGGTACAGAAGGGACCTTTTCAAATATATCCTCAGTGCTCTCACTGCATCCAAGGTATGAAGTGCCTTTTCCCGTTCATGTGTAGGATTTGGGCAAAAAGATGGAAGAACAACGTCCTGATTAATGTGAAAGTCGGACACGACCTTGGGTAAGAAACCGGGCATGGTACGAAGTACCGCCTTATCTGCATGAAGAGATGTCCACGGTTCTTTACAGGAAAACGCTGCTAGTTCAGACACCCTCTTCGCTGAGGTGATGGCAATCAAAAATGTAACTTTCAAGGTTAGCCATTTAAGGTCACAAGAGTCCAGCGGTTCAAAGGGAGGCTTTTGAAGGGCAGTGAGAACAAGTGGAAGATCCCAGGTGGGAAGCGGCTGTTTCAGTGATGGTCGCGTTCTGGCAACACCCTTAAAAAATTGTTGTAGCTCGTGTTTGTCCGCCCAACGAGTGTTAGTTAAGGCAGAGATGGCGGATACTTGAGTCTTCAGTGTACGAAGTGCTAAGCCCTTATGGAACCCATCGGTAAGGAATTCAATGACGGCACAGGTAGAGCTCCCGTCACTCGAAAGGTTATGACGGTTACACCATGAAATGAAAGTCCGCCACACCTTGTAGTAGAGCCTCGAGGTAGATCGTTTTCTAGCCTGCAATAGTATGTCTATCGCCTTCTGTGAATACCCCTGTTGCGCCCATCCCCTGGTCTCAATAGCCATGCCGTTAAACAAAGGAGTGGTAAATTGGGGTGATTGACCGGTCCCTGAGTGAGGAGATCTGGACGGAGAGGTAACCTGAAGGGTTTGGATATGGACAGTCGAATCAAATCTGTGTACCAAACACGGTTGGGCCAGTCGGGTGCTATGAGTATCGTCGTGGCCTCGCAGCTCTTTATCTTTTCGATGATCCTGGGGAGGATCGGAAGAGGTGGGAATGCATACACCAGAGTGAAATTCCAAGGGATAACTAGAGCGTCCAGGTAGGAGGCTCCGGGGTCTCTCGTCCTGGCACAGTAAACTGGAAGTTTTTTGTTGTGTCTGGAGGCCAGCATGTCGATTTCCGGGGTCCCCCATCTGAGAATCAACTGTTGAAACACCTCGTCGTGCAGTGACCACTCCCCGTGATCTACGGTAGTTCTGCTCAGATAGTCGGCCTCCCAGTTCTGTACCCCTGGTATGAACACCGCGGACAGGTGTGTCACTGTCTGCTCCGCCCAGGTGAGAATTTTGGACACCTCTTGCATGGCAAGTCTGCTGCGCGTGCCCCCCTGTTTGTTTATGTAAGCCACTGCCGTGGCATTGTCGGAATTCTGTAGCCTTGATGAATTATTGAGAGAACCCAGCTGTCTGTAACGTGTGACTCCCATTCCCCAAGGTAGCTGTGTAGCCGTCCCCCCACCCGACCCTGCCCTAGAAGGGCTGAGTCAGGCGGACGTGGATCTGGTTGGGGTCGGCTTCTTAGTGTTTGTACGGCTGTGTTGTTGCCACGGTTGGCGACGTTTCTGTGTCTGTTCAGAGGTAGAAGTTTTGAAGCCGGAACGAAAGGAACGAAAGGGTCTGGATTGTGTAGTCCAACTCTTTCTGGTAGGAAATTTGTTTGGTGTGTCAAACCTTTGTTTTCTTGTAGTAGGAAGAAAGGTACTCTTACCCCCCGTCACCTCTGCTATGATCTGTTTGAGGTCAGGGCCGAAGAGTGAGTCACCAGTGAATCTTAAGGACAAGAGTCTCATCTTAGAGGCAGTGTCACTTGACCAGTGGCGGAGCCATAGTGCACGTCTGGTAACTACTGCATTCGCAGTGGCTTTGGCTGCCAGTTTGGTAATCTCCATAGAGGCATCCGCCAAGAATGTGAAAGCTGTCATGAGCTTGGTCAGTTCCTCCTGTAAGTCCTGGCTTGAGAATGGTGGGTTGTGGGCCAATTCCTGTGCCCAATGCTTGGCTGTGCGAGCTAACCCTGCAGAAGCTATCGCCGGTCGAAGTATAGCTGCCGCCTGGACATAAGACCTCTTTAATGTAGATTCCATGCGACGATCTAGTGGGTCTTTGAAAGCCGCCTCTTCTGCAGGGAGAGCGGTATGCCGAGATAACCTAGCTACTGCCGAGTCTACACGAGGAGCTTTGTCCCACTTTTTTTGGTGTTCTTCCGACACTGGGTAGGTTTTGAAGAATCTCTGCGTAAGAGCAATTCGTCTCTCAGGTTGGTTCCATTCTGCTTCAATAGCCTGTTTTACTGAGTTAAAGACAGGAAATGTCAATTGAGATTTCTTGTGGACCCCCAACAGCTTGTCAGCTTTTGATAAAGTCACGGACTCATCCTTGATTTCCAACGTTTGCAACATTTCCCTGAGTAACTTCCGGGAGACTTCGGGATTAGCCACACCTGACTGCTCAGTGTCTGACTCCCCCTCTGTGGAGTCATGATCAGAAAAAACTGCTTGGTGAGGAGTGTGATCCTCTTCCTCTGAATCTGATGCTAAGCCGTCCTCCGATTCAGATGAGGAGACTAGTGTTGTTGGGGCTTTGCGTTTTTTTGATCCCTTGTTCACTAGTGGAGCTGGTCTAGATGTTGAAGGTAGCGGTTGGATTGACTTCATAATCCATTGCATAAATTCCCCAAATTGAGGTGGTACTGTAGTGGAGGGGTCTGAATCTGATTTATGCCGTGGGGTAAAGGTAGCAGCCTCTGCCGCCTCTGAGTTGGGTGTAGGTGGTGTGGTTGGTACCGGTAAAAATGGGCCCGGTGAGTTAACCCTGTCTTCAGCAATGGGAGCAGCACAAGATCCCTCTGCTGTAAGTGATGGCATAGTTTGAGGGGACAAGATAGGTGGTCCTTGTGACTCTGCTCTTTTTTGTGGTTTACAGTCTGAGCAGTAGTTTCTCTCTGACTTCCTTAAAGAATGTCTACAGCTCTTACATGTAGGTAGTTTCTCAGGCCTCTTTTGTTGGGGCTTTGTCTTTTTAACCCCTGCAATATCTGCACGCAGTTCTGTTAGTGAATCTGCTCTCTCCATGATGTATGTCCCCTTAAGAGCTTGTATTGCGATAAAAACCAGCTGCTGTTATGCTGTTCGGATGTGGAGTACCAGATACTTGCGGTTTATGTAGTGTGGTGAGCACCTAATGATCCGTGTCAGTCCTTGTTGCAGCTGTAGAGAACTAGACAGCAAGCGCTCTGTGCGCACTCGACCAGCAGCGTGTATGCCGTATGCAATGGCGCAGTGGTGTGACGTCAGTGCGACTCGAATAGAGGCGCGAACTGTGTTTGGCGCGCTTCTGCCCCTGAGCGGATCGTTGCCTAGAAACCGCTTAGGGACACAGAACTGGTAATCGCGCGCCCTTTACTGCCGTCCTAGAGTTACTAACTCCCGCGAACAACACAGTAATCGTGGCCGCCAATGTTAGTGCCAGTTTGCCGACTTGCTAAGCAGAGATACACTCCCCTGCCGCGACCACGGTACAGCCGTAAGAGGAACTGCCGTCTCAGTCGCATGAGCTTACCTGTCGGCACCCCGTGTCTCCCAACTGCCCATTGTGTGAGGAGGGAAGTGTGGGATTAAACAACGTGTGTATAATGCGGGTAGCTCAGCGTACCCTTGTGTTGTTAGCCGTGATAGCTCAGCGTATCACCTATGGCTGCAGGCAGCTCCTGCTTGCCTGAATATCCTGTTGCACCTAATTGGCAGCTCAGCGTGCCCTGAAGGTGATGGTACAAACTGATCGATGAAAAATAACAAAAGCAAGGAAATAAAAGTAAAAAGAAAATAAAAAATCACTGTCCTTTCCTCCAAGGCAGGACAAAAAACTGGGGAAGGACTCGTGGAGCCAGCCTATATATAGAGGAGGAGGAGGAGCCAGGAGTCAACAAGTTTATTCTGTCCTGCCTCCAGAGGTGAAGGATGACAAATCCCACTACGTCTGCACTGACAGGAGGGCCGACTAGAGAAAGCTGAGCACATTACCTCAACTGCGACTGTATCACACGTTTAACACAGGCATTTCAAGTAAGCGAATGGATCAAATGGGAAAAGTCTTGCTTCTCAGGGGAGATACTATGAAATATAAAACTGAATACACTATCTATGTAATAAATGTATCAGAGGAACAACAGGGATCATATTGCTTATTGAAATGTAGCTTCAGTTCTGATATGGAATTCTGATATTAACAGCAATACAGTATATTACCACAAATTGAGCACTTCATAATTATTGCCTCTATCTAGAATTTATATATTCAAAGTAGAAAATCAAGTACTTTTCCCAGTAGTGTGGTATATACTGTATACTGTAAGTTCAGTAACTTATCATAACCAGTCAGCAGTTATCTTTAATTGGACAAATACAATTACGTAACAATTGCCTAAAGCTCAGTGTCCTCTTACAACTCTCAGCTTTTACCGTTTCCTCTTTGGTAAGTGCCAAAAAGTTCATGGTTCAATGGAAAGTATATAGCCACTTGCTGAGTAGTGGAGCTTATTTGAAAATAAAGTGGATGTCTTGCCACACGCAAGTTCCTAGAGTTCAACATATAGTTAGGCAGCTGTATCAAAGGTTGGGTTGTGAATGTACAGATCATTAGGAGAAAGGCTTAAGATAATAACCCCCCACAAGTATGCTTTCAGTTCAGAAACTTTTAGCAGGTTCCAGTTAGAGACATTATCGGGGTATTTAATAAACCTTTGAAGTTATCTTGTCAGGCATTTTGAGGCAAAAACTGGAAGATTTATTATATCTCGAAAAAAAAAGCCAGAATATGAAAATCTGCCATCTATGACCTAGTGAAATCATGTATAAGTCAATGGGAGAGGCAATAATCGCAACTTGATGATTTGTGCGGAGTTTAGCCCAAAAATCCAAAAAATTCATCATTTCCGGCAAAAGTTTAACAATTCGGGAAAAAAGTTTGAAAAAATGGGACGATTTTATCTGGTTTTTGCCCGAACCAATTAATTTGAGTTTTTTTTGTTATTAAATAAGGTCAAATCAGTCATGGGATTTTTTTTTTATATAAAATATGAGAAATTCAGAGTTTAGTAAATAACCCCCTAATTATGTTCAGCATATGAGAAGAAGGAAATTGTTAAGAGCATAAAATAAACTGGGAACAAAGAAAAGGAAAAGCAAGAAAGGAGTAGAAAAAAAGAGACGATATGTCATGAACAGAATAGAATTGATGGGTGACAAAAGAAAATGGTATGGGGTAAAATCCAAAGACCAGGAGGGAAGGGGCACAGAAGAAGCGAGAGGTGAGAATTTTGGGAAATTCACAACCCATGCATCACTACACTGTTTTTTTAAAATGTATATTCTATGAAAAATGTAAAAAAATACATTTCTAAAAAAAGAAAAAGAATGTTCAGAATGGCAATGAAGAGCATCAATGAATGTGTATGAGTTTAATACATGAAACAATGAAGATGTAGCTCTTTATACAGTCAGAATAATAAAACGAACTGTTTGATTACTATAGGAAATCCAGGAGTGCACACAGTGGCGGATTATGGACATGTGAGGCCCCTAGGCTACACTTTCCACAGGGCCCCCATCTAGGGTACCACATTTTTTTCGGCGCGGTCCGCGGCACATTTTTTTTTTTTTAAAAAAAAGTTGACCACCGCATAAATACGCTAGTGGATTTCAAGCTTAGGCAATGGCACCTGACACTGGTGTATTTACGTGGCGGTCAGCTTTTTTAAAAACGGTGTCACAGACCATCTGAGACCCTGAATGGCCACTGGCACCTGCTGCTAGATAGCTGGCTTGATGTTTCAAAAAATGTTTTTTTTTAAAGTTATCTTAAAAAAATAGCAGGTACGCAGCTGTTGCCTGGGAGTGGGACCAATGCTGAGCCCAACAGTGGTGCACAGCACAGCCAGCGGTACCTGGTTGATTCAGCCTGTTTGGACCTGGCTACATTTTTAATTCGAATTAGAAAAATACTATGTCCTGCAGGCTGCAAAGCACTACTGGATCTGGTGCTGCCTGCCCCCATGTCTTGCTGCTTTCTAGCTGGCTGGGAGACAATTTAGGCAGGATTAAGGCAAGATATAGGTAGATTTAGGCAAGAAGTGGATTACACGTGTCTTCTGCCAGAGACTAGGATCGCATGTGTGCGCTCAACTCTCCAAAGCTGCTTCAGTGTGACGCATCTGCTTCAATGCACACAAGTAACGTCACTGGTGCTTGCCAATTCTGCAGAAGACAGCCCGGCTTTAGAGACATTTGCATGCACATGACTTATAGACCTGCTGCACCCGGGCGCCTTGCCTAAATTTTCGCCCAGCCAGCAGTAAGCATCGGCAAGCACCAGGCAGCTACAGTGGACGGTGAATTTTTTTTTTTAAAGAAAAAACAAATTTGCAAAAAAAACCCATGGGCCCCTGACCACTATGGGCCTCTAGGCTATAGCCTATGCGTTAATCCTGGTCACAGAAGTGTAACTTTGGCCAATGTGGACTGTTATACTGATGCCATTGAGGAATGAGAATTGGTTAAATGTTCTTATGACACTGGAATATAATTTGCAGTATTGAAGGTGAATAGGCTACAAGACTTTAAAGTATTTTTAATGACAAGTTGAACAAACATACTTTTAGAAGCAATTCGAAACATCAGTCCTTCCTGAGTTGTCTCCCCAAAAGTACCAGCATCAGTTTCACAGCTTTCCATGTTCTCCACTAAATTTTCAGATGGTGCATCTCTATAAATAAACATATACCAAAACCGGAAAAAAAAGATTTGAAGCAGTGGATAAAACTATTGGGCAGATTTACTGACTGGCGAAAATACGCCAGCGTCCACTTCGCACCGAGCACAACACTTCACCAGGCGAAAACTCAATCTGACTGCCAATTCACTAACATGCGGAGGTTCGTACCGGGCGACGAACGCTGGCGACTTTTCGCTAGCGGTACATCAGTAATGCGAGCATTTCAAAGCGAAGATACGCTAACATTCATTTCTGCCTAGCGAAAATTTGCTACAGATCCTGCGCTCAGGTTCATTTGCATATGGCGAGAAATTTAAAGTTGAATGGACGTCTTTATGTTATATGCTGCAGCAAATACTTTATATTTACACTGTTTATTACACATGTTCAGGAAACCTTAATAAAGACAATAGAGTTGTTATAATGCCCTACACACGAGCCCAATGTAAAGTTAATGTTCTATATGTTAGAAAATGTATGGAGAAAACCGGTTACCAAAAAACATTTTTTAAGGACTTTTGCAGCCTATCACTCTGAAAAAAGAAAACGTCGCCAGCATTTTTTGAACTTTGATGCCTTTTCCACTCACAGAATATAATGTAATTGACAGAAGATTGAGGAAGATCTATGCACTGCATTGCACTTCTCCTGGTCTGAGCTGGCTACGGCAAGTCTAAGGTAACGTTCAGTAAAATCTGCATTTTAGTGAATTTGCAGAATAACATCCATTCACCAGAACTAATTGCCGCCTGGAGATAAAGTGAATGACGACTAGCGCCTGTCTCTTTCGCTAGCGAATTGGCGCCTGTGCCCGTTAGTAAATTGGCGATGTCCCTGCGGGCGGTAACGTTAGCGAATTGACGTTAGCGTTAGCCACTTAACCTTTTAGTAAATCTGCTCTTATACATTTTAGCTGATAATACAGGACACAGTGTTCCATCATTAGGATCTGTTACACAAGGGTCAGGAGAGATGAGAGGGGGCATGCAGGACTCCTTTGTTTCTCTGTTCATATCTCTGTCTTTTATAAGTAAACAAGCAGGTCACCTATAAGATAACTTATAGTATATTATAGAATGTCTAATTCTAAGCAACTTTTCAACTGGACTTCATTACTTTTTTTTTTAATTATTTGCATTTTCTTCTGACTCTTTTCAGCTGTCAAATAGGGGTCACCGACCCCATCTAGAATTTTTTTTTCTGTAAGGCTACAAATGTATTGTTACTTTTTATTGCTCATCGTTCTATTCACGTCATCTCCAATTCATATTCCAGTCCCCAGTGGCGGATTAAGGACGTGAGGCCCCTAGGCTACACTTTCCATGGGGCCCCCTTGCAGGGCTGGCCTTTATTTCGGCGCGGTACGCGCCACGGTTTTTTAAAGAAAGCTGACCGCCGTGTAAATATGCTAGCGGTTTCAAGCTTAGGCAATGGCACATGACGCTAGCATATTTACACGGCAAAACAAAAATTATTTCAATGTCTGCAGAAATGATTTCACTGTCCGTATTTACACGGCGAAACAAAAATTATTTCACTGACTACCAAAATGATTTCACTGTCTGCAGAAATGATTTCACTGTCTGCAGGCTACAAAAATGATTTCACTGTCTGCAGGCTACAAAAATGATATCACTGTCTGCAGAAACAATTTCACTGTCTATAGAAATGATTTCACTGTCTGCAGAAAATATTTCACTGTCTGCAGAAATTATTTCACAGTCTGCAGAAATTATTTCACTGTCTGCAGGCTACAAAAATTATTTCACTGTCTGCAGAAATTATTTTACTGTCTGCACGCTACAAAAATTATTTCACTGCAGACACAGTGAAATCACTTTTAGGCGCAGGCTGGTTCTGCCTCTACAGCTGTTACTGGGCACAGCCAGGTGCCCCCTGCACCCTCCCTGCTGCTGGCCAACCCAACCCCTCACCTGAAGTTTTTAATTAAAAAAAAAAAAGTCTCTGCCCACTGGCACAGACTGCTGCAGGACCGGGGCTACTACTGCTAGTCTGCTACCATCCTGCGTCCTCTGCACTAGCTGGCCTGGCCCCCTTGGGCCCCCACCCCTGTGCCTTGCTCTAGCTAGCAGCCTGGGACTGAGTCTGACTGTCTAAGACAACCGTGTTGTGCTTAAATTATAGAGTAAGCTGCAAGCTAATAAAAGCAACTCTTGGGCTTGGGTGGCAAGTGGTGACGAGTCACAACAACGAAGAACGAAGGGAGACAGTCTCCTCTGCCTGAGTCTCTGACCACGTGTGTTCAAAAGTGCACCGCGCTCAACTCTTTTAAGCCTTTGGCGCACACCAGTGACATCACTAGTGAGCGCCTTTCAAAGAAGATTGTAACCTGGTTAGGCTTAGAGTCGAGATTGGTTGCACTTGCACAGCATACACGCAGAGAGACGCACTTACGCTGATCACGCAAATCTGCCTGCTTTCAGTGCCTACTGTGCAAGTTGTCGATGTTCTCTGACCTTTCCCAGTCCCAGGCAGCAAACGGGGGGGGGGGGCAACTTGGGGGGGGCAACCTGGACCCGGTGAATTTTTAAAATAAATAAAAATTCAGTAAAAAGCCCATGGGCCCCTAACACCAATGGGCCCCTAGTTGTTAAGCACAGGGCTATGCTGCATTATTCTCTTTGCCTTGCCTCACGTGAACCATTAGGTGCAGGGGGCACAATAGCACAAGGGTATAACTGTTCTGTATTAGAGCCAGAAGCAAGTTGTGGTTGCATTGCATGTTGATGGAGACAGTTCTGTACTATGGGGGTACATCATACCCTAATATGGTAGGAAGGTTTCTCAGCTTATTCCCCAGACTTTATAATGAGAACAGAAAGAGCATTGCTGGCCCCTTGACCTTAGCACAAAACACACTCATTCTCTCACTCAGTGGCTCTATAAACACATACAAAGTCTTGTCAATGCAGAACGTGCTTATAGCTATATTTATTCATTTATTGAGCTGGATTTTCCTTTCTGAAACTCCCAGTGTACTGTAGCTAATGAACAAATCATAAAGTTGCACATTTGGCCAAGCATATTGTCAGCTAATACTCACTATATTTACAGATTGTAATTGCCCATGGTTTATGTGGCCATTAAACATGATTTGACTGGACTGGCATTCATTCTGCACAATGCGTGCCAACTCAAAGTTTAATAATTGGGGTCATTGGTATGTAAAGTGTTTAAGCATTTTATTTCCAATACTGCATCACTATTGGCTTAATCATTTAATTTTTTCCCTGTTTAAATTGACTCTCCCGATTTCTTAAATTAAACAGCTTAAAACTAGATCTTGCATCTATAGCTGGATGTATGTCGGGTTTGTGCAGAAACATATATGTCTCCCTCTTGTGGCTGACACTGCTCTCTGCTAATAAAATACAATTAAGCTTATGAATAGAGCTACAAATTCATGTTTACACAAAATTGATCATAGAATTGTTCTTTATTATTAGCCGAACACATAAGAATTATTCTAAATAGATTCTTCCTGTCTTATGCTAATCACACATTAATTAAGGAAGGAATATTGGCAGTTTTGATGAGTTTATATTAAAGGTTATAATTGATGTTGTTAAGGGGTAAAACAGTCAGAGAAGACAGTGAGATCCTCACAGCAGTGCACAATTGCACAAGCACCAAGTTCAGGACTAAAAGAAGGAAGACTGTGCTGGAGGGACCCAAAAAGAATCACTCTTTGTCCAGACCACCTCCCGAAGAATGAATGGTGACACCTTAAAGGCCAAGGCAAAGATCCAGTTGTTTGGTCCCAGACGCCCCAACCTCAACCTAACTCCATACACACAGATACAAGCTTGTGTATAAACACTAACATTTTTACTAAGAATAAGAAAAGTTAAGAGAGAGTGAAAAAGAGATGTTGGTTTAAAATGTCCCTGCTAACAGATTCAAGGGCGTTTTTTAAAGCACTGTTTTTTGTCATAGTTGCATAGTTATATAGTTAAATTGGGTGAAAAAAAGACCAAGGTCCATCAAGTCCAACCCCTCCAAATGAAAACCCAGCATCCATACACACACACTCACACCAACCCCTCCATACACTCACTAAAACTCTATATACCCATATCTATACTAACTATAGAGCTTAGTATCACAATAGCTTTTGATATTATGTCTGTCCAAGAAATCATCCAAGCCATTCTTAAAGGCATTAACTGAATCAGCCATCACAACATCACCCGGCAGTGCATTCCACAACCTCACTGTCCTCACTGTGAAGAACCCCCTACGTTGCTTCAAATGAAAGTTCTTTTCTTCTAGTCTGAAGGGGTGGCCTCTGGTACGGTGATCCACCTTATGGGTAAAAAGGTCTGCTATTTGTCTATAATGTCCTCTAATGTACTTGTAAAGTGTAATCATGTCCCCTCGCAAGCGCCTTTTTTCCAGTGAAAACAACCCCAACCTTGACAGTCTCCCCTCATAATTTAAGTCTTCCATCCCTCTAACCAGTTTAGTTGCACTTAGTCTCTGCACTCTCTCCAGCTCATTTATATCCCTCTTAAGGACTGGAGTCCAAAACTGCACTGCATACTCCAGATGAGGCCTTACCAGGGACCTATAAAGAGGCATACTTATGTTTTCATCCCTTGAGTTAATGCCTTTTTTATGAAAGACAGAACTTTATTTGCTTTAGTAGCCACAGAATGACACTGCCCATAATTAGACAACTTGTCATCTACAAAAAAAAACTAGATCATTCTCAATTAAGGAAACTCCCAACACACTACCATTTAGTGTTTAACTTGCTTTTATATTATTTTGATGATATATCTGCCTGCTTCTACCTGTATAAGTATTTATTAAGCAGCAACAAACTCCGCAGTGCTGTACAAAGGAAGGGTGTACAAATCTAAATATACAGGTTACATACAAATACAGGTGGTTAAGAGAGTCTTGCTCCTTTGAGCTTACATTCTAAAAGAAGAAGAGGTATGCAGGGCTGGAACTAGTTGGCAGAAGAGGCACGTGCCTAGGGCTCAATGTTGGAGGGGTGCTAGACACATAAGTCTTTTTTTTTGCATTCCCATAGTTTGGGCCTTGAATAATACAGATGTTGTTTGACCCACACTTTCAGTTATTCCCCTCCAGGGATGGAAAAAGGGGCCCAAGGCCCAACAGGACTGAATTCTCAGGGCCCCCCTGAGCCACAACCCTGCCACAAATCCCACTCTGGACCCCGGCTGCAGCCACCTTCGGCATGACCTCCCCCCCCCCGTCTGTGCATGCACGTACCTGGTTTTGACACGATTGGGGCCAGAGACAGAGATTGCGGCAGCAAGAGCAGGGAGCAGGTCTCCGGCCCAATCCAACCCTGTTCCCCTCCCCTGCTCGAGTGCACGTGTATGGGGGAGTGCCCCTCACTCCTTGCCTTGGGTATCATATTGCCTTGTTCCAGCACTGGGGGTATAAGACACAAGAGGTGGGATAAGCAAGACAAACAACATAAATAAAGTATAAATATGGCTGCCATTATGTTCGGCACTGAGAGCCACCGGCCTATCTAAATGGAGAAACAGCTGGCAGAAAATGAATGATTAATGCTAGCGAGGTTTTTGCGGAAATATTGAGAAAACTTTTCTGGATGGGAAGCAGTGTTCTCTCATAACTGCTATACCTTTTTTCTGATATCACCAGATTCCTCCACTTTGGTCCTTATCTTAGTGTTCCATTTGAAGGATGTGCTAATATATGGGAAAAAAGTTGGATGTTTAACCCTTTAACTGCAAGGAACTGGCACAACAGTGATGAAGAACATCTCTAGCTGTGGGGTCTGTCCATTGCTCATATTCTGAGTACTTGAGTCATTCAATATTATTAAGAACACTAGGCCAGATTACAAGAAGTAACCCTCAGTTTGGTGTTGTCTGATTTATTGTTACGTGGGGAAGGGTTATTAGGGGTAATAAACTTATTTATAGAGAAGTAAGAACCAGCCCCAGCCTATGCTTTTCATCAGGTCACTGCTGTATAATAGAATACAATGTAAGAGACCCCTCAGATTCTTATAAAAACAGAGAAATGCCCCCGGGTGCTCAGTCACCAAAGCTCTATCCCATTTATTATACAAACAACACATGCAGTAAGACATGGCTTGTGGGCACCTCCATCTGAATTCTGGGAGCCTCTGCCTTTTGTTCCATGACTCTAACTGGAGAGCTGCTATTGATCTAATACAGAGGATACAACAAATAATACCCATTGCAGAGCTGAAGGTAATATGGGTTCAATATGGGTTCAACCCAGTCGTAGGGAAAAAAGAGACTTTCACTATAAAACTGACTGGCTCAAGACTGGAGGTTAACTCCCAATTTTGGTACATATATCACTATAAAACTATTATTGTGTTAAGAAAATGGAAAGAAAAAACTACCATAGATTTCATTTTATTTCTTATATTAAAGGGGGGTCATTCACCTTTAAGTTCAGGAATCAAAAAAAACGTACTATCCAAGATTTCGATTTTATCAAGTCTTTTCTTGCCCCAACTTTTTCAAACTGGTTATTTGATAAATGCCAAGGGTCCACAAGAAATCCTTAGACCGTGGGCCCACTTTCCAAACCATTATTCCTCTTCTCCTTACTCAACCTCTTTATTCTCCTAGTCTTTTATATCTACTTACTATACTCTATTCTTTCATTATGAAGCCTCTTTTTTGCCATAAAGAAATAAGGAATGACCATGAAATTGGTCAAATATTTAAAAGAAAGAGGCCCACTGACACCTGGGCCCACCGGGAGTTTTCCTGGTATCCCTGAGGGCCAGTCTGACCCAGAGTTAAATTCATTAAATGAGTTAGGTTGACTTTGTTTTTATTACAAAAAGGGGAAAATTTAGAATTTTAGTTAATACCCCCCTTAGTATGTTATCGAATGGCCAGTTCTAAGTAACTTTTTAATTAGTCTTCATTATTTTTTAAAGTTTTAGAATCATTTGCCTTTTTCTTCTCTCTACATCATACTAAAAGTTAATTCAAAGGTGAAAACCCCCTTTAAGCTTTCATTACCAACGTTAGTGTTTAATCAGAGCAGCAATTTATACATTCTGCTATACAGATAGGTTATTATTTTTGTTTTTATAAAATCTCAATGTTCAGTTTAGAGTCACTAGGCACAGGGAACTGAAAAGGATTGGAACAAGATGCAGAACTCCAGATGTACTGTGTTACTATAGACCTACCTTAGCAATAAGACAAGCCGTAATCAGACGACATCTGGGTGGCATGGAGGTACCAGTATCCAGATGGGTCAGGGGAGCTTAGAAAGGGACTGCATTTGGGGGAGATAAAAGCATAAATAAATGTCCCTTTAGTCCCTATTCAATGATGACAGTGCGGCTCCATAAATCATCACCACAGTTAAGTTAGGAACCAGTGATAATTTGTTTTATGTAGGGGAGACAATGCAGTGCAACACAATCCTAATACAGTTAGTGCTGTACCTCAATCAGTATTACTTCACTGATCCTCTGCCCCCACCCACACATTTGGGCAATGCCCCCCCCACATACACACATACCCCAACACTAAATATAAAAGCAGTGGTGGGATGGGGGGTCCTGAACAAAAGATGCAGGGTTAGTCATGGGGGTCTGGAATAAAGGGTTGCAGGGTTTGCTCTCATCTATTTACTCCCCTGTTTCACCTCCATGATTCTGATGAACAGAGCTGGGCCAACCCGGCCCGGCGCCCTAGGCAACCTGCCCGGGCACGGCGCCGGCGTGCATGCGCGAAGTTACGCACCGGCGCACATGCGCGAAACTATGCGCCGGCGCGCTTGCGTGAAACTACGCGCATGCGCATTTAAAACAGACATTCCGATGCCAGTCAGGGAGACACAGGACCGGACACGGGGTAGGCGACAGAGCAGGTACGTGCCTGGTGCCCCCTCAGCTTTGCGCCCTAGGCATGTGCCTACTCTGCCTAGCCCTAGTTCCAGCCCTGCTGATGAAAGAAAGAGAACAACTCATGGGCACTGGATGACTTTTAATCACAATGAGAATAAAGAGTGGGGAATGTATTTCCTCATAGAGGCACCACATTTGGGCCACAAGTTTTACATGGATTCACGACTCCAGCTCTAATATCAGGAATGCAGATTTATTATGAGGCCAAATATTATCCATTGAAAAAGCCAGATCAGTCTCTGACAGCACAGATATAAAAAGGTAAAGAATGAGATGAGATTCTTTGCTTTCTTCTGCTGACTCTTTCCAACTATGAAATGGGGGTCACTGACCCCATCTAAAAACAAATTGTCTTTAAGGCTACAAATGGATAATGTTGCTTTACTACTGTTCCTCCACTACCGCTTCTTAATTTTTTTCTTATTCTTAGTGCTCCCCCATTTTCTAAACGCTTCTCCTCCTACAGTTTTAGGGGTACAGCACCCAAACTCTTCACACTTCTTCGTCCTATAGTGTAGCAGGTTGCTTGTGCTTTTCAAAGTGATCCTGCACTCTGGTTCTTTTTGCGGCGCCCCTTAGAACACCCTAACTTTTCCATTGACTTTGACAGGGAAGATTTTCAAACTGCTGCCACTCTTACAGCTTTGAAGCTAAACTCACCAAATTTGAATCACATAATCATACCCCCCCCCGAATGAAACAGCGACATTTGTTGGATGACCCAAAGTGGAAGAAGCCAACAGCAGCCAAAATTTCACCCATTGACTTAAATAGAGAGATTTAAACTGCTGATATTATTACAGCTTTGAGGCAGGGCCGGAACTAGGGATAGACAGAAGAGGAATGTACCTAGGGAGCAACGAAATGGGGGTGCCACATACCTCTTCTTTCACCTACCCCTTCCGCTTTTTAATCTTTTTCTTATTCTTATTGCCCCCATTTTCAAAATGCTTCTCCTCCTACAGTTTAGGGGTTCATCACCCAAACTCTCCACACTTCTTCGTCCTAGAGCTTTGAAGCTACACTTGCCACACTTGAATCACATAATCATGGGGTCATCATAAATGAAAAGATAAATGAAAAAATGAAATATTTGTTGAATGCCCAAAAAAGGGGGAGGAGCCAACACCCTTTGTCTTTCAATGACAGCTTTGATGCAGGGCCAGAACACGGGGCAGGCAGCAGAGGCACATGCCTAGGGCGCAATGAAGTGGGAGGCCAAGCACGTTCTTCTTCACCTAACCCTGGTCCGGCCCCTTGTTCTCTCACCTCCACTCTCCAGTGCACTACTCGGTGTCCAAAATCTTTCAGCAACAAAAGAAGGGAACCACTACTGTATATCCATGGCACTTGCTATCAATGACAGACCAATCAGAAATACTCTGTTTGGTTCAACTCCATGTAAGCAGACTGCAACTATGACAAAATCGGTCCATGCTATGGAGCTGCTTTTCATCAGGAAAGATTTTATTCTGCTGTGCAGCCAGAATTCTAAATCTGGGGAAAAGGTTGTGGCAAGTAGAGTAGCATATATATATATATATATATATATATATATATATATACCAATCCAGGGATAACATTACAGATTGAAATGAATCAGGAGTACCTAAGATTTTGCCACCCCCAATGAATTTAGGTTTCATTATCCTTTAATTAGCCTACAATTAGGGTTACTCTTAGAAATTGCGGGGCTTCAATCCCACCTGGAAATGCCTTGATCCTTCAATCCCATCCCACTCATCCTCCAAAACTCTGACCCTAACCAGCCACCCACCTTATGTAGGAAGCCCAGTCCCTTTTGTTGCAGTCCAAGTCTCTCTGCTGGTATTTGCTTACTCAAGTGCTTAAATTTGTTATGGAGCCAAAATACAACTTTACAGAAAATTAAAGTGAATAATCATGCAAACTGTATATTTCCTTTTTTCTACATAGTTTCAGTTTTGAAATAAAAATAGCCTAGAAAACAAAATGTAAGCGTAAGATTTGTTTTTCAGTAAAATGAAGTTATTCAATGGTCTAAATACTAAACATACTCCACAATCACTATCACAGCCTCATAAATGGTTGAATTGGCACATGGTTACCCATGTGAGCAGTAACGCCACGTCAAGGCTTCAACTCTTGTTACTGTCCATTTATTGCAGCAAATGGCTCACCCTATAATTTGCTGCAATAGTTCCCTAGCTGGTCCAGCACTGAGTGACAAACCGTCATGGGACCTTTCCTCCTCAGTAATGACTGAGAGGCACAAGCTAAATATTCACACACACACATAATTGGCTTTTATTCACACATATACTAGCTAATTTTATTTTGTTGGAGCAAATCTTCTGGTGATCATAGGCATAAGGGCTGAACCCCACGCCAAATTGAGGACCGATTTGTCGCCAGGTGATGACACGCATGTGATGTGTCGGACGTGCAGAATATAATGGGACTGATCGAGAAATTGCAGGTACAAATGACATGTATCGACTGTTGGATGTGAACGCCCCATGCTGCATCTTCATCCGACAGTTATATCGAGTGTCGTTTGTACCTGTGATTTCTTGATCAGTTCCATTATATTCTGCATGTCCGACACATCGCATGCGTGCCATCACCTGGCGACAAATCGGTCCTTATCATGATGTGGAGTTCAGTCCTTAGGAGAATGAAATCCCCAATGATTTGCTAACCATATGATTTGCTGCAATGTTCCCTATTTAGTCCCTAAAGCTCTTCACTGGGATTTTTTAAGTTCACATTCAGACACAACACTGACACATACATTGGCTATTTTTACTGTGTTGGATAAAATCACATTGAGACACATAGAGCAGGTGGGATTTATACTGCGCTGCTTGGCTAAGTATATTATTTGCTGCACTACTCCCCTAACCAGTAAGGATTTTAGATTATAAATACTGGTGAATGACTAATGATGTCCCTATTTAGCTGATCAAATTACTAACTTATCTTGGGGTACAAAACAGGTAGTGTCTAGGCAGCGTTTTGAATAATCAAGCTATTTTATGCCCTAGATATTTTTGGTTTGTTTTTACAATGCTCATATGTCTCACAAAGCCATACAACATCCATGCATATTAAAGCAAATCACATAGTAAGCTATCGGTATATATAAGCTAATATTATTGCTGTGGTTTGCTGGAATAGTCCCTGATCCTAGATTCATATGTAGCCAATTACCGGCTTAGAAAAGCCAGAACTGAACCCCCTCCTATTTGATTCAGTTTAGTACCCCTTTTGTTTTTAGGGGATTTTGTTTTAGTTTGTTTTAATTTATATTCTAATGGTGATTTTAATTATCTTATCTGCACTTAGTAGTGAGGCTAATGCCACACCAGGCTGTGAAAAAGCTGATCCACTTCCATCTTCTCCATGGTGTAAGTGCCCTGACACACAGAGTAGATTTTGGTGCAAAGCAGCATAAATATGCATTTTCACACCAAAATCTGTTCCATGACTGTCAGTGCACTTATACCATGGAGTCAATGGATGCAGATCAGCTTTCTCAGCCTGGTGTGGCATTGATCTTATGGTTGAAAAAAGGTGTCCAAATTCAACCTTTTGCTCAAACAAATCCTACCTAATTTTAGATGATCCAGAGGAAGGCAAAAAACCCCCGTCTGAAGCAGCCTCTAATTTGCTTCAGAAGGGGGAAAAAATTCCTTCCTGACTCCAAAATGGCAATCGGTATAATCCCTGGATCAATGGTTTCCTAATTCTACTAAAAACAGTAGCTTTGTACAGTAAGTACAATGCTACCATCAGGGCATATGGGTTGGTTCAGTATTGGCATACATTTGGGAAAGTACCCGGTTATAAAAATATCCTGGCACTGGTAACTGATTCATTGAACAGGAGAACAGTAAGGATGATACACACAGGGGCATTTGAAGGTGCTTCTAAGCCAATTTCACCTCCAGTACAGTCAGCAGCTGCTGCGCTATTAATGCAAGCTCTACAAATACGCTGAACTGGCTATGGACTGCAAGTAAAATGACTCTAGACGCATCTAGAAATACTAGTGGATAATAGTGAAGAAATATATCTCAGTGTTCTCCTGTTCAACAAATGGGTGAGCATTTCAAATGACTAAACTGGCTTACACTCAATCACACACACACAAATACATAGAGCACACACACTCATAGAGAAGAGTTGGGAGAGAAGTTGGGGAGAGGACAAAGAGGGCATGGGCATGGGAAGTGCTAGGGTTAAGGTATGGAAGAAAACCTGGAGGGTTTAAAGTGGATGGTAAAGAAGCTGGGGATAGGGAAAGGGATTGAGAGACATGTAAATAAGGAAATCAGGGGAAAGGGAAAAGGAGGACACAGTATAGAGGAAGTAGACCCGTGCCCCCCGCGGCCACAGGGTCTGCTTTCTTTATAGTTATGCCATCACAGGTAAGAAAATAAGGGAGAAACAGAAGTTTGGGGCGTTGTTTAGCGATTTGGAAGGAGAGAAATCAAGGGTAAGGGAGCAGAAGGGAGTAAGTATAGAGGAAGTAGACCTGGGCCCCCCGCGGCCAGGGGGTCTGCTTCCTTCATAGTTACACCACTGCTTAAGAAAGGGATTAATCACAGGTAAGGGAATAAGAGGAAGGCAGATGTTTGAGGTGTTGTGTAGTGAGGGAAATCAGAGGAAAGGGAGTAGGAGGAGACAGTATAGAGGAAGTAGACCTGGGCCCCCCGCAGCCAGGGGGTCTGCTTCCTTTATAGTTATGGTGCTGGTGTGACCCACTTAGGAAAGGGGTCAATCATGGGTAAGGGAATAAGAGAGAGACAGAAGTTTGGGGTGTGGTTTAGTGTTTAGAAAAGAGGGAAATCAGGGATAAGGAAGAAGACAGTATAAAGGAAGTAGATCCGTGCCCCCCGCGGCCATGGGGTCTGCTTCCTTTATAGTTATGCCACTGGAGTGGGCCACTTAGGAAAGGGGTTAATCACGGGTAAGGGAATAGGAAGGAGGCAGATGTTTGGGGGAGGGTGGGGGTAACCTGGTTATGTTTAGCAATCTCTTCATTCCAGATGTAACCTCACCATTGTACCTTTCAATCCTTTAGAAGCTACAGTCAGAGATCCCGTCTGGTGCTGGCTTTGATGGCAGAACCAGGTGACATTCACAGGAGATGGTTTAGGTTTGGTACAGCAGGTGGATTGGTTGTTTAGGGGTGCAGGTTGCCATAGACGGTATGATGTTAAAGGCCTCAGGTTGTTACAGGCAGTAACTAATGATGGTAATGCCTTACTCCTACCAATTCCAGTTGGGATCAACTTCTGAGAAATCTTTTAAATTCTTTCCATTGCAATTATGAGTGGAGAATGGTAGTGGAAATTCATAGAAGTTGTCCGCAGATGGCTGTGAACAAGAGAAAAGCACTTAAACTTTTATACAACAGTAGAATTGTGTATTAATTTCACTCATAGTTTTAAGTAGATTTGTTTTAACAACTTATTGGTCACTGCGAGCTTCCTAACTGCAAGGAAGAAAAGGATGAACTCATTTGCCTGGTGTTATTATGCAAAAGATCTGTCCTCCATCCCAATAACAGCAGGGGTTGTATGCACCAGACAACCTCTGTCTTAAAACTGTTATCCTTATCACTCTGGTAGATATCAGCAGCAGCAATTTTTGGAGCTGTCTACTAAAGGGGGATTTTAGTTATTAAGGGAGGTCCAACTTGACAACTATTTTGGGTAAAGGCTTATGATAGATGTTTTAGCTGACCATCACTGGAACAATAGGAGAGTTACGGTTATGACCATGTTTTCATATAATTCATACATGTATAAGAAGTCAGAAGACCTCTGCCCTACCATTTCATGAAAGTATACAAAAAGTGCATTGATTGCTGCAGCGCATTAATTTACCATTCCTGGCTGAAAAGGTGTCTCCAGTCTTCGATTTTCCAGATCATCCCAGTTGATAGTGCTGTAGAAAGGATGCTCCCTGATGTTCCCATTCAGTCCAATTCGTTTGGTGTCATCACTCTCCAAAAGCTAAAGAGAAACATGGTCATATGTAAGAGTTTTGCAGATGTTATACTAGGTAACTCCCTGCATTATTGGCAGGCACATAAGCAGTATGCAGTATATCTATTTACCTTAGAGAGGAGGTCCAGCATTTCCTCGCTCATATAAGATGGGTAATCTGGTGTTTCCGTCATAATCGCATAGGTCTGATTTAGAATGCTGCCTGATGTTGAATATGGCAATTTACCTGTGGCCATTTCATACATTGTCACCCCGAAAGACCACCAATCCACGGCTGCATTGTACTCATCCTGTAATAGAACCTTTAAAGAGAAAATAAATAAAACAAATGATACCAACAAATATATTTACTCCTTATATGTGTTATAGTAAAGAGAACCAAGAGTATAGTTTTCTCCATGGAATTGCTATAAACTGCTTCTCTCGACTGTCAATAGGAATCACACTGCTTATAGTACAGCAACAAGATTATTGCCCAACACCTGGGATGTCTTTTTGCAACATATTGGAACGTCTAAACTGCATCAGAAAAGGGACGGACACAGTTACCTTAATTACATGTAATATTAACATTTAAACACACCATACATCAATATTGAAACAAATATATTTATTAAGCCACAGGTATAAAAATTTAATCTAAAAATCACTGGTGGCTAATTAGGAGGAACACATGCACCTGGGAAAAAGACACGTGCAGTGTCCCCTTTAATTTGATTTGCAATTTAAAATTCGATGACAACTAAGAAACTGAATCACACTTTGGATATATTTGCACTGGAGTTCTGGATGTACAACAGGAATTACTAGTGGATTAATGTCTTTCCACAGTAGGACCTTGTGTAACTGGATGAGTTATAGTTCTGCAGTTACAAACTACATATTAATACTAAGATCCCATATAAGACTTTGTAGCTATAACTGAGATTTCTGTGCTGTATAAAATGTATTGAATGTCATTTAGAATGCTTTGTGTTAATTAAGTTTTAATTGCAACAGGAGAGGTGCCTTCTTTTGCCTACCAGTGATTTTAAGGTGGGAAGTTGTGTTAACCTGTTGTTTAATAAATATATTTGTTTTAATATTGAAATACAGTGTGTTTAAATGTTAATAGTACATAGTTGGTCTATTTTCTGATACAGGAATAAAGGTTATAACATTGGGACTGACGGTTTCAGTTTCATTTCAATACTATAGGACCTGTTATCCAGAATTCTCGGGACCTGGGATCTTCATATCTTAGGTCTACTAGAAAATCATATAAACATGAAATAATGCCAATAGGCTGGTTTTGATTCCAGCAAGGATCAATCAAATCTTAGTTTGGATCAAATAAAAGGTACTAATGTATTATTACAGAAAAAAAGGAAATCTTTTTTTAAAAATCTGAATTAATTAGATACAATGGAGTCTATGGGAGACAGCCTTTCTGTAATTTGGAGCTTTCTGGATACTGGGTTTCCGGATAATGGATCCTATACCTGTAATCATGTAAAGGTCACATTGGGTTCAGACCAGTGAAAATTATAACATCTAAACTGGACCCTAAGAGATTCTAAGAAACTAAATTGCCTGAATTGGCATTGTGCCAGCATTTGTTAGGTGATAGATTCCCATGGGAATGGGATCATCTGAGATGTTGATACTATTCTCTCTTTTTTTTATACACACCTTTTTTTCTAATATATATGCTACTATGCATATAATGTAAATATTTTATAACAAATTATGTTACCTCTGGTGCCCGATATCCACGGGTTCCTGCTAAGCCGTAGTTCTTCTTCTCGCCAGTGATGTTCTCTTTTGCAAGGCCAAAGTCGCAGATCTTTATGTGGCCGTCTTTATCCACCAATACGTTGTCCGGCTTCAGATCACTGTAGGTTAAACACAAGAACAATTTACTTTCAGAAAAATATACAAAGAGGTCAAGGTTTATCGAACAAGTTAAGTCTTTGAAGTTAAATGTGATCACATATTTTATTCCCTTCTGTTTAAGAAAGTTAATTGTTGTTAAAAATAACCAAAATGAACCGCAAAAGCAGGTGATAAACTTATTTAAATTAATCGTACAACAAAGCCCACTGTGTGCCACTGTCCTTGATTGATTGAGGGCATAATAGAGTACTCACAAACACAAACACAATATACTGAGATTTTACTGACCGATGAATGATTCCCTTAGAATGCAGGAACTGGAGGGCCACCACCATCTCTGCTGTGTAGAATATGATTCTCGACATTGGGAGATTTCCGTCACGAAGAATCATTTGCCATAAAGATTTCCCACTGGCATACTCCAGGACAAAGAAGGCTTCAAGCTGGTAAGTGCAGGTTAGAAGAATGTGAGACATGAGACAATACTACACAGAAGTAGAGCTGGTAAAAAGAAGGGCTAAAGGGACTTGTTTAAGGGGAATAAAACTATCTACTGTATGTAACTTGGGCCTGCTGCAATGATCTCATACCCCCCCTCCCCAACTGCATCAACATTAACAAGGCAAATAGGGCAGTATTGGGAGCTGTGTGGGTGCATTTGAGGATGTGAGTCAAAGTCATATAAATAGGTTTTGTTTAACATATTTAAATGCAAAAAATTATATATCAAAGATATATGTTCCAAGGCTCAATTAGCTCAATTTATTATTAAAGCTTACATTTCAAATGGTACATACTAACCCCACATAGCCCACCTTATGCGTTTCATACCCTCTGGTACTTAGTCATAGGTGTCTCAGAGACACCTATGACTAAGTACTGGAGGATAAGAGCCTTGGGACATATATCTTTGATATATAATTTTTTAGCATTTTGACTGCTTTTGGAATCAGGGCAAGTCCCTCTGGCTCAGCCTGGGATTCACAGGAATCGGTTGCATGAATTCCCCATTAAGAATAGAGAATAACATATTTAAATGTTAACTAAGTACCCCTATAATACACACCATGAAGGTACCACCACTCTATACCAACAAGAATATATTGACAATGACCAAGCAGATTATGCTGTTAGTACTAGATGACAATAAGCAGTGTTGGACTGGGATGCCAGGGGACCACCATAAAACCTCAGATTGTGGGCCCACCAGAAAACCTTAGACCATGGGCCCACTTTCCAAATGATTATTTTTCCTCTCCTCACTTAACCTCTTTATTCTCCTAGTCTTTTATATATACTTACTATACTCTATTCTTCCATTATTAAGCCTAAGAAATAGGGAATGACCATGAAATAGGCCAAATGGTTAGAAGCAAGAGGCCCCTGACACCTGGGCCCACCGGGAGTTTTCCTGGTATCCTGGTGGGCCAGTCCGACACTGACTCCATAATCAATTTGCATCCATTAGTCGCTCTTTTAATGTTGCAAGACGTAGTGTTTCCTTGGAAGCTCCGTCCCTGGCGTCCTCTTATAAGTCAAATTTTTATCAGAGTATGGGAATCACACGCTGTAGGCAGAATAACTGCATTTAATATTTATTATATTTCCACACAACATGTTTCGGGCACCAAGGCCCTTTATCAAGTGTAACAAAACGTGTTAAAATAATAATAAAGCTGTGGTTTTAACACATTTTGTTACACTTGATAAAGGGCCTTGGTGCCCGAAACATGTTGTGGAAATATAATAAATATTAAATGCAGTTATTCTGCCTACAGCGTGTGATTCCCATACTCTGATAAAAAAAGTCCGACACTGACAATAAGCCTGGGAGTGCCAATTGAATCTCAGAGACACATACAAAGTGCTGTTTTAACCTGTTATTGTGCATAAGGATCAGTATGTTTTACCTCTGACTGAAAAGTTGCATAAGAATGGCATAAAAATGCACATTCTCTGCTGATCTTCAATAGACGGGCTTCTTTAGCGATGGAATCGCAGTTGTTCTTCTGTTTCTTCACGATCTTAATTGCCACCAGTTGTTTTTTTGGTCTAAAAGAAGCCAATATCACCTAATAAGAATAAGAGAAGAGATTCAATATCACGGGGTCTCTCGTAGAGACACAATGTAACTTGCTATGCAAACATGCTTCATGACTTGGGAAATCCATCACTCACCCAGCCAAAGCCTCCTTGTCCCAGTACAGTGTGGAACTTGTACTTGTCACTATCCAGTGTAGCAGGTCTTTCGATGTCCAGACGGGATCTCTTCTGTATGCTTCCACCTTCTTAAAGAGAAAAAAAATGTCATTAACAGATCACATCACAGATAAATTGTAGTGATGAACCAATTTTTTCACCACACATTCCACATTTCGCCAACGGTGGACAAAAATTTGCCACGAAAAATTCACCAAGAAAAAACTGCCCATTCACTTTAATACATTTGGAATAAACTTGAAAAGAGAACCCCATTGACTTTAATGCATTTAGAGCGAGAAAAAATGCTGATTGCTGCAATAGGAGTGAGAAAGAAAGTCGCCCATAGACTCTGAGTTATTTTGCTAACAAAAAATCACTGCAAGAAAAAAAGAAAATGCCTATAGACTTTACTGTGCTTGGCAAATTTTTCTCCATTTCGCAAAAATGTTCTGCACTTTTACAATCGCTAATAAATTGTACATGATACAGGTATCCGATCCATTATCCAGAATGCTCAAGACCCAGCATTTATCGGATAAAGAATCTTTCCATAATTATAACTTCATGCCTTAAATCCACTACAAAATCATTTAAACATTACATAAACTGAAAGGGCTGGTTTTGCTCCCAACAAGGATTAATTACATCTTAGTTGGGATCAAGTACAAGGTACTGTTTTATTATTACAGAGAAAAAGAAAATCATTTTAAAAATTTGGATTATTTGGATTAAATTGAGTCTATGGGAGACAGCACTTCCATATTTCGTAGCTTTCTGGATAATGGGTTTCCGAATAACAGGTCCCATACTTGTAGCATATGTTAAACATTTAATTAACAAATATACATGTGAACATCAAAACAACCTTTATATTTTAAATGTATAAATGGTTTGTTGGGAGGTACTTATTTATAACATATAATTGAGAGGGTGATACATACCCACTTATATGTATGACTTCATTTTATGACCCAATGGCTCATTTACAAATGTGAGGGGCAAAATGCAGAAAACAGCTATACTGCAAAGTGCCATGTTTTTTCTACTTTCTCCAAATTTGTTCACAGAGACCAAAATGGAGTTGTGCTGTTCTCTCTCTGTCCGGAAATGGATGTGCCTACGTTTGTCAGTGTTGCATAAAGGATCAATGGGATTTTTGCAATACAAGGTATATAGGGAAATTAGCAGATAAGGGATAAGTTGAAGGGGAACTAAAGTGTATATTGGAAAATGTAATATTGCTCTGCCTGCTAATATACGCACTTTTGCAGTTTACAATAGACAATTTACTATTCATGGTGGGACAACAGTTGTAGTACTGGGGAACTAGATTCAATTTCAGCTAGGAATTGAAGAAATGTGTATGTTCAGCCAAATTGATAATACAGGTATAGGATCCATTATCCAGAAACCAGTTATCCAAAAAGCTATGAATTACTGGATGGCCATTATCTCATAGATAATTTAAGTTTTAAAAAATGATTCTCATTTTTCTCTGTTATAATAAAACAGTAATTTGTCCTTGATCCCAACTAAGATGAAATTAATCTTTATTGGAGCCAAAACAATCCTATTGGGTTTCAATTCATGTTTAAATTGGTGGTTCACTTTTTGGTTAATTTTTAGTATGTTATAGAATGGCCAGTCCTCAGCAACTCTTCAATTGGTCTTCTTAGTTATTTGCTTTTTTTGACTCTTTCCAACTTTAAAATGGGGGTCACTGGCCTCATCTAAACACAAATGTTCTGTAAGGCTACATATTTATTGTAATTGCTACTTTTTATTACTCATCTATCTACCCAGGCCTCTCCTATTCTTATTACAGTCTCTTATTCAAATCAGTGCATGGTGCTAGGGTAATTTGGACCCTAGCAACCAGATTGCTGACATTTTAAACTAGAGAGCTGCTGAATAAAAAGATAAATAACTCAAAAACCACAAATAATAAAAAAATAAAACCAATTACAAATTGTCTCAGAATATCACACTCTATGTGATACTAAACATGCTTGGAAGGTGAACAACCCATTTAAATTATTTTTAGTTCACAGAATAGGGAAAGACACTTTATCTGGAAAATCCCAGGTCCCAAGCATCCTGGATAACAGGTCCCATACCTGTAATGTAGTTTGGGGCTTAGCAAAAGTGTTTATAATGGCACTGTAATTTCACATTAAGTGATCATGTACCTATATGTCTCTATATGTCATACAAAAAGGGTAATGTATTTTTCTTACCTTCTAATGGGTCTTCTGATCTTGATCTTTTATTCTTATCTTCATTTTGCTTTATATTTCTTCCTTTACTGTTTTCTTCTCTGATTTTTTTATCATCTACATCAACCTGACTTGTTTTACTTCTCTCATGCTTACTGGTCTTTTTCTTTGCTTGGCTTTCCTTTTGTAACTGTCCTTCTTCAACTGCTCTCCCTTTAATGCTCTTACCTTCACTGGTCTTCTTCTCTGCTTGGCTTTCTTTTTCTATTTCTCCTTCTTCAAATCTTCTCCTTTTAATCCTTTCATCTTTAATGGTCTTCTTCTCTACCTGGCTTTCCTTTTCTATATCTCCTTCTTCAAATCTTCTCCTTTTAATCCTCTCGTCTTCACTGGTCTTCTTCTCTGCCTGGCTTTCTTTTGCAATTTGTCCTTTTTCAATGTTTATCCTTTTTTTGGTCTTCTTTTTATTTTCTGTCTGTTTCTCTACTCTCCATCTCCTTTTAATGCTCCTATCCAGACTTGTCTGTGCATTTCTGCAAATCTTTTTATCATCATTTGCTGCATCTGATTTTCTTTCTCTTGACTCCTTGATCCCATCCTTGTTGGTCTTACCTTCTATGCAGCTTTTCACTACCTGTCCAGCCGGACATCTCCTTCTCTCACTCAAATCCATGTTAGTCTTTACTCCTATACTTCACCTCCTATACTTTTTTTTATTTTTAATCACGCTTTGAATAAATTTACCAATCGCTATCAAAAACACCTACTCTCTCCTACTCACTGTCTCTCCTACCAACGGCGGTTGGTCTGAACCAGCAAGTAACAGTTAAGCTAGGTGTGTCATGTGACCACCAGCAGTGGCATGCGGGCATCATTGGTTTTACCATGGAGCAACAAGCATGCAGTTGAGAGCTGAATACATTACTATGGCACTACAAACCTTTCTCTAATTTAGAAGAAAATAAAACTTTCTAAGAGTAAAAAATGTACACTGCTCCATGTTAAAGTATATAAAATATCTGCAACAACGCTAGCAGAGCTTGAATCTTTCCAGTGATGATCGAATTTTTTCGCCAAATTTTGCAGCAAAAATAATGCCCATACACCACAATGGGTGAAAAAAATTTTTTTCTGTCACCCATAGACTTTACTGCATTTTGGCAAATTTTTAAAGTTTTACGAATTTTCAGCCAAACGGGTCAGATTTGCGTATTACTACTTGTAACGTATCCCATAATGTTGATTAAATACGAAATGCTAACAAAAGTTTATTTGTTTAAAAATAAATATTGGTTGGTGCTATTGGTTGGTTGTCTTCTTTAGATAAAATGTTCATCTTTAACTCACAGTGCCAAAAGTGACCATCTGCAATCCCCATAATCCTATATCCACCCGGACAGCATCATTTTTATGTGAGGATGGTAATGCACTGACTTTGATCAGTTATGTAATGGCATTTGAACCTCTACTATCCATCTACAAGCTAGTGACTGCAGAGTCTGTATAGCTTTCCCTCCTAACGTATATTTTAACTTTTTTTTTTGTTTATTTTGGGCATACCTTTATAATTATTAATAAAAGTTACCTTTTAACTAATAAACTTTTGGTTGCGGGAATTTCTGTTTTATATACTGGGGTGATGAAATCCAATGGGTCATTCTTTGTCTCTCCTTTGGTCAATTAGTATTTCAATTGACCCTGCACACTGGTAATTTGTATCAGCATTCTATCTGATGGAAGGTGCTCCCATTGTTACCTTTGGTTTATTAGTTCAAAATTTCTGTACACTTAGAGGTGCAGCACCAAGGAATCCAGGAGGTAGAAAAATTAAAAATATAAACCTTTATTCAAGCATTTTAAAATGGTAATAGAAAAAAGCATGCCCCATGCTAAATAATGGGCTGTTCACTCAACGCGTTTCATGGCTCTCGCCACTTCCTCAGGAGCTAACAACCAACTTAAACACCAGGTATATATAAGAGGAATAAATCCAACCCCTCCCTGTGGCATGGCCCCCGCCCCTCCCTACTAAATTTAACCCTTTCAATGAAAACCATATGTTTTCATATGGTTTTCATTGAAAGGGTTAAATTTAGTAGGGAGGGGCGGGGGCCATGCCACAGGGAGGGGTTGGATTTATTCCTCTTATATATACCTGGTGTTTAAGTTGGTTGTTAGCTCCTGAGGAAGTGGCGAGAGCCATGAAACGCGTTGAGTGAACAGCCCATTATTTAGCATGGGGCATGCTTTTTTCTATTACCATTTTAAAATGCTTGAATAAAGGTTTATATTTTTAATTTTTCTACCTCCTGGATTCCTTGGTGCTGCACCTACAAACTCACTCTTTCTTTGGAAGTAACCGTTGGGATCTTCGGTTTTGTGACATGCACAGGTGAATCCTAGTACCTGGTAAGTGCTCCCACTACTATTTTTTGCAAGTTTGTACACTTAGAGGAGATTACTGATGTTTGAAGTAAAGCATGAAAAAGATACAGACTAGGAACAGATTATTTATGGTGGACATACATAACAGCATCATTCCTCCCAACATTTGTGAAAGAGGGACAAAAGGATTTTGAGATGTAGCAGCAACATTTTTTGGCTTTGGGCAGAGCCCTCCGCTACTCAGATACTGCTAGGAGTTAGTGTGAGAGGACAGAAGAGAGAGTTCTGGGCAAGCTAGGGAACCAAAAGTATGAAAGGGACGGGGGAGCAGGCAGCATAAACGTGGAACAGGCCGGGTCAAACCAAATGGGCAAGCAGCAGGCCCGGACTGGCAAACTGTGCGTAAGCCAAGCATCTAGAAAGGACTATCCTAAGCAATGGCATCATAGCCCTCACCCCGCCCCTTTCAGTGTTGTTAACGGCGTTGGACTGGAGGGTCTGAGGTGCCCTGGGGATTTTTCCTGCCGGCCCAGCCTGACCCTGGTTGTTACCATTTAGATGGACTGATGGTTGGTTTGTTGATTTTATCATATTTGAAATCTTGGGGCTGGTTACAGTTGGGTGCAGGTAAGTATATGTCTGAGTCACTCATACACTCTAGTAGGATCACACTCACTTTACAAACCTTGCTTATGAAAGATACTAGGGATTTACAGCACAGTGCCTCCCCCCACTGGGCACTAAGGAGTACACTTCAGGAGAATGCCACTAGGAAAAATAAACACGCACAGTTTGCAGCAACAAAGATAAACTTTATATAAGAATCAGAAATCATAAATGTCCAGTCCCTGCACTGTATGACACGTGGGGTCAGTCTAACTCACTATCACAGTCTTTCAAGTGCCACAGTCCCCCACTCCACTCTGGACAGACAATGTAATAACTCAGCTCAGTCCCTGACAATTTGTCTTTTCCCCAAGATCTCTTAATACACCCCAGGTAGCGCTACCTGTCCCAGAGAACCTCTCCTATGGACAAAGCAGTTGCTCCTATATATCAGGCTCACGATTCACACAGGGGGCCACTCACACTGACGCTTCCAATACCTTCCTCCTGTGCATCACACACACTGGGGACTCACAAAGCTGACAGAGGGATCCACAGGAAGCTGGGCAGAGAGTGGCACTTCCTGTGTAGCTGGAGCTCTAGTCTTCTCATCCAAGTGGAGCGCACCACAGCTTGTCACAGAGATCCTTCCTGTATTCCTGGGCAGCTCTCTCCCCTTTATAAACTGCCCATCCTGTACATTGGGCAACAAAACAAGGCTCTTTCTGGGTCCGCCTCTTTTCCCAGATGTCCTCTGGGGCTCCCAGCATGCCTCAGGCCTTTCTCCTGCTTCCCAGCCAATCAGTTCATTTCCTGCCGGTAACCGGGCTAGATTATGTCATATGTCACAGGCAAAATAAGGGGCAGGGTTCTTTGATTATACCACAGTATTAAAGTCTTTTTTTTTTTTTTTTTTTAAAAGTATTTTCGTTATAGTGGCAACATAGTGGAAATTGCAGCCTAAGGCCAATTTCACAGCAGCAAAAGCCCATCTTCATATAGTTAGTGTAAATATCAGTTAAAACTAGAACTTAACTGTTCTGAGTTTGATCTGACCTGGACAGTTCTCCTGTGGAGTTTATGGGGCAAATTCACTAAACGCCGAACGCTAGCGTTACTTCGCTAGCGTTTGGCATTTTTGTTACTGCGTAAATTCACTAACGAACGCTGGCGTAGATTCGCTAGTGTGACTTCGCACCCTTACGCCTGGCGAAGTTTCGCTACGGACGTAACTACGCAAATTCACTAATGCGCGCAGTGTACTGAATGCTACCTTTTACGCTAGACTTCCTTCGCCACCTCAGACCAGGCGAAGCGCAATAGAGTAGATAGGGATTGCTTCAAAAAAAGTCAAAATTTTTTCTAAGTCCCAAAAAACGCTGACGTGTTTTCTACATTATGGGTGATAGGCTGAAAAAGATCGAAAAATTTTTTGGGGCTCCCCTCCTTCCCCCCTACATTTCCTGACTCATGGCAACTTACCTATACAGTGGGCACATGTGTAGGGCAAAATAAAATTTTTATTTGATGTTTTGAAGGTTTTCTAGGCATTTGTAGTGCTGATACATATTCCTCCATTGAAATTTGAATTTGGCGCCGTATGCAAATTAGCCTTCGCTAGCGCAACTTCGCAACCTTACGCTACCCCTGAGCGCAACTTCGGGTTTTAGTGAATTTGCGAAGCGCTGGCGAAACTACGCCTGGCGAAGTGCGGCGAAGTTACACCTGGCGCAACTACGAATCTTAGTGAATTTGCCCCATGTGTTTTCTCCCTGTCCTACAGCCAGGTCTGGACTGAGATTCATAATAGGCCCTGGCATTTCAGATACACAGAGGCCCAAACAGGCCACACAGCAGCCCAAGCAGCCCCCCACCAGCCTAATATATACAGTGACTGTCAGTGGCGGAACTACCTGGGGTGCAATTGCACCAGGGTCCCTGCCCCTGCACCCCCGGTGGGGCCCGCAACCCAGGAGAGAAGTACCGGGTACCGATGGCTACTCCTTGGCACCAGCCTAAAAATACCTGTCCCTGCAGGCATCTCCTCCCCCACTATCTGATGGCTTCAGGGTGCGGGGGCCCACCGGGGCATCTTCCTCAGCGCCCCCCTCAATATGCCGGGGGATGCTGCCTCTCTAACTCCCGTCCGGTAACAGAAACAATGCCCAATGTACACAAGCGTGCGTTCACGCATGCGCGTTAGCAGATGTACACTCGCGCATGCGCATTAGCTTTTTTGCCGCAGAGTGCGGATCTGGGCCTACAGGGCCCACTGGAACTGGCCCAGGCCAGTCTGACCCTGGCTGATATACGGACCTGGTATATCTAAATATAGTGGCAGAGTGTGGGGGGGTTTGAGAGAGTGTGGGGTTTTTTTTTGAGAGACTGTGGGGGGGTTTTTTGAGAGAGTGGGGTTTTTTTTAGAGAGAGTGGGGGGTTTGAGAGAGTGGGGGGGGTTTGAGAGAGTGGGGGGGTTTTGAGAGAGTGGGGGGGTTTTGAGAGAGTGGGGGGGTTTTGAGAGAGTGGGGTGGTTTTGAGAGAGTGGGGGGGTTTTGAGAGAGTGGGTTTTTTTTAGAGAGTGCGGGGGGTTTGAGAGAGTGTGGGGGGGTTTGAGAGAGAGGGGTTTTTTTTGAGAGAGTGGGGGGTTTGAGAGAGTGGGGGGTTTGAGAGAGTGTGGGTTTTTTTTGAGAAAGTGGGGGGGTTTGAGAATGTGGGGTTTTTTTTTTGAGAGAGTGGGGGGGTTTTGAGAGAGTGGGGGGTTTGAGAGAGTGAGGGGGTTTGAGAGAGTGTGGGGGTTTGAGAGATTGTGGGGGGTTGAGAGAGTGGGGGGGTTTGAGAGAGTGTGGGGGGTTGAGAGAGTGTGCAGGCAGAATAAATGACTGCCATATGCAGCAGGGGAAAAGGGCACTAGTATTAGTTCATATTGTCCAGGACTCTAACAGGCAGGATGGATGGATGGCAGACAGTGGTGCTGCTGCCGGTTCTTCCTCTCCACCCACCCCAAGAATAACAGTGAAGAAGGCAGGCTGGTAAGGATACAAATCACATTTATTACACAGCATTGTGGTTTTAACCCTTTCCTTGCTTTCAATAGCAAAAATTTCATTTCTGTCCTATTATAAAATTTGGTATTTGTACATGGAATTGACAGTGTGCCACCTTATGTGATTTCTGGGGTTATTTATTCATGGAATTGCCACTGTATCATCCTACTATGAGTTCTGGGGGTATTAAAAATGAAATTCGTACTGTGTTCATCCTACTTTTGGTTCTGTGCTATTATACATGGAACTGCAACTGTGTTTATTCTGTTAATGTTTTAATAATTAAATTGCATCAGTGTCTTTTATCTCAGAATGATGAGAGTTGTGCTTTAGGTACAGCTAAAAGAAATGTTTAGCTATCGATATATTTAATATTTCTACCATAGTGGGCATGGTCTAAATTCAACAGGAACAGTCCCCTAAGTTTACTCATAGTCTGTACAGAGAGATCCCATAAAACGATGAGAACATAGGTATTCCCTGTACTAAGCACAATTCAGCAGGAACAGTCCCTAAGTTTGCTCATAGTCTGTATAGAGAGATCCCATAAAACTATGACAGCATAAGTATTCCCTGTACTAAGCACAATGGTCACAGAACCCCTCAGTGACTTGTAATATCCTTATCATTTACAGTAGGGGGTACATTAGCCCTTATAATACATGAGTGATACTCAGAGTTCCCTGTATAACTCAGCCTGCAGCCTTGTGCCTTTATATGGTCACAGAACAACCCCTCAGTGACTTCTAATATCCTTATCATTTACAGTAGGGGGTACTTTATTCCTTATAATACATGAGTGATACTCAGAGTTCCCTGTATAACTCAGCCTGCAGCCTTGTGCCTTTATATGGTCACAGAACAACCCCTCAGTGACTTCTAATATCCTTATCATTTACAGTAGGGGGTACATTATCCCTTATAATACATGAGTGATACTCAGAGTTCCCTGTATAACTCAGCCTGCAGCCTTGTGCCTTTATATGGTCACAGAACAACCCCTCAGTGACTTGTAATATCCTTATCATTTACAGTAGGGGGTACATTATCCCTTATAATACATGACTGATACTCAGAGTTCCTTGTATAACTTAGCCTGCAGCCTTGTGCCTTTATATGGTCACAGAACAACCCCTCAGTGACTTGTAATATCCTTATCATTTACAGTAGGGGGTACATTATCCCTTATAATACATGACTGATACTCAGAGTTCCCTGTATAACTCAGTCTGCAGCCTTGTGCCTTTATATGGTCACAGAACAACCCCTCAGTGACTTGTAATATCCTTATCATTTACAGTAGGGGGTACATTATCCCTTATAATACATGAGTGATACTCAGAGTTCCCTGTATAACTCAGCCTGCAGCCTTGTGCCTTTATATGGTCACAGAACAACCCCTCAGTGACTTCTAATATCCTTATCATTTACAGTAGGGGGTACTTTATTCCTTATAATACATGAGTGATACTCCGAGTTCCCTGTATAACTCAGCCTGCAGCCTTGTGCCTTTATATGGTCACAGAACAACCCCTCAGTGACTTCTAATATCCTTATCATTTACAGTAGGGGGTACATTATCCCTTATAATACATGACTGATACTCAGAGTTCCTTGTATAACTCAGCCTGCAGCCTTGTGCCTTTATATGGTCACAGAACAACCCCTCAGTGACTTTTAATATCCTTATCATTTACAGAAGGGGGTACATTATCCTGTATATCATTATAATACAGTGAAAGCTGAATTTTACGTGTCCTTTTTACGTGTAACTTTTACATTTACTGTTGTTGCTACTTTATAATGACTCATTTATGTATTCATACCTCTTTTTTCATATTTCAGTCTCTTATTCAAATCAGGGCATGGTTGCTATGGGAATTTGGACCCTAGCAACCAGACTGCTGGAATTGCAAACCGGAGAGCTGCTGAATAAAAAGCTAAATAACCACAAATAAAATAAAATGAAAAACAATTGCAAATAGTCTCAGAATATCACTCTCTGCATCATACTAAAATTTAACTCCTAGGTGAACAATCCCTTTGGGGGGGGCCCAGTTGTAAATTTCTGTACCAGGGCCCTTGGGGGTCTAGTTACGCCACTGGTGACTGTCTATGGCAACTTACAGCAGCCCCTCTGGCATTTGCCACAACCCACATATTGCCAGTCCAGGCCTGCCTCCAGCTACTCTATTATGCCAGGGAGGTGGGTGAGTGTCTGGCAGGGGAGCTGTTGCCGTGAGAAACTCACCTCAGGTGGCAGCGTCAAGCATGTTACCAGGGGTGGCAAAAAGCCTCTCCTGGTAACTTAGAATTTTATAAACTTAGAAAAATAGAATTGGCGCTGGTGTCTGGTAGAGACCTAAGTCTAGAGCAGGGACTGATGTAAATGAATTTTACTTTCTAAAGTGCTGCATAACATATAAGCACTCGAGGGCCCATGCCTAGGGCAGCAGCTTTAGTGGGGTGCCCTCCAGTTTTCTCTGGGGGGGCCCAGTCTCTGTCTGATACTGAGGGGTGGGGCACTAGTGATGTGAGGGCCGGCCCGATACCCGTAGTTCGGGCTGCTTCAGGCCTACCTCACACTCCTCTTCACAGGTGGTGGGTGTGGGTTGAGCTCTTTTCCTGCTCTCCCCACCCGCCACGTTGTAGTGCGGACATCCGGGTTCTTCTTTTTTAGACACTGTGACTGCTTGCCCGTCCCTTTTGTGACATCATCGACGCGGCAGGTCTATGGAAGCCGGTAGGCGGGTGCGGGTGGAGGAAGGGCCGGGTTCGGGCAGGTGCATATCGCTATGGGGCACCTAAATCTCTGCTATTGGCACATGTGCAGAACTGCATTTGGATTCCCTCCCCCAGTCTGCCATCACTTACATAATTAGCTGTACTTTTCCACTTTCACTGGCCAAACTCAATGGGGTATATTTATCAAAGAGTGAAGTTAGAGATTGCGTCAGTCTGCTAGAGGGAAATTGCGCCACTCTCCATTCACTTCTATGGGATTTTGAAAGATGTATTTATCATCTGAAGTGCTTTGTGCGATTTCCTAGTGACATCACTTCCTCGGAGTAGCAAAAAGGTTGCAGCACTGTACGGTGAATTTAGACTGTTATCACTAAATTTGTAATGTTACTAGTGGCACACACGGCTGATGATCAGCAGGCAGAGAAAAACCAATGTACTGCTATCTGCTCTTTTATACATGTGCACTGACAGGCACCCATTAGCCTGTGTGCAGACAAACCATGATTTTCAAGACAAAAATGCATGCTGGTACATACATGTATAAAATAATCTTATACATATGCTTTATAATTGAAAAAAGTAAGAAAAATATGGTTTGTTGTTTTTTTAATTCAAAGAGTAGACAGAATGCATTTCCACCACCAATTTAGTTTAGTGTTTTATTCTGCCCCTTTCACTACAGGCAAACACACATACGGTAAATGCACCTTGCATTCGGATTCAGTGCCAAATAAGTGTTAAACCCTTTGAGTGACGTGTCACCCCCCCCCCACTGATTATTGTTTCTTCCATATGTGTAGTTACTTTTATATGTACTGTATTTACATTTTTACAGAACCCATAACCTATATGTTCATCCCTCCACTAGATGGAGCATGCAATGACTTATTAGGCATTTTACAATATAGAGGGAAAAACTGGAAGTCATAGAACCTGTTTCAGACTGCTTTGGCAATAGTTCATCTTGCAGTAGTGCATGGATCACAAAAACAAGGCCTCATTAACAATAGAGTGGCTCAAGGACAAAAACGTTAATTCCCTACCATAGGCCAGTCAGTATCCCATCCCAAATGAGATATCCTTCTGTTAGTGTGTGATTGGAAATTTTCCTTTGCAGATTAAATTTAAACCACATTAAGCGGGAATGGCAGATTTAAAAGGGCCTCAAAAAAAAAACTTCAGGCGTGAGACAAGAAAAAGGTTTCCCATTAGTGCATAGTACATTGAGGGTGCAGCTCCTGCATTTATAGATGTAACATGGCGATGAGTGAAATTTCTATTCTACTTATCTTTAATCCCTTTTCAAAAATAAGTTTCTGTGCATCTCACTCCAGCTTCAGATGGTGCCATCTAGTGCTGACCCTCTCTAGCTAAAGTGGGTTTATTCCTTTGGTATATGTCAGACCATGGAGCTTTTATACATCCACAAAGGAACAGTGCTATGAGATGGGCATTCTGCTTATTTGTTGTAAGTTAGAAGTCTGTATGTATGTATATATGTATATTTTGTATGCACTGCAGACCAATAAATTAACAGAACAAACATTTTAATAATACATATAAAATAACTGCAGGCAGACCAGTACATTTTAGCTTATTCAACATTATTTTGGCTTGCTAGTTAGTTTTATTGACCCTCTTGACCCTGATCATTTTATCAGAGCATTGGGGATATTGTGTCTCCTCGGAAAAATGATGCTTTTGATTGGCTGTACTTGGAACACAGGCTGGCCTTCCAAGATCAGTAATCATACACATGAGTATCACGTGACCATGTCGTCAATGCTAAAGGTGGCCATACACAAGCAAATATAAGCTTCCAGTTGCCTCCTTTTAGACTGGGTTGGCAACTTATCTGCCCTTGTATGGGTCCTTCTCAAAGACCTGCCCGACCGATATGTTCCTGCAAATTGGCTAGATATTGATTGTGCAGGTCTAAAAATTCCATTGTGATCTGATCATTTGGCACACATCCCAAAATATTAGACTACCCGATATAGCCCACCTCAAGGAAAGCAGAGTAAAGATCCGCTCATTTGGCAGCATATCTTCCAAGCAATGAAACAAAGCTAATGTGAAGTGATTTCTAAGTCTGGAGACACCATAAAGCTTTGAAGGGAGGTCCTACTGAATGCTGCTGAGGTCCTTTAAAAAGATTCCTGTCCTTGTCCTTTAGCCCTTGTTTATGAAAGAAGTTTGTGACCCTTTTTGGTGATTACATCAATTCATACTTTTTATAGGAATATTGCTTCTCTTCCCCAATGCATATTTGTTTTGGCTTGGTCTGTTTTTATATATACATGATGATATATAAACTGAAGGACATGTTTCTGCAGGAGTTTGATTTTATCAGACGATGTACTAGACAACGTATAAAATTCTCTTTGCATAAAGAAAACATAAGAATGTAACTATTTTATTTACTGTTTTCACTTTTATTGCAGTTATTGCCCACAGGCTATGTGCAAATTACTCCACCAAAGGAGCAATACACAGACCATTTTGATGTTGACCTTGGCTTTTCACATAACGCCTAAAGAATATAAATATTTGGCTGTATTTAGCTCTTTATCAAGCTGGCCCTTTAATTTATTGCTTTGACAAAAGAACGTTCAAGGCAACCCTGTCTGTTTAACCTAAATTCTAATCTATTAAATAAATGAAGCCTGCAAAAAGTAAAATACAACAAGGACACCGGAAAGCCCTGGCAATCCTTATAAACTGCAAATATAGGATAATTTCCATTTCATGTCCTCTCTCAGGTATGACAGGTTCCACATTGTGCATTCCACTATATGGGGCAGATTTACTAAAGGGCAAAGTGGGCTTTTCTATGGAAAATTCACCAAAAAGACAGTTCACAGGGAGAAGTGGACAGTTCGCTAGTGAAAAAGTTCAGCGCTAGAGAAGTGTTGTGCTGTTTTGCCAGGCGATTTTTTGCTCAGGGGAAAGATTGTCACTCCGCAAATTTATCAAAGTGCAAACTTTCCTATTTGTCACCATTTTTTAGAAAGTTCATACTGATGAAGTTTTGCTAGCGAAAGTACTCCAGCGTTCATTTGCCGAGATGAAACGTCACTGTTGCTGCTGCCCCCCTCCCCCGGAAATTCGCTCTTAAAGTACCAGGAGCAGAATTTTTGCTGCCCCTGTTACTAGTGGGGCGCTGCCACCTGAGCCTCAAATTGCCTCATTGGCGAAGCACCCCTGCCCCTGGGCAGCAAATTCTTCATTGGCCCTCAGCCAATAGTAGCAAGACTTGTAAATGGGTCAGACTCAATCAGCAGCTACCAAACCATCAGATTTCTTTTCATACAGTTTGTTCTTTATTTATAAATAATCACATCTTGCATATAACATAATTATAAACCGTAATATTACCATTTGATATGTATAAAATTTGTAAATGAAAAAGAAAAGTACATGGAACGTTTTCAGGAATGTAGATGATATAATCCCAAATAGCTGAGCATGTTACCGTAACCAACTGCGACTGTATCACACGTTCAACACAGGCATTTCAAGTAAGCTAAAGGATCAAATGGGAAAAGTCTTGCTTCTCAGGGGAGATACTAAGAAATATAAAACTGAATACACTATCTATGTAATAAATGTATCAGAGGAAGAGAAGAGGAACAACAGGGATCATATTGCTTACTGAAATGTAGCTTCAACTCTGATATAGAATTCTGTAATTAACACGAATATACGTCCAAAATGTATAATTATTGCCTCTATCTAGAATTTATATATTCAAAAGTAGAAAATCAAGTACTTTTCCCAGTAGTGTGGTATACAGACCAGTAACCAGTCAGCAGTTATCTTTAATTGGACAAATGCAGTTACCATAACAATTGCAAATTTTACCCACCCGACTGCACAACTTTCAGCTTCCAATGTCTATATAGGATGCACCTCCTCTTTGGGAAAATCAATATGTAAATAGATCAATCAAAAGATGAAGTCATAATATGCGCTAAGCTGGTTGAACAAAGCCAAGATGGATACTGTCTACAGAAACGTTTGTTTTACCCCATCAACATAAATAAATCAGATCTGTGGAAGTTATACACAGTTATGTGGAGTCTCTTCTTCAGCATTTCATATACTGTCCAGATAATGTAAAAACTAACATTTAGCAAAGAGCTTCATTTGTAACATGTCATTTGTTCATTTGTCCTACTGAAAGATCAGATAATGCAATCAGTCATACAAGTGTCCTTCCTAAGAGATTCTTTTTATCCATTTGCAGCAATTTAAGTCACATCAAGTGTGAAATTGAATGTTTTTTCCATTGCCTAAAGCTCTGTGTCCTCTTACATCTCTCAGCTTTTACCGTTTCCTCTTTGGTGAGTGCCAAAAAAGTATATAGTCACTCGCTGAGTAGGGGAGCTTATTTGAAAATAAAGTGGATGTCTTGGCACACACACAGGTTCATATAGTTCAACATATAGTTAGGCAGCTGTATCAAAGGTTGGGTTGTGAATGTACAGATCATTAGGAGAAAGGCTTAAGATATCTTCGATTTGGGGGCCTTCATCTTCTGGTGCTATTTCTGCTTCAAACATGCGCTGTAATAATGCATCCACTGTCCTGTATCCTGAAATGAATTAGAATCTCTATCAATATTTCTTACATAATGTGCTACATAGGAACGTCTCATCTAAAGTTTGTTACGAGAAAAATTTTCATTATTACATTTGTATGTATGTATATATATATATATATATATATATATATATATATATATTTTTTTTTTTTTTTTTTTACTTGTATAGAGCTCCTTGAGGGCAAAGCACTGTACAGCAAAACAATAAATTAGTAGTAACAAACAAGGGTTCACTGCATTAATAAGTAACACTAAGCGCATTATTAGAAATACAATTTTAACTGTACGCTTCTATTTATAAAGGAAATTACATGCATCAACAACAAGATACTTTCCAAAAAAGTCCATGAAATAATGTTTAGTCCATAAAATCCAGCAATGCAACACTGCACTGACAACTAGGCTGCAACCTTGTGTTTTGGACACTGAGGGGGTTATTTACTAAAAGTTGAATTGATCTCGTCTTTTTATTAAACCAAGCTCAACCAAACTCCCATCCACGATTTTATTTTATTTATTAATAAAATAACTAGAAAAAGTCGGGTTGGGAAAAGACTGGATAAAATCGAGTGAAAACGTGCTCAATTTCTTTGGGTTATCGCCCAAAAACCCTGAATTTTTCAGATGACCGGATTAAAACCCAGGGCAGATCACGATATCTTCAAAATGTAAAAGGGACATCTGTCATTGACTTCTATATGACCTCGGCAGGTTTGAAATGGCAGATTTTTAGATTCAGACTTTTAGCAGCTTCGAGGTATAATATATCTCAAAAAATCCAAGTTTTGTTTTCCTTTAAAAATTTGAGTTTTTGCCCAAAAAATCTCAACCAGAAGATAACAGGGTTTAGTAAATAATCCCCTGTTTGCCATATAACAAGTATGCTTTCAGTTCAGAAGCTTTTAGCAGGTTCCAGTTAGAGACATTATGGGGGTTATTTAATAAACCTTTGAATTTATCTGGTCAGGCTTTTTGAGGCAAAAACTGGAAGATTTATTATACCTCGAAAACAAAAAAACCAGAATATGAAAATCTGCCATCTATGACCTAGTGAAATCATGTATAAGTCAATGGGAGAGGCAATAATCGCAACTTGAAGATTTGTGCTGAGTTTAGCCCAAAAATCCAAAAAATTCGACATTTACGGGCAAAAATGTAACGATTCGGGAAAAAAGTTTGAAAGAAATGGGACAATATGGGGTTTTGCACGATTTTATCTGGTTTTTGCCCGAACCAATTAATTTGAGGTTTGTTTGAATTGATGGGTGAGAAAAGAAAATGGTATGGGGTAAAATCCAAAGACCAGGAGGGAAGGGGCACAGAAGAAGCGAGAGGTGAGAATTTTGGTATGCATCACTACACTGTTTTTTTAAAATGTATATTCTATGAAAAATGTAAAAAAATACATTTTAGAATCTAAAAAAAGAAAACGAATGTTCAGAATGGCAATGGAGAGCATCAATGAATGTGTATGAGTTTAATACATGAAACAATGAAGATGTAGCTCTTTATACAGTCAGAATAATAAAACCAGCTGTTTGATTACTATAGGAAATCCAGGAGTGCACACAGTGGTGGATTAAGGACATGTGAGGCCCCTAGGCTACACTTTCCACAGGGCCCCCTTCTAGGGTACCACATTTTTTGCGGCGCGCTCCGCACCACGTTTTTTTTTCCTTAAAAAGTCGACCACCGCATAAATACGCTAGCGGTTTCAAGCTTAGGCAATGGCACCTGACGCTGGTGTATTTACATGGCGGTCAGCTTTTTTAAAAACTGTCACGGACCGTCTGAGACCTGGCCACTGGCACCTGCTGCTAGATAGCTGGCTTGATGTTTCAAAAAATGTTTTTTTTTTAACGTTATCTTAAAAAAATAGCAGGTACGCAGCTATTGCCTGGGAGTGGGACCAATGCTGAGCCCAACAGTGGTGCACAGCACAGCCAGCAGTACCTGGTTGATTCAGCCTGTTTGGGCCTGGGTAAATTTTTTAATTAGAATTAGAAAAATTCTATGTCCTGCAGGCTGCAAAGCACTACTGGATCTGGTGCTGCCGCCTGCCCCCCCATGTCTTGCTGCTTTCTAGCTGGCTGGGAGACAATTTAGGCAAGATTAAGGCAAGATTTAGGTAGATTTAGGCAAGAAGTGGATTACACTTGTCTTGTGCTAGAGACTAGGATCGCGTGTGCGCGATCAACTCTCCAAAGCCGCTTCAGTGTGACGCATCTGCTTCGGTGCACACCAGTGACGTCACTGGTGCTTGCCAATTCTGCAGAAGACAGCCCGGCTTTAGAGACATTTGCATGCACATGACTTATAGACCTGCTGCACCCGGGCACCTTGCCTAAATTTTCGCCCAGCGAGCAGTAAGCATCGGCAAGCACCAGGCAGCTACGGTGATTTTTTTTTTTTTTAAAGAAAAAACTAATTTGCAAAAAAAACCCATGGGCCCCTGACCACTATGGGCCTCTAGGCTATAGCCTATGCGTTAATCCACCCCTGGGTGCAGAAGTGTAACTTTGGCCAATGTGGACTGTTGTACTGATTCCATTGAGGAATGAGAATTGGTTAAATGTTCTTATGACACTGGAATATCATTTTCAGTTTTGAAGGTGAATATGCTATAAGACAAAGTATTTTTAAGGCTTAAAGTATTTTTTATAACAAGTTGAACAAACATACTTTTAGAAGCAATTCGAAACATCAGTCCTTTCTGAGTTGTCTCCCCAAAAGTACCAGCATCAGTTTCACAGCTTTCCATGTTCTCCACTAAATTTTCAGATGGCGCATCTCTATAAATAAACATATACCAAAACAGGGTTAAAAAGATTTGAAGCAGTGGATAAAAACTATGGGGCAGATTTACTGACTGGCGAAAATACGCCAGTGTCCACTTCGCACAGAGCACAACACTTCGCCAGGCTAAAATTCGATCTGACTGCCAATTCACTAACATGCGGAGTTTCGTACTGGGCGACGAATGCTGGCAACTTTCGCTACCGGTACTTCGGTAATGCGAGCATTTCACAGCGAAGATACACTAACTTTTATTTCTGCCTAGCGAAAATTTGCTAGAGATCCTGCGCTCAGGTTCATTTGCATATGGCGAGAAATTTAAAGTTGAATGGACGTCTTTATGTTATATGCTGCAGCAAATACTTTATATTTTCAATGTTTATTACCCATGTCCAGGAAACCTTAATAAAGACAATAGAGTTTACATGAGCCCAATGTAAAGTTAATGTTCCATATGTTAGAAAATGTATGGAGAAAACCGGTTACCAAAAAAAATATTTTAAGGACTTTTGCAGCCTATCACTCTGAAAAAAAAAAACGTCGCCAGCATTTTTTGAACTTTGATATCTTTTCCACTCACAGAATATAATAAGTGACAGAAGATTGAGGAAGATCTATCCATTGCACTCCCCCTGGTCTAAATCTGGCTATGGCAAGTCTGGCGAAAAAGTTAACGTTCAGTAAAATCCGCATTTTAGTGAATTTGCAGAGTAACATCCATTCGCCAGAACTAATTGTCACCTGGAGATAGAGTGTGATTGACCACTAGCGCCTGTCTCTTTCGCTAGCAAATTGGCGCCTGCTCCCGTTAGTAAATTGGCGATGTCCCTGCGGCAGGTAACATTAACGAATTGACGCTAGCATTAGCCACTTCGCCCTTTAGTAAATCTGCCCTTATACATTTTAGCTGATAATACAGGACACCGTGTTCCATCATTAGGATCTGCTGGCGACAAGAATTCACCGGCACACAGGTAATGCAAGCAGGTTAAACCTTGCTAAATATTTACTGCAATAAATATTTAGCAAGGTTTAACCTGCTTGCATTACCTGTGTGCCGGTGAATTCTTGTCGCCACTGGATAGTGAGGTTGCCGTTTCCTCCATTTCGGTGTGCACCAGGGGTCTCTGCTTTTGGTGAAGGCCAGGGTGTGCAAGTACTTCCTGGACTGTTCTACCATCATTAGGATCTGTTACACAAGGGTCAGGAGCGATGAGAGGGGGCATGCAGGACTCCTTTGTTTCTCTGTTCATATCTCTGTCTTTTATAAGTAAACCTATAAGCTAACTTTTAGTATATTATAGAATGTCTAATTCTAAGCAACTTTTCAACTGGACTTCATTACTTTTTTTTTTAATTATTTGCATTTTCTTCTGACTCTTTTCAGCTGTCCCATCTAGAAAATCTTTTCTGTAAGGCTACAAATGTATTGTTACTTTTTATTGCTCATCAAAACTGGAGAGCTGCTGAATAAAAAGCTAAACAACTCAAAACCACAAATAAAAAAAAATTAAAACTAACTGCAAATTGTCTCAGAGTATTGCTCTCTACACAATACCAAAAGTTAATGTATCGGTGAACAACCACTTTAAAGAAAGAACTGAATACCCGCGAGAGAAAACAGGATTCTGCACAACTGGTCTATTACAAAGACTAGTGATGGGCGAAATTATTCATCCGGCGTGAATTCCCTCAATTTGGCGCGGGCGAATAAATTTGCGAAACCGCCGCGAAAAGTCAAAAAACTTGGTGCCGTTTCACAAATTTTTCGCCATCTCGCCAATTTCATGGGCAAGTCGCGCATTTTTCGGTGATGCGAATCGCCCCAAATTTTTGATACTAGCCATATAAAGCAAAGACTGCTGGGGATTGTAATTTATTTAAGGATCCATCCAGTTTGTTGGTAGGATTAGTTGTACAGGTTCCCAGCTATTTTTACAGGCTTATCAGTGTTTACTATGGAAATAGTAAGAGGAGCCCCAAAGTGTTCCTGTGGTGGAGCAAAAGCCCACAAAGTAGCCACATAGCTGTAATTCCTCATGTCTTAAAGCATATAGTAAAATGAGCTTTGTGATTTTCTGTATTGTTCTGTACTGTAGTTGGACAGAGTCTCTATTTCGTTTCTACAGCATAGTTTCGTATACTTTAAGATTGTTTGTAATAAAAGTAATTAAATACATGAAGAAAACGCACTTACTCCTGAACCGCCATACCCAGCTCCTGAATTTTTTTTTCAATTGCAGTTTCAACTTCGCTCTTTTCTAAAGAATATTCAACAAAGAAAGCTTCCAAAATAAAGGCAACAAAAATGCTAAAAAAACAGAAATGCATATTCAGTACAGCTGCAACCTTCATACATTTACATGATCTTTATTAACACCAGAAAGCATTTACATCATGTACTATGAACACAAGGGTACCTGAACTTTGCACCGGTCTTTAACCAGGTATCAACTTCATATTTCACTCAAATTGAAACACATGCAATTTGTACAAGATTTACAGTGTCTAATATTCCAGTTGTGTCTGTATTAGAATATCACTTGTGCCTAACAGTCTGCACAATGCAATATCTTGGAAAACACTGCATTCTGGGTACAAACCTTGGAGATTCATGCTGATGTTAGTAAATGTAGTAGACATGTGAAGAATATTGCTCAAATAAATATATAGGCATGGGATCTGTTATCGGAAATGCTCGGGACCTGGGGGTTTCCGGATAAGGGTTCTTTCCATAATTTGGATCTCCGTGTCTTGTCTACTAGAAAATCATGTAAACATTAAATAAACCCAATAGGCTGGTTTTGCATCCAATAAGGATTAATTATATCTTAGTATGGATCAAGCACAAGGTACTGTTTAATTAGTACAGAGAAAAAGGAAATCCTTTTGAAAAATGTTGGATTATTTGATTATAATGGAGTCTATGGGAGACAGCCTTTGCGTAATTCGGAGCTTCCTGGATAACGGGTTTCCGGATAACAGACCCCTTACCTGTATATATATACAAACTAAAAAAAACCCTCGTAAATATAAATTATATAATAAATGATTAAATTACAGGCTTGACACAGTATGACTTGGGAAACGCAGTTCCTTTCAAAGCCACGGCAGATCCCATGAGTGCTAAAGGGACTTAAAAGGTACATTTCATTACTTGCAGGGTTTTGGTTTAATCGTGGGAAAATGTGAGAACATTTTCCTGTGATAAGCCGAATTACTGAGAGTAATGTAATTTACTTGTGGTGATTACAAGGTTAGTGTATGACAAGGCATTTTTGGGGAGATTTTTTGTCCGCAGTAGCAGTTTTTTTGCCCTATGGACCATGGCACATGGAGATTTGTTGCCAGCAGTTAAATCTTCGCTACCATGATCAGCAAGCCTCCCAAAAAACACTTTTCATTGAATAACAATACAATCGCTGCAAGCAAAACCGAGTACTCGGCGATCAAGGTTAATCTTAAGAAAATGTGAAGGAAGGCAATTTCCTGTGGTTCCGCTGGACCGCCCTAAGTACTAAGTTTTATTGTAATGATCATAATGTTATTCAACGTTAAGTCTTTTTCAGGAGATGTCACCTGTTGTGCTACTGAAGAAAAAGGAGAAGGAAAGGTCCAATCGATGGGGTGTGCCAAATATTAGGGCATCCCTAAGGATTGTAATGACTTACTTCATACCCCGGGGCGGTGCTCCTGTTAGCAGAAAACCGCACCAGCCAGGGGCACTTGTGAGCGAGCAATCCTCTTCCTCACTTCTTCTTTCCTCAAAATCCATTTGCCGATGCATGTGCAGTAGAGCGAAATAACTGGCTTTTTTGTTAAAAGTCTGGCTTTTAACTCTACGGTGCATGCCTGCCACAAAGAAAGAAGGAAGGAAGGAAGGGGATTGTTCACTCACTGTCCCCTTTGATTGGAGTTTTCATTCTCCTTTAACCATAGGTGACAAATCTCCCTGTGTGCTATCACCCTAAAGCGAAAGGCCTTGGCTGCATTTTTGGTCAGGAGCCTGGGGTGATGACACTGTATGCTGGGAGACAGTTAAATGGGGGCATTTCTAGTGCAGAGTGCAATCATGCTATCTGCACCAAAACAGCAGAGTTTTTGGAAATGTGACTCTTAGGGGCAGCTTTTTGCCTCTCTGATATAGTGCTGCCTAGATTATCACCATGCCTGATGGCTAAAAAGACACTAGCTTTGTTAATACAGACTTTAGCATATCAGTTCTTTACAAAAAATGTAATGTGCACGTTGCTGTGCCTCAGGACAAGCTCTGCTATGTGATGCATGCATAGCGGAACCACAGAATAGAAGAGCACTTACTTGATGATCAGAATGACGATAACAACGTGAAATGCGATGAAGTAAAGCCTTGCTGCTGTATGGGTCGCCAGAGAAAACCCATTAGCCAGAAGTATGATATTAAGAGAAATAAAGCCATATTGAAAACAGCCGCTCACCACCTTCACATGTCTGCAGCAGGCAGGAAGCAGATAACTCAGCAGCCACGGTTGGCTGCCCAAATTATATGTTATATTGTTATTAATGGTTTAGCAGAAAATGCTTTACTCTGAGACATGATAATGGTCAAAAGTAATTTATACAGTATAAGCTATGTTACTTGTAAAAAAATTAGGCCACAGATTAGAATGACAGAATCCACCCATACACTGATTTTTTGCATAATGAAAGAAAATGTACTTTCTACAGTACTTATTATTCCTGTGATGTCTTCCTGTTTCCAGGAAGAAAATTGCTTAGACTACATTTTCTCATTGCTCAAACAGCTTTTTAGTGGAGGATGCCTTTAAAGGAAAACTATACCCCCAAAATTAATACTTAATCAACAGATACGTTTATGTCAAATTAAGTGGCATATTTAAGAATCTTACCAAACTCAACATTTTGTGATGGTCTCTGTGCTGCCTCAGAGATCCCCTGACCAGAGATACTACAACTGTATTATGGAAACAAAAGACAGAAATTTGTCTGTTAATTAGCTCATATGACCTAACATGTAGGGTTTGTTTGTGTGCACTGTGAATCGTAGGATCCCAGGGGGGCGACTCTTTTGTTTTTAAAATGGAAATTTTCTATTTATGATTACCCAAAGGCACATACTACTAAATAAATATATTATTATGAAAATGGTTTATTGACATGAAGCAGGGTTTTACATATGAGTTGTATTATGTAATATATTTTAATAGAGACCTACAGTGAACGGGGGGATTGCCCACAACCTATGGCGGCCACTTTACTAAAAGTTGCCAAGCAAAATTTTAAAGTTGAATGGATGTTATTGATAACTGCACTGGTGAAATGTTGGTAAAATAGCTTAGGTGATTTAAGCACCGTTCTCATTTCTACCAAATTTTAGGAGTGCATTTATCACATTTAACAGTAGCAAATCACAGTTTCCCCAACATGAACACTCGCAGAGTTAGTAGTGAAAAGGCATAAAGGATATTAGAATTAATATTGGTGGGCTATGTGACCCATTGGGACTGATTTATTAATGCAGGCAGGGGTGTAACTATAAAGGAAGCAGACCCTGCAGGGGGGCCCAGGGGTGTAGGGGGCCCAGTGAGGCCCTAATTAATGAGCAATTTTAATATATCTTGGTAGAATAGGCCAATTTCTAAATATTTTCAGTCCTAAATTGGGCCCAGTAACATCTAGTTACACCACTGAATGCAGGAGCTAAATTGCCTCAGACTACATCAAGAAATTGAAGGAAAATTGTAAAATTGCCATAACTGCACCATAGTCAAAATGGGCTGGAAGAGCCTTGGGGGAACCCCATCTGCTGACTGGGACTGGGATGGGGGTTCCGTTTTCAGGGGCTGTGGTGGTGGTGGAGGGTGATTATGGCAGGGGTGGGGCAATCCACAGTTGTGTTGGTGGAGACTTGAGGTGGCAGAACCCCTGTGGGCCCTGGACACCCTAATCTAACACTGAGCTGCACTGGTGCAATTTAGCCCATGGATTGTAAATCAGTCCCAATCTTTATTTAGGTAACCTCCACTAGGCTTACAAATGGTACATTATGTTACATATCATGTAATTAGGTGCAAAGGATATCATGCCACTGGTTAACAACCGTCAGCTCCACAAGCACAATGAAGGCAGATCCCAAGTCATTGAAGTTATTTCTGCAGTACTTGCTCTTGGCAAAGGCAGAGTCTTTTAAAGCCGACATTCCACATTCCTGTGCATAGGGCTCAGTTGAATTTTCTGGGAAGAATCTGATTTTTCCATTGAAAATTTCCATTCCAACAATAGCAAACACATAGTATATTGCCTTTAAAAATAGAATGCATCATGTTACATTTATTCATTTTATGTCAAAAAAATGCTATTTAAAAATATTTGGCTTGGCTAAGGATCCTTCAGAGAGCTGGTTGGTATATTCGCATGCTTGCAGTGCAATATTTTGTATTCTAGTGGTTTTATTTCACAGAGCAGATTAAAAAAAAGAGAAGCCTGCAATGGTTTGGGGAAAAAAAGGGAAATAACCTACTATGAGAAGTCCGGAAAATGTCAGCATCGTTGGCAATATATTAATTAATGTGTTCATAATAACCCGAAACCTGGAAGAAGAAAACATTGGCCACTAGATGCAAAATAGAAAACCTTAAGTTTTGTAGGAATCTAGTTTATAACCAAGGAAAGCACTTGTACGGTTCCCAGGTCAGCCCAAATCATCTCCTTTCATAATCCAATTCATTACAATGGAAGCTATGATAGCTATGACAATTTTAAGAGAGGAACTGGGCTAAACTATAATGATCAACTCAAACTGAACGTGCAGAATAAAGCACTGCAAAGATGACATAGGAATGCTGAGTGGTTTAAAGGGAAAATTAAAATGTTTAAAGAGATACTGACATCAGAAAATAATCTTTTTTATTATCACAACATTGTCTTTGAATGCTATTTATAATTTTGCCATAAAAGTATTGCAACTACTCTGTTCCTCTATAAGGGGACTGCCATATTTGCGCAGCACTAGTCTGTTAGCAGTGGAAACTCTAACTGACAGACTTGAGATGGGACAGTCAGGTTTAGGAACTTCAAGTGACAATTACAAAAGCAGACCTATCAGCGAAAAACGATCAACATGACCTATAGGTAAACTATTTTTAAAAGAAAATTGTGGGGAACGCGTATTTGCTACCGGAAATAAGTTTAAGCTATATTGTCCATAGTGTCAAATATATGTACCCATGTTAGGGTAAGGCCACACTGGGCATTTTGGGGAGATTTGGTCACCTGGCGACTAATCGCCTCGTCTTTGCAGCGACCAATCTCCCCAAATGCCTTCCCTCACTCTGTGCCGGCTAAAATGAAAAACCGCTGGCGCTAATCACATGCGGTGGTTCATTTTCCGAAGTTGCCCGAAGTTGCCTAGCCGGTGCCGAGTGAGGGAAGGCGTTTGGGGAGATTGGTCACCGCAAAGACGAGGCGATTAGTCGCTAGGCAACCAAATCTCCCCAAAACGCCCAGTGTGGCCTTACCCTTAAGGTCTTGAACTGAAAAATGCATATAGGTACTTTGGAAGACCCACCAGGTATGCCTGTCTGTCAACTGGTTTATAAAGACACTTTAGACAGAGTTACATTTTTGGCATTAAAAAGCAAATGTTTTATTTCTCATTAACATAAAATGTAACAAAAAATTAATTTTCAATATACTTTACCTTTGAATGCTGTCAATGATCCTGATGAGTCGGAGAACTCTTAAAATGAACACAATATCGAGCACCTGTTGACTGCTGTACTGGCCCACTGTATGAAAAGAGTAGCACTTGTTAACTTTCAGCCCTGTATAAACTGCCCTGTGAAATCAACGTTTAATGGGGCAATGTAATAATGCTAACGGAAAAAAACTTTGTGCGAACAAATTTTCCTTTGTTTTCCAAATGTAATATGGCTTTTGCGAACCCTGAAACTTTTTAGCAACCTCTTGTGACAGTGGAAGACAGTTTACGCCAAAAAAAATACAACACCTTCAAGCACTTCTTAAAAGTGCGCATTTAAAATTCGCAATGCAATAACATTTTAAGGAAAAAATATTACATTGCAAGATGTTAATTTTTATTCTTGTTGGTGCAAATTGTTTTTCTCTTTGCAACTTTTATTACATTTCCCCATATAAGTCATATTTTGACTGACTGATGGGAAAGAGGGTAGCTGTACAGATACAAAGACAGTATAGGTATGGGACCCCTAATCATGAAACCTGTCTCCGATTTACAGGAAGATAATTTCCCTTAGACTCTCTTTTAAGCAAACAATTAAAAATTTTAAAAATCATTTCCCTGTTCTCTGTAATAACAAAGCAGCAGTTTGTACTTCCTAACTAAGCTGCATGGCATCTGTTTTGATGGCAAATCATTCCTATTTATTTAAAATAAATATATATATATATATATATATATATATATATATATATATATATATATATATATATATATATATATTAAATTATATATTATATTAATTTAAGGCATGGTGCTCTAAATTACAGAAACAATCTTTTATCTAGAAATCCTCAGGTCCTAAGCATTCTGGACAATAGATCCTAATACTAATAATAAAATGGACTGGTGGTTCATAAAACGTTTTTCTTTTGCAGTCACATTCTGTTAATTCAGTTATATAATATAATTGACATTCTCTTGTGCACCGGTTACTGACTGCAGACGATTAATAATATAGATGCCAAGCATACCTGATTTCAGCGATGTATTTATAATTGTAGCAATCAGAGCAGCAACAATGATAAGTGTGTCAAACCTGTCAATTACAAATAAAAATTATTGGTACTGCAAATACACAACAGAAATATTGTACATACAGATACAGTCTACAGCAGGGCCAGCAATAATAAGAATAGAAGCTTAAAGGGTTTGTTCACCTTCAAATCAGATTGATCACCAGAAATAACTTTTTCCAATTACTTTCTATATGTGTCACTGTTTTTCTAATGTCTTTTTCTACCTTCTGAAGCAGCCCTGGGAGGGGGGGGGGTCGCCGACCCTGTAAACGGTTTTAAATTAATACATTTAGTTGATACATTTCTTTTATTTGTCCCTGTATTTAGTTAGAGGCAGCTGTAAGAATTGATACAATAGTTACTAATATTCCAGAGAGTTGCTGAGAAATGTATTAACTGAATATTGCACCAGAATTACTGAGCTGCCAGACTCAAACACCAGACAGGGACATTTAAAGCCAGCAACAGTTTTCAATAAAAAAAAAAGCAAAAATTAAAGTTAACTGTACAGGGTGCCAGCTTTTACTAGTTTAAAGAGAAGGGTTACCCATTATTGAAGTAGCACTATAGAAATATAATGTCACCTGGAGGGCACTTGTCTCCCTATGTCAGGTAGGTCATTCATTCAGAGCTTTTTGCTTCATGTCTAAACACTGACAAAAAAAAAATCTATTTTCAAACAAATAAAATATAAAGAATTCAACTAACCAGTTCCAGAATTGGTTCTTGGCGAAAAATGACCTGGGATCATATGTGTAAAGCTTAAGAAGAATTTCCACCAGGTAAAATGCAAGAAATACCCACTCTGCATTGGAAATCAATGGGTTATTTTCGTCCAGGGCAATGAAAATTGCATTCACTAGTATGATCCCATCATAAGCATAGACAAACCCTCTGAAAGCAGAAAGAAGAAGCAATATTTATTCCTCCAGTCTGAGTAGGCTTTTTAAAGCAGAAAAGAAGTCATCAGGAAACAAAATAAATTATTTGTATGAATGGTTTGGACAAGATGTTGCTCAACACTCTTCCTTGATGAGAATGGATGAACAGTTATAGTTTAAGTAGCTAGATATATATCCATCATCATAATATACAGTCACAAATAAGAACCTGAGCTGTAAGAACAGAAAAGGTCTTTGAAGCAAGATTATGTAAGTATGTTAAAATGGCCACATACAAGAAATGATAATACTAAAATATCGGAGGAGATTACGTTACACATTTTGTTTTTAGACTAGACAGTCCCTGAGGCGCCCCAATACGCACATATCGGTAGTAAAGTCGAGAGCAGCCAAACTGCCCCAAACAAATCTAGGCATGTTCATCTCAAGTATAAATTTCAAGAAGTTGTTGTTGATTAACTAAAAACCTCAGATGGTGGGCTTTAAACGATTTTAAATTGTAATTACCTGAAATTGGTGACTTTCATACACCTAAATGTTAGCATAAGGTAACGAGAGTATTGAATTCAACCGCTGAGGAGCTGAATAGTATTCCTTGTACAGTAACATCAAAGAATGAAAGTGTTTTAAAGTAACACAAATATAATGCACTGGTACAACTGCTGTGTTTGCTTCAGAAACACTACTATAGTTTATATAAATAAACTGCTGTGTAGCAATGGGGGCAGCCATTCAAAGGAGAAAAGGCTCAGGTTACACAGCAGATAGCAGATAAGCTCTGTAGAACATAATGGTGTTATCTGTTATCCACTATTTAACCTGCCATATAGCTTTTTTTTTCCCATGATTCACCATTGCTCCACAGCAGCTTGTTTATATAAAATATAGTAGTGTTTCTGAAGCAAACACATCAGTTTTACCAGTACAGGGTAACAGTACATTATATTTAGGGATGAGCAAATTTGTCCCGTGCAATTTGCGAAACGGATTTTGAAAAAAGATTGATGCCAGCGACAATTCCGACGTCTAAATTGGCGAATTTTCGCTGCATTTTCACAAATTTATTTGCGACAGTGAAATGCGAAAATTTGCCGCAAATTCGCTCCTGGTGAATATATTCGCCCATCACTAATTATATTTTAATTACTTTAAAACACTTTCATTTTTGGTGTTAGTGTTCCTTTTAAAGTTACATTTGGTAGCTCTAAGCTAATTTGCTGTACAGTATATTGTGGGTTTTCCTCTAAGTTCAACAGCCAGAGCAGACTGAGCAAGGGTTGTACCCAGAGTACCAGAGGGTCTCCCAGTGGACATCTGTACTACTGAGCCAGGTACAATTTCCATCAGCTCTTATTTTCACCATAGGTCTATAAACCTATCGCATTTAGTCTTTTTTGCAAGAGTGGGACCTCAATTTCAGCTTCTCTAGTGGGTGCTCAGTCAGACACTGAACTGGGCATGTGTAGTATCTTGGCAAAGCTACTTGGGGCACATTCCCAGGCATGGATCTTAAATACCATAAAAATGTAATGTGCAGCAATACTAGTCTAATCCATTTTTGCTGACCAACTGGTGTAGGCAAAAGGGAAATTGTTAAAAAGTCCACTTACTTATGCTGAACCACTCGGCGAATGAACCGACTCCACGCAGACCTGTACACACGAGGCATCAAGAACTCCAAGGGATGTTTCCGTGTTTTCATAGTAATAACCTTGATGTTCAGAAGGTCAGCCAGGCGTATAAATGCATCTTTTTCTAAATGTGAAAGTAGTGTGTATAGCCATGTAGTTATATATGAACCATTGATTTCTTAGGACATTTTCAGGTAAAAAATCAGGGACCAAAAGATACTGCTCTTTCTATTGCAATAAGTGAGAGGCAGCCTACAGTAACCAGTTGGCCTTCATTATTTATTTTTTATAGCTTTTTGATTATTTGCCTTTTTCTTCTGACTCTTTCCAGTTTTCAAATGAGTCATTGACCCCATCTAAAAAAAAAATGCTCTGTAAGTCTATAAATGAATTGTTATTGCTACTTTTTATTACTCATCTGCAGGGTCGGACTGGGGGGCCCGGGGCTGCTGTCCCAGGCCCCCCTCCAGACCCCTGCCCTGCAAGTTATTCTTGATGTAAGTTTCTTACATGCGTCTTTTTTTTTTTTTGCTGATGATCGAGGGAGCGGGTCTGGGCGGGGCCCACAAGAGCCGGGCCCAACAGGTTTTTTCCCGGTGTCCCACCGGCCCAGTCCGACCCTGCTCATCTGTATATTCAGACATATCCTATTTATATTCCGGTCTCTTGTTCAAATCAATGCATGGTTGCTAGGATAATTTGCACCCGGGTAACCAGATTGCTGAAATTGCAAACTGGAGAGTTGCTGAATAAAAAAGCTAAATAACTCAAAAACCACAAATAATAAAAAATGTAAACCAAATTGTCTCAGAATATCACTCTCTACATTATATTTAAAGTTAACTCAAAGGTAAACAACCCCTTTAAAGTAGAAGGAAATGCATATTTAATTGGGGGTGCCAAAAGTTAGGCACCCCCCAAGTGATTATATATATATATACTTGCCTCACAACCCTGGCCAGTTCTCTGATCAGCGGAAAACTGCACCGGTCCAGGGGTTCTTCCAGCGAGCACCACGGAGTGATTGGCTTCCTTCTCCTTCTTCAAATTTCCCGGGGTAGACGCATGCGCAGTAGAACCTATAATAATAATAGCCGGCTTCTTCGATCTTTCCGTGGTGCTCGCTTTCTGCCGATAGGAGCACCGGCCCAGGGTGTGCGGTAAGTATATACAATCACTTAGGTTGCCTAACTTTTGGCACCTCCAAGTAAAGAGTGCCTTTTCTTCTCCTTTAAGCAGCAGAGATCGAAATGCTTTGGGTACCAGCGCCCTCGTTGCTTAAAATGGATTTAAAAGTTTAAATAAGCAATAAAGTGAGCTGTGCTTGCAGCAAATTTTAGAAGAAAACTTAAGTAAATAAAGTAAATGTACTCACCCACATATCCATTCTGTTCTTCATCTGATACTCTCAAAAGCAGTTCTCTGTGTGAGTTACTGATATCTGGAGCCACCAGCTTCACCAGCTCTTTCCACTTATCTTCTCTAATGACAAACTCGGAGCCCTCTTTCACCTTTAGCGTATTAAAGGCATTCACCATCTTGCGACGCTTCATGTATGCCAGTTTCCGGATTTCATTCTACCAACAGTGACAGCAGAATTTGTAAACTGTGAACTTTTTCCCTTTAGATTTTGAAGGTGACAAAACAGCAAATTGGCCAAGAGGCAAATAACTACGAATATTGCACAGCTTTTCTCATTTATGGGGCAACCAGGGCAATTCTGCAGACTAATTCAATATATACTGGTCACTTTGTAATCTGTGGTATTGCACAGAGTCAGCTGTAATGTAAAGAAAATAAAATATGAAAAAAATAGTATAATATTGAGATACCTGTATATCACCTCCACTTATATGCTATATCTTATATGAAGCGGATGTTCACCTTTAACTTAACTTTTATAATGATGAAGAGATTGATATTTGAGACAGATTTGAGACAATTTGCAACTGATTTTCATTTTTTTATGATTTGTCATGTTTGAGTTATCTAGCTTTTTATTCAGCAGTTCAATTTGCAGTATCAGCAATCTTAATCAAATCAATTCATGATTGCTAGGGTAATTCGAACTAGAATATGAATAGGAAAGACCTGAATAGAAATATAAGTAATAAAAACCAGCAATAACAATACATTTGTTGCCTCACAAAGCATTTGTTTTTTAGATGGAGTCAGTGACTCCAATTTGAAAGCTGGAAAGATTCCGGAGGAATAAGCAAATAATTTAAAAACTATAAAAAGAGAAGACCAGTTGAAAAGTTGCTTAGAATTAAAGATGCACCAAATCCACTATTTGGGATTCAGCTGAATACCCGAATCTTTAGTGAAAGATTTGGCTGAATCCCTGAATCCTCCGGGAAAGATTTGGCCGAATCCCTGAATCCTTTATGAATGAATTCTGCTTAATACTGAACTGAATCCAAATTTGCAATTGCAAATTAGGCCTGGGAAATGAAAAAGTGGGGAAAAATTTTTTTACTTCCTTGTTTAGTGATGATAAGTCCCATAATTTTCATTCATGCCCCTAATTTACATATGCAAACTAGAATTCGGTTCGCACAGGCGTAACCAAATCCTTTATTCTGTGCATCTCTACTTAGAATTTGCCATTCTATAACATATTTAATGTTATCTTACAGATGAACCATCCCTTTAAAAACATTTTAAGGTGACCAAGTAAACAATTAGTATCTCAATGCTACATTATATTCTTTTTAGTTTTTCCTTCTTCCTCTCCTTTATTCCTCATTCAGATGAATTCTGAGCTACACCAGAAGAGGGCACTCCAGATCATTTTGTTCAAAAACATTAAGGAAAACTGCTCGTCTGTGGGGTTACATTTAGTTTCTGGGAATCAAACATGGCCTCTAATAAATGGAATATTACAGCTAACTCTAGCAATAGTAAGACCACATTTTATTTCAGAAAAATGCAATGAGACTATGCCAACCCCTGGATGGGGGCACTTGTGTCTGAAGTCCTAGTGGGCCTTGGATCCTCCAGTCTGACACAAGGGCCCCTAGCTCCTCCGCAACCCCTCCAGGCTGGAGGGTCCGGGGATGGGTTGATCAAGGGCAGCATGGACCTGTGCAGGAAGCAGACATGTGCGGATCTGAGCCAGTAGGTCCCACAAGGTGTCCCACCGGACAAGTCCGACCCTGATGCCAACCCCTTTTCTTCTATTGCAAGCACAACTCATACTGCTTCGCCATTCTGGACTGTAAGCAATGCCCTCTTTTTTCTGCCTATCAGCACTGGTTTTATTATATGATAACATGAAAAAATACTGGCACTGTAAATTTTAAAATTACTTAGCATAAAGGCTATTCAGGCTTTTCGGTTTTTATCATATTTGCAGATGAACTTGCAGTTCATATTTATATATATCCATGTACAAAGATCAGGACTATGTAAAAGTAAAGTGTATAAGACTAAGTTTGACAAAAGTACCAATTATTCAAATAACAACCAAAGAGTACTTAGCTTTTACTGTCTGAATGAAACCAAATGATTGGTTTCTAAACGTTACAGGATTGTGTCAAACTATTAACCCTTTTTCTGCTAATTACCTTCAGGTGTTTTCTGTAGTTATTGTACACCACAGCCAGAAAGACGGACATGAAGATGTAAGTATTGAGTATAATATAGGCTATGAAGAAAATGGCATACCATGGATTATGGTCATAAGCTGGCATCCTGAGAAGTACATAGAAAGCATCCATGAGCACATAATACACTTATAAAATCAGTTCCACATGTTTGAATTGTTAATTGTGACAGTACTGTATATATATTGGTTGCAGCACTACATCATATTTTATTGTAAATGTATGAGTAGCAGGGAATAAGCTATGTAGAGACAGCAGAGCTGTAAAGTTGAGCAAAGAAAATTGTATTAAAGCTGAATGGGGGCAGCTGGGAAACTGACAATATGTCTAGCCCCATGTCATATTTCAAAATTAAATAAAACAAAATCTGTTTGCTCTTTTGAAAAATGGATTTCAGTGCAGAAGTCTGCTGGAGCAGCACTATTAATTGATGCATTTTGAAAAAAACATGTTTTCCCATGACAGTATCCCTTTAACAAAAGCATGAGTAGAAAAACACAGAAATTGGTAGCACCATATTAAAAAAAATTAAAAGTAAAATGTAAAATTCGAGAAAGTAAATAAGGGGTTTATCTGTAGGTTATACAAATACTGGTTACGTCTTGGCTCTTATTTTTTTCCAACCCACTCATTTTTAATTATTCTGGCAAGGAATACATGTAATTACTTCAAAAATAAACAAGCAGGGAATAGTTTTCCCTAACATGCTGAAAGACTTACATGACATCCGGACTGTTAGCAGTTGTTACAAGTACATACAGGTTAAATACCACATCCAGGTAGTTTGCAAAATATGGCTCCCCTTCAGCTGTCCTAAGTTTTCTGCCATTGAAAAGGTAATCACAGTTAGATAACTGCAGTAAGTAACGATGGTTTAGATCTGTTATCCGAAAAACACCTTAATCAATAAAGCCCCGTATAACGGAAAGGCCTTCTCCCATAGACTCCATTATGATGAAATAATTCACATTTTTAAAAATGACTTATTTTTTCTATATAATAATAAAATAGTACCTTGTACTTGAATTAATCCGTATTGGAGGCAAAACAATCCTCTTGGGTTCATTTAATGTTTTAATGATTTTTTAGTATAGAAATCCAAATTACAGAAACCCCTTATGTGCAAGGGCCTGAGCATTCAGGATAACAGAGCCCATACCTGTGGGCTCTGTACCATGTTGTAACAATTCTTTACACTTTTTACAAAAACTATTCTAACTAAATGCATTCGCAATGAATTGTGCACTTACCTATTCCCAAAAAGCTGCAGTGCCATCAGTGAAAACAAAAGAACACTGAACATGAAGAGAAGGAAGACATACATGATCTCTGGCAGTGTGTTTCTGATACTCCGGAATGCCCGACGGATCTGGAAGGTTCGAAATAGAATATTTACTGCAGGAAAATATATTGATCTTCATTTCTTCTTCTTCCAGTTCTTAAATTTACTTATACAGAAACTGTAATGTCGAATCCACCACGTATTCACTGTGGGATTTCATATTTTGGCTTAGGTAGGTAGTTTTGACCCCATACATGAACCAGTAAACTGCCAATAAATTTAGTGATAGCCGGCAAAAGAATTGTATTGTGCCATCCATTCAGCAAAGGCATCCACATAACACAAATAAAAAAGAAATCATACCTGACGACTTTCAGCAAAGTTGATCAAATAAATGGGCCTTAACACTCTTGACCATCGGACACTCTGTATCTCAGCAATACTCAGCGCCCCATATATAATCAAATCAATTAAATTGAGCTGTAGAATAAATATATGCACAATTCTCAATTATACTAGATCCAAACACAACACTCATTTAAACATTGTAATTAGAAAATGGCAGCAGATTACCAATTTCTCTTTCGTTATTGTCCTTATTATACTATAAACGGTCGATAAGATCTTACCACTATCGTAACCATAACACATATATTCTTCGTGTCTTTCCAGAATATGCTGCGAGGTGTAACTTTACTAAAATGTACAAGTCGACCAAAAAAAGCCAGGAGACATAGAACCTCCACAATCGAGGTTGCCTGCAAGGAAGAAAATAGTTTATAGTATCTTTAATTGGAATGGAGGTACATTATTTATTCCTTGTGGGCATTTAGTGAAGATAAGATTACTAGTTGTATGGTTTATAAAAATATGTGGCCACTAGACATGCTGCAACATCTTCATGACTAGGATAGGCTGGTAAATATTTTAGGAGGTATAGCTGGCTTTGGTCATAAAGAACAACTTAGTCATAAAGAACAACTAACACCATCCTAAGGGTTTAAGCACACGGGCAGATTTGGGGAGATTTAGTCGCCTGGCGACTAATCGCCTCTTCTGCCTTCCCCTTGCTATAATGACAAAACACCAGCGCCAATGCACTCGTGGCACTTCAATTTCCGAAGTTGCCTCACGAGGGAACCCCGGTTGACTTCGGAAATCGAAGCGCTGCAAGTGCCTTGGCGCTGGCGTTTTGTCATTATAGCAGGTGGCAGGCAATTAGGGGAGATTGTCGCCCCACAGAAGAGGCGATTAGCCAGGCGACTAAATCTCCCCGAAACTGCCGTGTGCTAGCTCCCTTAAGGGCAACTAAAACTAGAATGGGAGCCAGTTGCAGTTCCAAAGGAACTTGGGGATAAAAAGGAAAGGGAAAAAACAAAAAGGAAAAATAAAAAATGAAGGTAAAAATGGCCTTTTAATACCTGATCCCAAACAAACAGGGCCATATAGAAACTTTAAATTAGGGGCAGAAAAGTAAGGAATTTCTAGCTATAGCCAAATAATCTTTAGTGTCTAGTGATGGGCGAATTTGCGCGAAAAATTCGCGAGACGGGCGTGTTTGTCGAAAAAAATTTTTGACGCCGGTGAATTTTTTCGAGCGAATTTTCGCGGGCGTTTTGCTAATTTATTCGCTGGCAGCGAATGGCGCAAATTCGCATCGAATTCGCACCTGGCGAATAAATTCGCGCATCACTACTAGTGTCTTTTCACATGAAAACAGGGTCATCTTTACTTATGGGATCTCTTACCAGAAATATTCAGAATACCATTGCTTCAAGCCAGAATGATAAGAAGCTTGGGGACCCTTAAATTAGTTCAGGACCATTTATGCACAAGTTTTAATCTTTAATAATACTGTCCACTCTCATAGTATGGGGAAAAGTATTGTATGTCCACATAAAGGATAAGAATCCCTGATTTAATCGCTATTCTTAAACAAGGGACAATCTGCAGCCCTATGAAGCTGGGAAATGCAGCCCATCAGAAAACCACTGGTTTCACCATATGCTTCTTGAATCTCTTCAGCTTTAGTATATACTGTTCTAACCTGATCCTCAGCTCTGTTTTTTAAAATAAAATAATGTAAAAGAAAAAAACAAAACAGTGATGAATGCATACAAGACCTTATATAAATCAAATTACCCCCTATGTCTAATGCATTAAGGTCACTCCTCGAAAAATGGAGTTCCCTTAATATATTATGGACAGGACAGATAAACTCTATTAAGCTGACGATACTACCCAAAAATTCTCTTCCAATTCTTCTTCTAGCTGGAGACCTTAAGTTCGAATCCAGGCTGAATCACTTTGTCTGGGCTGGTAAACCATCCAAAATTAACAGAACCACTTTTTCCATCAGCAGAAATAAAAGAGGGGGGTTCTCGAAATTCGCCCTATTACTACAAATCAGTCTAGGTTTCACGAGAACTGAATGCCTCCATTGGATGTCATTAGAGGCTTGTTTGACATTATTCAACCACAGCATTAGTCTGTGCCCTAAGCATAAAAGTGTCCCAAATCAGACATTAAAGATATAGGACACGATCAGCAGTCAGCAGAGCCAACCCAGCAATAGCGCACAACCAAGGACGCACGTGCGGAACAGTGGCCATCCGGGGACGTGCGTGCGCAGGTAAATGGAAGTAGACACTAGGGAACTTATCTGTGCTAATGTCAAGAGTTCATCTAAAAATGTTTATTTAGTTGAACCCAACTATAAGTCCTATTTAGGTGGTACTGATCTCAGCACACAACCAAGTTTATCCCTCTCCCTGACCCAAAGTGCTTTAGGGGCTGTGGAAGCATAGGCAGTATGTTTCATATTTGGTGGCAAATGACCCAGAGCTATTTCAGTCTTTAATATCTATGTCCCTAAACACCCCTTGTACAACCTGTTTCTTGCCATTACGGCTGTGACAAAGAAACCAATTGTCAGAGTTTGGAAAACCAAACAATTATCAATTGATTTAACCAGACATACATTTATTGGATATTAATATCTCAGGAAAATATGTTTAGTATCCTATCAGACATGCATCAAAAATTCTTATGTGTCTGGACCCCATGGTATATTTATGGATATGGAAATTCCAACTCCATTGCCTTGTTGAGTGCTTGCTTGAAATACATCCCCCCCTTTCGTTTAGTGTGGTTTATAATCCTTTTGTTTATTCTATGTAGGTTATGTTCTTTAGGTCTACAAAACACAAGACTATATAACATTATATTGATTTGAAATTGTATAACCAATGTTTCATTTCTATACACTGCCTAGATGTTAGTACGATTATCTGATGTCATATTTATACTACGTTATTCCCTATATATAACATCTGCTTGTTTGTATGACCTGCAAACTACCAATATCATTTTTTTAAAAAAAAAAGCAAAACAGTAGGACATAAGTCATGAAGTGCAATTTTAACAAGTAAAAGTGTTCACGTGGGTCACTTACCAGAAATGGCAATGGGAAAACTGCAGGCTCCTCAAACACTGCCAGTAACAGATCCACGGTGATAAAGCAGTAAGTAGCCACTTGCATTAGCCAATGGTTATAAAAGTAATAAAGCCTGGAACACAATGTGAGAGATGGAAGCTATAGTCCAAGCAGAAATGTTAGGAAATGGACAAAGTACACTACAATATTCAGCACTTTAACTGAAACATGTGCCTTAAAGGGATGGTTCAAATTTAAATTAACTTTTAGTATGGTATAGAATGGCTAATTAGAAACTTTTCAACTGGACGTAATTTTTCTTTTTTATAGTTTTTTTGGATTATATGCCTTCTTTTTATTCTTACTCTTTCCACCTTTCAAAAACGAGAATCCCTGGTTCCATCTGAAAACAAATAATCTGTAAAACTACAAATGTATTGTTATTGCTACTTATTATTCCTCTTTCTATTCAGGCCTCTCCTCTTCATAATGAGGTCTCTTAATCAAATCAGTGCATGATTACTAGGGTAATTTGGACCCCAGCAACCAGATTGCTAAAACTGCAAACTGGAGAGCTGCTGCTTAAATGACTCAAAAAACACAAATAACAAAAATGAAAATTTCTAATATCTATCTCTCTCTACATCATACCAAAAGTTACTTTAAAGGTGAACAACCCCTTTAAATTGGAAGTTTAACTTGGATTTAACTAAAGCCCTTTTTCACTAAATTAAAACTATAGTTCTATTTAGATGATTTACATCACACCGGATTTGTGGCGAAGCCACACAGGCCCGGGCCTAGGGTAGCAAAAAATTAGGGGCGGCATGCCACCCAGCCGCATTATGGGGACCTGTGCGTCCCCATTCAATAGCGCCGTTTGCCGGCGCGTGTGCGCTCATGGCGCGTGGGGGGAGTGTGCCCGCCTGAACTGGACCGCGCAGCCTAGGGGCGCCCGTCCGAGAAATCTGGGCTTGATCACAAGGGGGGACACTGTTTAAGTATGGGATGATGTTTTTATTGGAAACTAAAATGCTAGCAAGATGTTATGCTGGACTGGGAAACATTCTGTGGGACCCAATACTTCAAGTGGAGTAGCTAGGAATCACACTCCTTTGTGCTTCCCTTCATACTGATGTAAGATGTTCGATCGTTCGAATCCCACTAACCGCACGATAATTTTGAAGGATTGGTTGGACTTCGCTAAAATCGGTCATTCGGCAACAGAAATCTTTGCGTCTCTGGTCATGTATATAACAATGTACTAATGTTATATCCAACCCTTTTTAATAATGACGAGAGAGCAGAAGCTGAGAACTTTTTTTTTTTTGCAGCGGTCAGCTTTAAAAACTAGAGATACTTACAGGGTAAAAATGTAGGGTCAGACAGGTAGTTAGACGTTTATATGCATATTCAAGTGTAATCAAATACAGTTTGTGAATTACAATGAAGCAAAACTTACAGAACTAGATCATAATGTTACAATGGATGCAAACAAAGCGGTAGTATCACTGAAGATAAGAACTCTAGGACTGTTTATTTGGTCACCTAACAGATTAGCACCCCAACTCTGCCATCAATGTGATGGAACACACAGGAATTTAATCTTCTTTATCTTCATAGGAATTCCCTAATAATGAAACTGTACCTTGTACTTGATCCTAACTAAAATACAATTAATCATTATTGGTAGCAAAACAATCCTATTGGATTTAATTAATTTTTAAACAATATATTAGTAGACTTAAAGCATTTCCTTATCAGGAAAACCCTAGGGGGCAAATTCACTAACCTCCGGAAATTCGCCAGCAACAGCTTCGCTCACATCGCTAAACTTCGCCAGTGAAAATTCGCTAGGACAACGCTAATTCACTAAAATGCGAAGTTGCATCCAAGGAGCTTAACAATGGCGAAGTTTCGCTAGCGTTTATTCAGCAGTCTTCGGCATCTTAGTGAATTTGCGAAGTAACATTCTTTCGTCTGGTGTAAGAGTGCGAAGTAGCGCTAGAGTCTATCTCCTTTGCTAGTGAAGTTATGCTAGCGACTGTTAGTAAATCGGCAAAGTACCGAAATGACGTCACGCTGGCGAATTTTCCCCAGCGTTAGTCACTTCGCCCTTTACTAAATTTGCCCCTAGGTCTCTAGCATTCTAAATAACATACCTGTACAGGTTTTCATTTGCTATAGGAAGTACGATTTCACTATCCAGAATGCTTGGGACCTGGGGTTGTCCAGATAATGGACAACCCCATACTTAAAATCATGTAAAGCAACCCAATAGAATGGTTCTGTTTTCAATAAGGATTAATTATATCTTAGTTTGGATCAAGTACACGGTACTTTTTTATTATCTTTAAAAATTTGGATTATTTGATTATAATGGAGTCTATGGCAGACAACCTCTCCATAATTCGGAGCCTTCTGGATAACGGGTTTCCAGATAACGGATCCCATACCTGTACTATAATCGGAAGGAATGGCAGCAGGGTTGGTGCAGCCGATTGCCCAAAGCTGTTTATTATTGATGCAACGTTATTGGAAAATGTACCTTAATGTTTTGTGTAACACATTTCGGGAACACTATTTAGGTTATTTCTGTTGCAACCTTGTGCCACATAAATTCATAACTATACCTATCCGTGGAACCAATTAAGGGGAACTGCGGATAGAACACATTTGTCTGCATGGTTCCCTCACCTCACTGCTTCCGGCGATGTCTCAAAGTGGATGTTCCTGTTATACTGAGCATCATAAACCAATGCAGCTGCCAGCAGAAGATTTTGCTATTTCAAAAAAGAAATATAAAAAAGGAAACTGAAAAGGGAATCAGGTGGTATATTCATTTGCACAGCTCTACTAGAATAATGGTATGAAGCCTAGATTTATTCAATGGAACATTTTCACACAGATTCATAACTCGTATAAACAGTAACAAAAAAGATAATGAGACTAGAATGAGTGTTCACTTGTTGCATTGTTCTGATTAAAGACGTATATTACAATAACATATTGGGGCATTAAAGAAACAGTAACATAAAAAATAAAAGTGTTTTAAATAAAAATATAATGCATTGTTGCCCTGCACTGGTAAAATTGCTGTGCTCATCAGGATCACTACTACTAATTATGTAAATAAGCTGCTGTGTAGTAATGGGAGCAGCTATTCAAAGGAGAAAAGGCTCAGGTTACACAGCAGATAGCAAATAAGCTCTGTAGAACATAATGGTATTATCTGTTATCCACTATTTAAACTGTGCCATATAGCCTTTTTTCAATTTCCACCTGTAATGGAATCTACGTCTGGTCTTCAAGATGGCGTCCAAGATGGCGTCCAAGATGGCGACCACCTGCTTCACCACATGGCTCCTGCTGGGCACAGGTCTATGACATCACCTTGTTCCCACTCCAGGATTGGTCGTCGGCGACGGAACGGACGCCGGCGTCAGAATCGGGCGCCGGCGTCAAGACGTCAGCGTGAGGACGCTGGCGTCTGCGTCTGACGCAAGCGCGTCAAAATTTGGCGCCAACCCAGAGACTATTTAAACTTACTTCCCCTGCCAGTCCTTGCCCAACTATAGGTTCCTGTTACAGAGTTCCTGGGTGTTATTGACTATTTTGATTCCTGTGTACCGATTTCTGCCTGTTATTCGATTTTGCTTGTCTTCTGCCTGGTCTGACCTATTTGCCTGTATTTTGACGATTCTTTGGATAAACCCTCTTGTACCTCGAACCTGGTCTGGTCTCCTCTTTGGTCTACACTATTACTGTGCCTTCGGGCCCGTTACAGTATAGTTGGGCCATGGACCCTTCTGAGGAGACTCCAGCTCCACCTGATGTCGGTGGCGCTATCCGCGGTTTGGCTTCCCGCATGCAGTCATACGAAGCCCAGCAATCACACTTCGGTCAGGCTCTTGAAGCTATTCTGGACAAGTTGTCGGCATTGTCACAGCGGCGATCCTGATGCATGCAGAGGTTTTATCAACCAGTGCGAGATCCAGTTCGCCCTGCTGCCAGGTCAGTTTGTATCCGAACGAGCTAAAGTGGGGTACATGATTACTCGCCTACAGGGGAAGGCTTTGGAGTGGGCATCACCTCTGTGGGAGAAGAGGGACCCTTTGATTGACAACGCCAGTGCCTTTATCCGTGAACTTCGGGTCGTCTTTGATGCCCCTGGCCGAGCTACGGCATCCTCTGCTCGCCTGTTCCAGATCCAGCAAGGCACTCGCTCTGTTGCGGAGTACGCTATTGAATTCCGTACCTTAGTAGCGGAGACCTCCTGGAACAATGATGGGTACCATGCCGCCTTCTACAACGGCCTAGCCATACGGATCAAAAATTACTTGGTCTCCCGGGAAATTCCTTCTCGGTGGGAGGATCTGGTGGCGCTGGCTATAAAGGTTGACACCCGACAGAGGGAGTTTCAACTCAAGCTCGACAGAGAGCGTTCGAAGAAATATCCCCAGTTCCAATCCACCCTGGCTCCTCGCTTCCAGAGACCCCTACTCTTCAATCCAGCTTCTGCCTACCCCTCTCCTACTCCTGCGGCTACTGCTTCCTCTGCTTCATCTACTGAGGAACCCATGCAGATCGGACGGGCTCGTCTCTCCGAACAGGAGAAGCTACGGAGAAGGGCTGCCGGCCTATGCCTGTATTGTGGGGGCAAATCGCACTTCGCCCATGAGTGTCCTGTGAAGCCGGGAAACGCCAGCACCTAGGTAGGTTTGGGGAGACCTATCTGGGTGGTGTTTGTCATTCTCCCCAACCCTCTACTCAACGCTTCCTTCTTCCGGCACAGATCCAATTCGGTTCCCAGAAGGTCCCAGTGCAAGCTTTCCTGGACTCTGGTGCTGCCGGAAACTTCATGGACAGAGTTTTTGCTGCTCGTAATGCGGTTCCCCTACAACCCTTGGCCTCTCCTCTGCGAGTCTTGGCTATTGATGACCGCCCTCTGTCTTCGGCCATTATTTCTCAAACCACCGCTGAACTTTCTCTTAGAGTGGGCACCATGCATCTGGAGAGATTGGCCTTTCTTCTCATTGACTGCCCTTCAACTCCACTCGTTTTGGGGCTCCCCTGGTTGTGCACCCATAATCCAGTCATTGACTGGTCCTCTACTCAAGTCTCCCGCTGGAGCCCCTATTGCCAACGGAACTGTTTGCCTGCTGTACCCCTTATCAAAGCTTCTTCTGTTTCTTCCAAGTTGTCCCTTCCATCCATCTATCAAGATTTTGCTGATGTCTTCAATAAGGGCTCTGCAGAGACCCTTCCTCCTCATCGACCCTATGACTGTCCGGTTGAACTTTTTCCTGGTTCCATGCCTCCCCGGGGTCGCACCTATCCTCTTTCCCCCTCAGAGACGGCTGCCATGAAGACCTACATTCGGGAGAACCTCCAAAGAGGCTTCATCCGCCCTTCTTCCTCCCCTGCTGGTGCGGGGTTTTTCTTTGTCGAAAAGAAGGACGGAGGTCTTCAACCATGCATCGACTATAGGGGGTTAAACAAAATCACCATTAAAAACCATTACCCTCTCCCCCTAATCTCCGAACTCTTCGATCAGTTAAGAGGGGCCAAGATCTTCACCAAGCTGGATCTTCGGGGTGCCTATAACCTCATTAGAGTTCGTGAAGGGGACGAATGGAAGACCGCCTTCAATACCCGAGATGGGCATTATGAATATCTAGTCATGCCATTTGGACTATGTAATGCCCCCGCGGTCTTCCAAGAGTTCGTGAATGATATATTCAGAGACCTTTTGGGGCAAAGTGTTGTCGTCTATCTGGATGACATTCTTGTCTTTTCCAAAAATCTCCACGAGCATCGCTCCCAAGTGAAGGAAGTTCTTCTTCGCCTAAGGAAGAATAACCTCTTCGCCAAATTGGAAAAGTGTTCGTTTGAAGTGTCCTCCATCCCTTTTCTTGGGTACATCATCTCCCAGCAGGGTTTCAAGATGGATCCAGCCAAGGTTTCAGCAATTCTTGATTGGCCCCTCCCCACAAGTGTCAAGGCTATCCAGAGATTTATTGGCTTTGCCAACTATTACAGACAATTCATTAAAGGTTTCTCTTCCAAGATCTCTCCCATTCTGGCTCTTATCCGCAAAGGGGGTAAACCACAGCACTGGCCTCCTCTAGCCTTAGAAGCCTTTGAATCCCTGAAAACTGCCTTTTCTTCTGCACCTATTCTCAGACACCCCGAACTTCTTCTTCCCTTCTTCCTCGAAGTCGACGCCTCTGATGTAGGAGCTGGAGCTGTCTTGTCACAGAGATCATCCTTGGATGGGAAGTTACATCCCTGTGCATTCTTCTCCAAGAAATTTTCCTCCTCCGAGCAGAACTACGATGTGGGGAATCGTGAGTTATTGGCAGTGAAACTCGCCCTGGAAGAGTGGAGACATTTACTGGAAGGATCCTCCATTCCCGTGACCATCTTTACTGACCATAAGAACCTCGAATTTATCCAGTCCCTCAAACGTTTGAATCCTCGACAAGCCAGATGGTCACTGTTCTTTTCCCGTTTTAACTTCGTCATCACCTTTCGTCCTGGCTCTAGAAATAGAAAGGCTGATGCTTTGTCTAGAAGTTTTGTCCCTGAAGTTCCCTGCTCCGAAGATCCTGAACCCATTGTGCCTTCCTCCAAGATCGTCGCTGCCCTATTTCCCTCCTTGGCTTCACAAATCCTTTCCGCCCAGGCTTCTGCTCCTGACAATATTCCTCTAGGGGTTGCCTTTGTTCCACCTGAATGTCGCCAGTCTATTCTATCCCAGGCTCACAGTTCTAAACAGGCCGGTCATCCCGGAGTGGAGAAGACTACCGAACTCCTTTCTCGTCTGGTGTGGTGGCCATCCATGAGAAAGGATGTCAAAGACTTTGTTTCTTCTTGTACCATCTGTGCCATTTCCAAGTCTGGACATTCTCCTCCCAAAGGGCTCCTTCTTCCATTACCCATTCCATCTCGTCCTTGGACTCATCTTGCCATGGATTTTATTGTGGATCTGCCTGTCTCCTCCGGTCACACTGTTATCTGGGTTGTCGTTGACAGGTTCAGCAAAATGGCTCATTTCATTCCCCTCCACAAGCTTCCCTCTGCTCCTGAACTTTCTAAGCTCTTCATCCAACATATTTTTTGTCTTCATGGGTTTCCTGCTGAGATCATCTCTGACCGTGGCTCACAATTCGTGTCTAGATTCTGGAGATCCTTGTGCAAAGCTCTCAACATTTCTTTACAATTTTCTTCTGCCTATCACCCACAATCCAATGGAGCCGCTGAGAGAGTGAACCAGGCTTTGGAACAATTTCTTCGCTGCCATGTTTCCCTGTGCCAAGACGACTGGTCAGATCTCCTTCCCTGGGCCGAGTTCGCCCATAACAACGCTTTGCATTCTTCCTCGCTTCAGTCCCCTTTCTTCTGTGTCTACGGTCAAAATCCATTGGCGTTCCCTCAGGATCCAGGTCCAGAAGAGGTTTGCCGACAAGAAGAGGATTTCCGCTCCACCCTATGCTCCTGGTGACAAAGTTTGGCTTTCCACCCGTAACATCCGCCTGAAGATTCCTACCCCAAAGCTTGGTCCCAGATTCATCGGTCCCTTTCCTGTCATTGAAATCATCAATCCGGTGGCGGTTCGTCTTCAACTCCCCCCAGAGATGCGGATCCCGAATGCCTTCCATGTCTCTCTCCTTAAGCCTGCTGTGTCCTTTTCTTCTTCTTCTTCTCCCCCAGCTCCAGTCCTGGTTGACGATCACCAGGAATTCGAGGTGAAAAGGATCTTGGACTCTCGTCTTTCCAGGGGCACTCTTCAATATCTCATCGAGTGGAAGGGGTTCGGTCCCGAGGAGTGCTCCTGGGTCAGGAGCTCAGATGTCCATGCGCCCATCTTGGTTCGTAGATTCCATAAACTATTCCCTCTCTCTCCTAGACTCGGTGGTCCTGAGGCCCCCCCTAAGGAGGGGGGTACTGTAATGGAATCTACCTCTGGTCTTCAAGATGGCGCCAAGATGGCGTCCAAGATGGCGACCACCTGCTTCACCACATGGCTCCTGCTGGGCACAGGTCTATGACATCACCTTGTTCCCACTCCAGGATTGGTCGTCGGCGACGGAACGGAAGCCGGCGTCAGAATCGGGCGCCGGCGTCAAGACGTCAGCGTGAGGACGCTGGCGTCTGCGTCTGACGCAAGTGCGTCAAAATTTGGCGCCAACCCAGAGACTATTTAAACTTACTTCCCCTGCCAGTCCTTGCCCAACTATAGGTTCCTGTTACAGAGTTCCTGGGTGTTATTGACTATTTTGATTCCTGTGTACCGATTTCTGCCTGTTATTCGATTTTGCTTGTCTTCTGCCTGGTCTGACCTATTTGCCTGTATTTTGACGATTCTTTGGATAAACCCTCTTGTACCTCGAACCTGGTCTGGTCTCCTCTTTGGTCTACACTATTACTGTGCCTTCGGGCCCGTTACACCACCATTGCTACACAGCAGCTTGTTTATATGAAATATAGTAGTGTTTCTGAAGCAAACACATCAGTTTTACCAGTGCAGGGCAACAGTACATTATATTTTCATTACTTTAAAATACTTTAATTTTTTGGTGTTACTGTTCCTCTAAGAAGACTATAGATAGTGCCATGGACATATACCCTAACTGGCTATTAGTCTGGGCCCTCCAGCCACTGCTGCAGTCTGTGTAGTGCTTTTATTATTACCAAATAGCACCAGAGCTTTTCATCATATGAACAATACGGACAATACTCAGACTTTTAAAGGGATCCTGTCATTGGAAAACATGTTTTTTTCAAAACGCATCAGTTAATAGTGCTACTCCAGCAGAATTCTGCACTGAAATCAGTTTCTCAAAAGAGCAAAGAGATTTTTTTTATATAAAATTTTGAAATATGACATGGGGCTAGACATTTTGTCAATTCCCCAGCTGCCCCTGGTCATGTGGCTTGTGCCTGCACTTTAGGAGAGAAATGCTTTCTGGCAGGCTGCTGTTTTTCATTCTCAATGTAACTGAATGTGTCTCAGTGAGACATGGGTTTTTACTATTGAGTGTTGTTCTTAGATCTACCAGGTAGCTGTTATCTTGTGTTAGGGCGCTGTTATCTGGTTACCTTCCCATTGTTCTTATGTTTGGCTGCTGGGGGGGGAATAGGGAGGGGGTGATATCACTCCAACTTGCAGTACAGCAGTAAAGAGTGATTGAAGTTTAGCAGAGCACAAGTCACATGACTTGGGGCAGCTGGGAAATTGACAATATGTCTAGCCCCATGTCAGATTTCAAGATTGAATATAAAAAAATCAGTTTGCTCTTTTGAGAAATGGATTTCAGTGCAGAATTCTTTAACTGATTAATTTTGAAAAAAATTTCCCGCATGACAGTATCCCTTTAAGAAAATACGGGGGAATGTAATAAAAGTTGGTAACGGAAAAAATATTTGCAATGCGAAAAGTTATGCCTCTTTGCAAACAAATTTTCCTTTGCACAAATTAAATATAAGTTTTGCAAAACCCAGAAACTGGTTAGCGACGACTTCCGACATGCTCCAAAAGATTACGACACCTTCAAGCACTTCTTAAAAGTGGGCAATGCGCAATGAAAATTCGCAATGTAATAACAGTTTAAAGATGAGTATTAAATTGCGAAATGTGAATTTTAATTCTTATTTGTGCAAATTGTTTTGCTCTTTGCGACTTTTATTACATTCCCCCAACAGACTTTTAAAATTTAAAAAAAAAACAAAAAAAACACAGATCATAATCTTTAAGGAAGGAAAGTTGAAGTGAGCCTATTGTTTTCCCACTGGAGCTGTAGAATGGCACCGCCTGCATTAGGGTTTGGGGAAACAATAGAGTCTGGGGCATACACATGCACATATCTCAAGATATATTTCATAGTTTTGTAGATGTTTGCGGCCAGAAACATGATTTAGTTATATATTATATAACACTGGGCAGAGGTGCAAAGGCACTAAGGGGTGCAAGGGTGTTCATGCAGATCTGGTTGCACTCTGCACTTCACAATGGATAATAATCAGATAAAAGCAGACATGAAGTAAAGCATGCACAGCACTGACAAGTGGAGGGCAGCCATTTCCCTACTACCTGACATAGAGTAGACAATAAGTACAGGACCCCACTGTTTTCATGATGGCAGTCACAGACCTCTGTGCTCTATTTAGGCGTACAGACCTTTGGCTTTGAATACTGGGATGCCTGCATTTCACAGGTCGATATTCATAGGGAAAAGGCACATTGACATCCCACCTAGTTCCCCTATTGTGCAAATTATTCAGACGCCAAGTTAGAGATTGGATACTGTTATTAAGGCAGGCCTATATTGCCAACAATCTGTCCGCAGCAATTTCAGTAAAGTGGAAGGCAGGGTGAAAAGTGCAAAAAGTGGAAGATTGCACTTTGTACCCTGCCTTCCACTTGGTAAAATGACTCATGTGTTCCCACATCAGAAACCGCAGCTGCCAATGTCCTAAGGCAAAAAAATGCAGGCTTTGTCAGCTAATGGGGGGGGGGGGGGTCAAGGAGGAATTATGCTCAATGAAATAAATAATGGCAAATAAATAAGTTTTCAGTGGCAGTAAAAATGAACTAACGTCTAAAATAGAATAATGCTAGAAACGCTTTATTTTGTATACTAAACATAAACATGAACTTACTGCACCAGAAGCCTAATTAAACAAATGATTTATGCTTTCAAAATTGGCCACAGGGAGCTGTCATCTTGTAACTTTGTTAAACATCTTTGCAAGACCAAGACCACGCACATGCTTAGTGTGGCCTGGGCTTCAGTTGGGAGGTTAAGCTTAGGGATCGTCATAAATTATCAAAACAGTCAAATAATATCTGCCGTAGAAGCCAATACAGCAAGACTGATTAATAATCAGACTGCAGACTGAACTGGGTCTGCAGACAGGCCAGGACTTGTGGCAAGGCCACATAGGCCCAGGGTGGCAAAATTTTAGGGGTGGCATGCCACCCTGCCACATCCAAAGGAGCACTTGTTGCTCCGATACTGAATAGCACACTCGCGTACACACAGGGGCCGGTTCTAGGACAATGTGGCTGGCGCTAGGACTGCGCAGCCACAGGAGGGTGCGCACGCGAAGTGTCCAGGCGCTGGCCTCGGGCGCTGCTTACATAAATACAGCCATCTGCAGATACAAAACTCTACAGTCGCCAGCTGCTTTATAGGGAAACAAACAAAGTTGCTCGAGGTAAGGGAAGTATTGAAAGTATGATTGTTTCCCTGCAGAGCAGTTAGGGGCTGTCAGAGCAAGTAAAACGAAGGGGGAGTTTCACTGCATACAGTCAGGTTTATTATAAAAACGGTACACATTTTTTAAATAAAAGTATATTGGAGATAGATTTCTTTTTCATTAAAGAAAGTAAAAATAGGATTTTATTTTTTTGCCTTTACATCCCCTTTAAATGCAGTAGCTGCGCTGTAAGTAACTGACAGACAAGACCAAGTATGTGACAGTATCAGATCAGGGCACATATAATAATTTGCCAGTTTCAATTCAACAACACACCAGTTTTCACTACAAAGGTTAGTAGAAGCATGCTTATAAACATTAACTAAAATCTGAAACACTGAACTAGACCATCACTCCATTAACTCCTATTTAATTATAAACCACTAACCTCACAAGCTTTTAAAGGGCAGTTATCTTTAAAATGAGATTTTAGCTCTATGCAGTGGTATTCTAACAATTTGCAATAGGTCCTCTTGTTTTAATGCTTTACCTTACTGCTCTCTTTCTGGCATTTAATTATAAACATAGCAATAATAACGATTATGCCCTAAAATAGCAGAATGGAAAGTTAAACATTTCTAAAACAACACACACTAGTTTTACAGAATTACTACTACAATGTTACAATGGTAAATGCTTCAGAAGGAAGTGTTGGTTAGAAACATTTGCCTCTGGTATTTCCCAGCCCTGTAGGAAGAGAAAACCCCCAGATTCCATGCAATAATTAGAGCCAACTGTGTGCAGCGGCATTATACAATCCATGTGTAAGATTCTTTCATCCTATAACCCTGTTGATCTTCCTAAACCACAAATGCAGGCATGCTGGGAGAGCTACAGGCTTGTCAGTTGTCAATTCATTGCCCTTATCTGTTACCACTTTAAATGGACTTTTGCATTAGTTTCCCAGATTTTGGATTGTAAGACACTTATGAAAAATACAACTGCCAGGGTTACAACAATTGTATTAATCCACTATACTCATTTCATCTGCATTTCATTTCTGCATTTATTAAGCACTAGTTTTCCTTCTAAGTATAAAATAAATGAGTTAGCCATACCTCATCATCAATATCCACATCTGTGTGACTTTCCCCTTCAGTTCTCCCGTTCTTCCCTCTGCTGAAATTCCCTTTACTCGCGACTTCAGCTTCCGACATGTCTTCCATAAACACTGGACTCTGCAGCCTGAGACGGAATCTGGTAGCTGGATGCAATGCCTCCAAGGTTCTCCAGTGGTTCTGCTGCTGCCTGTAAGACTACTACTGCAAAATCTCCTACTGTAGTATGCATAAGTGTTTCTCAAGTCCAAAATGTCATCCAACTACTTCCCCTGCTCACAGCACAGCTCCCCTACTGCATTATTAGCCACAGTTTGGAAGGGGTCATGTGATGGAAAGGAAACAGATCAGCAGGAAAAGGGGAATATCTCAGGTTTCAACTCTTTTCAGGAAAAGATGAGCTTAAAGGGAAACTAGCCTGACAATTAAATGACTGTCTAATCATGATCATGATCAATCTATCACTGGATGTTAAAAATAAGGCATATTTAGAATGTTCATGAATTAAAGATCTGGAACCACTAAAGAGTTTTGTAGTTTTGCCTACCACCCTCTCCCTCCCTTAGATTATTTAATGATTTCATGGTGCCTATGAACAATATATAATATTAAAATCTATAACCTTGTAGTTAAAATCTGAAATCAGTCTTCAATTGTTGGGTGTGTTTTTTTTTATTATTGACCTCTCTTTCTTATGGAACATAAAATAATTTTTATGTTCCAGGTCCAATTACGTTACCAATCAGAAAGTAAGCTGTGAGGCAGATTTTTAATGTTAATTTATTTAGCTAATTATTACTTTCCTCAAAGCTCTTATTTAACTCAGTTTCAGGGTGATGGCACACAGCAAGGCTCATTTACTAAATATGGGCATATAAACACCGGGGCAGTAACACGCAGCAACAAGTTAAAGGGGTTGTCCACCTTCCAACCATTTTTTCAGTTCAGTTGTTTTCAGATAGTTCACTAGAAAGACTGGTTATTTTTATCTGAAAACTGAACTCACTGAACAACCCCTTTAATAAACAAGTTGAGTTCAAATTATTAAAAATGTGATTGATTGCCATGGGTTACTGTACAGGTACAAATTTGTCTACTATAAGGACTTTTAAAGGAAAACTAAACCCTAAAAATTATCATCCTTAAAAATGCCATATTTTATATACTGAACTTAGTGCACCGGCCTAAATTTTCAGCATCTCAATAGCAGCAATGATCCTGGACTTCAAACTTGTCTCAGGGTGTCACCATCTTGGAAAGTGTTTGCGACATTCACATGCTCAGTGGGCTCTGAGCAGCTGTTGAGAAGCTAAGCTTAGAGTTTGTCACAAATTTACAAGCAGAATATGAGGTTGGCCTGTAATATAAGCTGATGCTACAAAGGTGATTATTAAATTCTGATGCTAATTGCACTGGTTTCTGAGCTTCCATGTAGTAGTTACCTGTTAAAGAAACAGTAACACCAAAACATAGAAATGAAAATATCATGTAGTGTTGCCCTGCACTGGTAAAACTGTCTGAAAATCTGTTTGCTTCGGAAACACTACTATAGTACATATAAATAAGCTGCTGGGTTACAATGGTGGAAATTAAAAAAAGACTATATGATTGAGTTTATCTGCTATCTGCTGTGTAACCTGAGCCTTTTCTCCTTTGAATAGCTGCCCCCATTGCTACACAGCAGCTTATTCATATAAACTGGATGTCTAATATAATAGCCAGAACACTACTTCCTGCTTTGTAGCTCTCTTGCTCTTCACTGATTGGTTACAAGGCAGTAACCAATCAGTGACTTGAGGGGGGGGGGCACATGGGTCATAACTGTTGTCTTTGAATCTGAGCTAAATGCTGAGGATCAATTGCAAACTCACTAAACAGTTATGTCTCATGTGGCCCCTCTTCAAGTAGCTGACTAACTCAGAGTTAGAGAGCTGAAAAGTAGGAAGTTGTGTTCTGGCTATTATGTTAGACATCCAGTCACTACAGCCTTTATAGATTACATTTTTATCTATAACTATATTAGAAACATTTTTTATTCTGCACAGCCTATCTATCGTTGTGCCCTAGGCAGGTGCCTCTTCTGCCTACCCCTAGTTCTGGCCCTGCTTACCTCATCATGAAAAGCAATCAAATTTGATCTGATCTGACGACCAATCCTTCATAAAGCCTTTCGATGGAATTGCTAGAGATTGCTTATTTTAGTGTAGGTATATCATACTTAAGGTGGGACAGATGCTATAATAATTGATAACATATGTATGGTATACCAGCCCCAAAATATGTATGTCAAATGTTCTATTTCTGGTACCAAATTCGATGGCTACAGAGTATCTAAGAGATAAAGAAACATGTTTTTCTATTTCAGATACAAATCTCCATAGTGCCACCCTTGTTGAGTCGCCTACCTAAAAAAAGTCTTGCATCCACTGATGTTAACCAGCTAACGAAGGCTTCATTTTTAATAGACCCAATTCTAATAATTCCAAAAATAAATAATTGTTAAATGTAGCACACCATTCGATAAGTTCTGCATCTTCTCCTGTGGAAAATCCTGTGCTAGTAGTAGTCAGAGGAGACTTATGCAGTAACCTTTGGAGGGGTTGAACTTGATAGAGAGTGAGAGAGATACAGGTGAGAGGAAGCCATAGTTCTACAATCATGTCATATGGTAATTGCTGTAGTACAGGGGTTCCCAACCTTTTTTACCCGTGAGCTACATTCAAATGTTAAAAGAGTTGGGGAGCAACACAAGCATTTAAAAGTCCCTTTGGGTGTCATAAGGGCTGTGATTGGTCATTTGGTAGCCCCTATGTGGACTAGCAGCCTACAAGAGGCTCTACTTGACAATATACTTAGTTTTTATGCAATTTAAAAATTGCTTCCAAGCCTGGAATTCAAAAATAAGCACCTGCTTTAAGGACACTAAGAGCAACATCTAAGGGGTTGGAGAGTAACATGTTGCTCACAAGCTACTGGTTGAGGATCACTGCTGAAGTACATATGTTTGTTTAAAGGATGCTGCAAAGCAGAAGGGAAGAAAATGTGTTTATAGTGGTGGCTCAGTGGTTTGCACTGCTTCCTTGAGTTGAAGATAGGTAAAATATCAAAGCCAAAGTTCTTGTGCCTCCTTGCTCTCATCTATGCTATCACTGAGTATCAATGCTGGTTGCCAGGGCTGGATTTTGAAAATTCATTCCTCTAGGCCCATTGGATGCTTCTATGCTACCACTGCGCACCAAGTTTGCCAGGGCTGGATTTGTAAACAGTGATGCCTCTAGGCCCATTGGGTACATTTTGCCCAAGTTTTCAGTATGCTCGCTCATATGTTTCAGAGCACTGGGAGTGTGGGAGAATCAAACAACAGTTAAAATCTTCCACATGCCTAGTCCCCAGTGCTCCGGAACAAACAAGAAAATATAAACACACCTGAGCAGCATGTCACCCCTAACCTTATGCTGCCAAAGTCCAGGCTTCTTTGACCTTTCCACAAATCAGGGCCTGCCAAGCTATTCAACAAGAAAGTTCTGCACTTGACCTGGTACATTTTAGAAGGGCTCTTTTGGGTTCTGTAGAGTGATTAAAACTGACCACACTTTTAGATGAAACAGATAAGTGATTTATTGATGCTTAGCGCAGAAGCTAAGGGACCCCCGGGAAAAATCCCGGTGGCCCCGGCTCTTTTGGGGGGCTCACCGGCCCAGACCTGCTCCCTGGACTCCTTATGTTCACCTCCCTCCCTGAACTCAGTCGTAACGTACGTTCTGGGCGATGGTGTGGGGGCCTTGAGGCTGCAAGCCCATTGGGCCCTGGGCCCCCCAGTCCGACGCTGCCCCTGAGGCAAGATGAAAACTGGACACACATTCCCAACAGAATTGGGTACACAAAGTATGTGCTTCTGAGCACTTGTATTCAGTGGCGATCCTGGCCCCTCCGCCGCCTAAGGCAGCAGCAGAGAGGGCCAGTACGCTAGCGCAGACAGTCTAACTGCGCTCTCTGCGCTAGAAAAGCCAAATTTCCAGTTTGAAAACCAGAAATTCGGCTCTTAGAGTACTTTTTGCCGCCCCTGGTGCCTAATGGGGTCGCTGCCGCCTGATGCAACTGCCTCAACTTGCCTCATTGGCGAAGCGCCCCTGCTAGTATTCTCTTGATAGGACATTCTCTTTACTTATCCAAGGAGGGCATACGTTCCAGGGGTCTTTGCCATTCTGTGGTGGCCATTCTGATTCTGCCCATCTTGCACTTGATGCTTATGTTTCTACGTGCCAGAGCCAAGGGGCAAGTCTGGATTGGAGTCAAAATAGGCCCTAGCATTCCAAGTACAAAGAGGCCCAAACAGGTCCCAGCAGCCCACTAAATAGTGACTTTCTATGGCACCTGATAGCAGCCCCTCTGGGCCTGAAAAGGGGGGAAGCAGTGTGAAAAGCACAGTTGCACTCTATTCTTGCAGAAACAATTCTGTTTAAAGGGGCTGTTCATCTCAAACACTTTTTTAAGTTTAATTATTTCATATTGTTTACCAGAAATAAAGACTTTTTTCAATTGCTTTCCATTTTTTACTGTTTCTTTCCAAAATCTAAGTTTAATGTCCCGGTCTCTGGTGTTTGTCTGGCAGCTCAGTAACCCAGGTGCAGAATTTAAACTGTTACAATCTGCTACATTAGTTGATACATTTCTCAGCAGCATATGTGGAATATTAAAAATTATTATCAGTTCTAACGGCTGCCTTTAATGAAACTCAGGGATTCTGCCCAGCAGGGACAAAGATAACAAATACACAGCGTTGGTGGCACCCCATCCCAGAGCTGCTTTAGAAAGACAAAATAAGATGAAAAATTAAACGTTACACTTTAATATTAGAAAAACAGTCACACGTAGGAAATAGAATGTGATTGGAAAAAGTCTTTATTTTTGGTAAACTATCTGAAACCAACTGAACTGAAAAAAAAGTGTAAGGTAAACAATCCCTTTAAAATTGGAATTTTGGCTCCTAAAGTTACCAGGAACAGCAGTGGGTCTGAGTTTGTCATCTCACCTCATGGCAGCAGTGCCCCTGAGTGCACAGGAATGGTTCATTAACAACCCCATTATAAACTAGAACTAGTGCTCTGACATACCACAGGGTAATCAACACCATTTTAGGCCATATGGTCTGCCATCAGGTCATCACCAATGTTGGAATCCATTCTGAGATCTGAAATTTGGCTTATTCTAAGAAGTCGTGCCCACTGATGCCTGTAATTTCATGAAAGAAAGCCAGGCCAAATGTTCTACTCTTTCAGGTGTATTGAAAAAAGTGTGTACTACAGTTAGGGGCCCATTTACTTAGCTCAAGTGAAGGAATAGAGGAAAAAAACTTTGAATTTCGAATGGTTTTGTTGGCTACTTCGACCATCGAATGGGCTACTTCGACCTTCGAATCGAACTAAAAATCATTCTACTATTCGACCATTCGATAGTCAAAGTACTGTCTCTTTAAGAAAAAACTTCGACCCCCTAGTTCGTCACCTAAAAGCTACCGAAGTCAATGTTAGCCTATGGGGAAGGTCCCCATAGGCTTTGGTAGCTTTTTTTGGTCTAAAAAAAATAGTTTGTCACCTAAAAGCTACCGAATTCAATGTTAGCCTATGGGGAAGGTCCCCATAGGCTTTGGTAGCTTTTTTTGGTCTAAAAAAAATCGTTCGATCGATGGATTAAAATCCTTCGAATCGAACGATACGAAGGATAGCTCGATCGAACGTATAGCACTAAATCCTTTGACTTCGATGTTGAAGGATTTAACTTCGACAGTCGAATATTGAGGGTTAATTAAGCCTCGATATTCGACCTTTAGTAAATTTGCCCCTGAATCATAGTTAGGGCCTGCACGTGGTGTGGTTTTTAAAAAAGACGATCACTATGTAAATATGCTAAGCGGTTTTAAGCTTAGGCAATGGCACACTAGGTTATCGTATTTAAGTGGCAGTAGGCTTTATTTTTTAAAAACCATGCCACGTTTCCGCGCCACAAAACACGTGTGTCCATGCCCTTACACTCCCCTCCTGTCTATTCACTTATATAGGATTTTGAGGGGCATATTTCCACCGGTTACTCTGGTTACCTTCCACACTGCAAAAAACATACGAGCAGGTAAATTGTCCTCTCATAAAAATTGTCCCCTCTGTGTGTGAATGTGATAGGGACCTTAGATTGTAATGTCCACTGGGAGCAGGGACTGAGGTGAATGTTGTATCATTACTGTAAAGTGTTTCAGCATTAAATATGAGTAAATACTCCCAATAAACTGAGAAGTAATGTACTATATTTTCACCCTCTGATAAATATGTCACAAAATATCCTAGATCTGGTGTTGCCATATTGCATATTTACCTCTTCAGGATTTTTATACCTGCGAGAATTGCGTTCACACTGCACAACAAGATGTTTTTCTATTTAAATAAATGCTAAAGCGGTTGTTCACCTTTTGAGTTAACTTTTAGTATGAGGTAGGGAGCGATATTCAGAGACAATTTGCAATTGGTTTTATTTTTTTATTATTTGTGGTTTTTGAGTTATTTAGCTTTTTATTCAGCAGCTCTCCAGTTTGCAGCACTCTGGTTGCTAGGGCCCAAATTACCCCAGCAACCATGCACTGATTTGAATGAGAATATGGAATATTAATAGGGGAGGGTCACAACAAAAAAAAGAGTAATAAAAAAAGTGTTTTATAGTCAGGTGTCTAATAGCCTAAGGCAGAGTCAGAAGGACATGCCCTGGTTCAAAAGGCAATCAACCCACAAAAAATTTATATCAAAAGATATATGTCCCAAGGCTCATCTTCAATAAAAATAAATATTTATTATTCACATTTTTTTAAAAAAGTATTATGATACATGGCCCACCTTACGCGTTTCGCACCCTCCGGCGCTTAGTCGTAGGTGTCTCAATCAATAGCATGTTTCACACAATATTTAAACCCAGGTAATCCCTCCCTCCTATTTTTCTTAAACCCAATCAAATATCACATGGGATTATTCCTTAAAACCAATCTAAAATCAAAGGGGATTAACCCTACTTGTTCCACATATAATCAGATCTACCTCTGTGGGGCATTTGTATTGTATCTTCCACAGCACGTATAACAGCTCAAGTCTCATTAAAGTTTCAATAAATCTAATAAATTGTAGTTTGATATAGTAACTTAAAGCTGTATATGATTCAAAGTCATCAAAAGAAGTTTTTGTATATATAAAAATATCTTTTGTATGAATAACCGTATATCATAAATACTTTGCACTAATATCACAATCCATACAAATACTTATGTTATAAACCATAAAAGCAATCACTACTTCTTTCCGTCAACACTTCTCTAATAAAATAACTTATCCTATCGGCCCCTCTCCACATTTCAAATCAATCTATATTACTACATATTTAGGTGTAGCAGGTGACATCGAATTCATAGTTAAGCCCTAATGGCAAACGTGTGCCCAAATGAAAAATCCAGGACACCTCACTCCTTTCTAAAAGGCTTAAATGATCACCTCCTATCTCTCCTAATCTTACTCTCGCTATCCCTTGGATAGAGAAACAATCTATGTACCTCCCCCCCCCACTGCATACTGTAAAATGTCTAGTGATGAGTAACAAAAAGTAGCAATAACAATAAACGTGTAGCTTTAGAGAGGATTCGTATTTAGTGGGAGTCGGTGACCCCCCTTTGAAAGCTAGAAAGAAGAAAAAAGAATATAAATACAAGGCACAACCTACACTGTCCTGGTGCACTTGGTCTTGCACTCTCTGTTAATAAAGACATAATTTGCTTCTTTCCAGAAAACAAAATAAAAAAATTGGAATATTTCAAGTACATTTTTTTTATTCAAAATAAAAAAGCATAAAGCAGTAATTCATGAGGAGGCTCCATATGTTCACTAAGACATACATATTCACACTCTGCATATAAACCAGGCCTGAAAGTTACAACTAGATACCAACAAGCCTGGGCGTAAGATGCAGCAACCAGGCCCCGCCCACAATTACCCGACGTCCCCTATAACACCACCCCGGCCAATAGCAAAATAGTGTATGAATTCTTCAACAAGTTTGAGCCATAGGCTTGCCGTAACAGCTACCGATCTGAATTAGACCCGGAAGTGTGACCTTGCGGAGAAAGTTATCTGTAGCAGAGGCTTGTGGGTGATCAGTGCGAGCGCTACTATGGGCGATGTATCTGAGCGCACTCTGCAGGTAGCCATGCTCTTGTCTTTCGCCTCGGGGCTGCTGGTGGGCTGGCAAGCAAACCGTATCCGGAGAAAGTACCTGGACTGGAAGAAGAAGAGGCTGCAGGACAAACTCGCAGATACACAGAAGAGAATAGACCTCTCCTAAAGCTGCAGGATACTGGGACCTCTGCTCTATTAACTTCAGGGTTTCTTGAGGAGGTGAGGGATGTTGTGCGGCCACTATCGCCTTTGTCAGTCAGGGATACAACGTCCATTTTGGAACATTTATGTAAAATGACAAGGGTTCTTGCTCCCTCCCCAATCTAAATGATCTGTGCTACTTGTTAAATATCCCCCTAGAACTTGGAGTCAAACTAGGCCCTGGCTTTTCAAGTATACAAAGGCCTCACCAGCCCAATAAATAGTGACTGGCAATATCGTTGTACAGCAGCACCATGCCAGAATCCACAGATAAGCAGTCTGTGCCTGGTCCCAATGTGTGATTATTCTGGTCTGCCGCATACTTTATCTTTTCTGCTGCTTTACATGTTCCTGTTGCAGAATTCTACCTGATTCCTTTGGCTCTTCTATATCAGCTGTTTAAAGGAAAGAATTACGCTGACACAGAATATGTTGCATTGCAGATTCAGGGCATTAGAGTTCACGTGCGCCATCTTCTTCTCTTCGGTAATCTTCTGGAAGGGAGAATTGTGCCGGTCCCGAACAACTGTGCATGCGCTGAAAAGCCACGGAAATTGCCAAAGAAGACCTGAAGATTACTGAAGAAAAGATGGCACCCGTGAACTCTGATGCCCTGAATCTGCAACAAGGGGTAAGCAAAGAGTTAGGGGCATTTACTCAGGGTAACACCTAGGCTGGGGGGGGGAAGGGGTGTATGTAGGGTAGGGGATTTTAATAAAAAGAGTTTGGTTCATCTTTAAGGTAACTTTTAGTATATTATTGAATGACTAATGCTAAACAACTTTTCAATTGGTCTTCATTATTTATTTTGTATGTTTTTTTTTTATTTGCCTTTTTCTTCTTTTCAGTTCAGTTTCAGAGTCTTTTCAGCTTTCAAATGGGGGTCACTGACCTCCTCTAAAAAAAACAAATGCTCTGTAAGGCTACAGATGTATTGGTCATTTTTATTTACTTATCTTTCTATTCAGGCCGCTCATATTCATATTGTAGTCTCTTATTAAAATCAGTTCATGGTTGCTAGGGTAATGTGGACCCTAGCAACCAGACTACTGAAACTGCAAACTGGAGAGCTGCTGAATAAAAAATTAAATAACGCCGTAACCACAAATAATGAAAACCTACTGCGAATTGTCTCGGTATATCACTCTTTACATCATACTAAAAGTTAATTTAAAGGTGAACAACCCCTTTAAGCATAAAGGGTCATTGAGCGAGATCATACTGTATTATCCATATGTTTTTTTCCACCTCTATCAGGGCTGGAACTAGGGGTAGGAAGAAAAAGCATGTGCCTAGGCTGTAACTGTTGGGATGGGGAGCACTAAGCAAGTACCTCCTCTCACTGCCTTTCCCTACTAGCTTGTCCCCCGGGCATAGTCTTTGTGTAGGCTGGACAGGTTGACCAGGGAGCCTGACTGACTAGGTCCACTACTGACTTTTATTAAATAGAATGTAAACATGGACATTTATATATATATATATATATATATATATATATATATATATATATATATATATATATATATATATATATATATATATATAATAAAGCAATCCCTTAATGAAAATGTATGCTATACCAGTTCTGCTACTGATTGGGTCGATTTGCTTTTAATATGGATACTGTCCTGTTTTAACAAATTATTATATAGACCCAAATAGCTGACACCGTGCTTAGTGTTCAGAATAAAAGTTATAGGCACAGTAAGGAAAATAAGTATTCTTCAGTAAATATATTTCTAATGGCGCTATTGACATGAAATTTAAACACAAAATCAAGTTTTTCAGATTTTTTTAAAATTAAAAAAAAATTATTAAAAAAGCACGATTTAAGGTGGCCATAGACACAGATAATATCATACTAGACCAATGTTTGTACAATATTCGGTGTGTGACGGTCGTTGATAATTTTGATCTTGTGCCTTTTGAAGACACCCAAAAATCGGCCATTGTTAGTGCTGAATTGTCAGATACAGGTAGAATTCTGTTGTTTCTACCTGCATATCTGATGATTCAGCTCAACACGTTTGTATTGAAACAAACGATCTTACTTGGAAATGTTAGGCACCCCCAAGTGATTGTATTTACTTACCTGAAACCTATCCACAGAAAACGGCACAGGCCAGGGGGTTATTCCAGTGAGCACCACGGAGCAATCCTCTTCCGCATGCCCAGTAGAACGAAATAGCCGACTTTTTAGTTAAAGTTCGGCTTTTTGATCTACTGCGCATTCACAGCTGTGTAAAAAAAAAAAAAAGAGGAAGACCAAAGAGGGTCGCTCTGTGGTGCTCACTGGTATAACCCTGGGCCAGTGCAGTTTTCTGCTGATAGGAGCACTGGCCCGAGGTTTCAGGTAAGTAAATGCAATCGAGTGAAAACCTGAGTCTTTCGGTTTTTCTTTCTTTTTTTTTTTTTTTTTTTTTTCAGGCTTTTTGGAAAAAAATATTTTTAGGATTTTTGCCCGAAAAGCCTGAAATAGTTGGATTTTCAGCTTAGTTCCAGTGCAGACCACAAACTTCCAAATAGGATAGGGACCTCTCCTCCTGACTGCAGGCAGGTCGGAGATGGCAGATTTTCAGATTCTGACGTTTTGCAGCATCAGACTTTAATAAATGCCGAACAATTTGAGTTTAAAAAAATAATAATAATAATAATAATAATTTGAGTTTTGCACCAAAAAGCCTGACCAGGCTTTAGTTAATAACCCCCAGATGTCGGTAACAACCCAAGTAATCCACTTTATTACACATAACTTAGTTTATGAACTTGTTTGTTTTACTTTCTTTTATGTGTGGATTACTTGGGTTGTTAACGACATATGGTGTAAATTTCATGTCAGTAGCCCCGTTAGAAATATAGTTACTGAGAAAACTGATGTGTTCAATACTTATTTTCCCTGCTGTACATTTTAAAGTAAGTAGATTTGCTGTATTCAGAGGTACTGGTTTGCCTGCTTGAGTACAAAAATAAGTGACTGTACCTGTAATTGTTTTTATTGAGATCAATGTCACTATACAGTACTTCTGAGTGTTCTAAGGTTGTCTGATAACATTTCTGTACTTTTGTGCTTTCCCTCCTTTTTATATTTATTATTTATCTTTTTTTTTCCTTTACAGGTTATAAAGAAAAACAAATTACTGATGTGAACATAAATCGAATCTCTATTGTTTTTACATATGACTTTTGTATAGAGACTCTATTTTAAATATTTTCTATGAAAAAGAAGTGGTGGACATACAGAAAACACAGGTGTATACAGTGACAGAAGAAGGAATGCACCCCAAAATGCTGTGCCATATGGGATACTAATAAAAATTTAATCTGAGAATATTTGTGTCTCTTTGGTGGATTTTTTTTCTATAAATTAGTGGTACTTTAAAGTCTAATACCATACATGTTTTATCAAAGAAAATGTAATTCTAAAAAAAGTTTGTTTGTTTAGAATTACATTTTATTTATTTATTATGCAAAATTGCATTTATTTTTAGGCAAGCATCCCATTTTAAGCATTCTTCATTATTTAGAGAGCTCAGATCCTGTGATGGTTGTGCTTCAATTTTGAAAATTTTTGAGAGAAATAGAGTGCTGCACGATGGATCGCCGCCATGTCGCCTTTTCTGAAGAGGAGTACAAGCGGAGCATCGGTAAGTTATTTCTCAATAAAGACTTTGCGAATTTAAAGTTAAATGTGTCTTGGTGTTTTTTTTCCGTTATGTACAAACTTTAATTTTTTTTTTTTTAATGTTACTGGTCCTTTAATGAAAGCTTCACAAACATCTTGCCAGATACTAATCCTGTATGTCTGTTACTAGGCCCTGGTACAGGTGTGTGATCTGTTATCCAGAATGCTCGGGGCCTGGGGTCTTCCAGATAATGGATCTTTCCATAGTTTGGATCTTCATACTTTAAAGGGGTGGTTCACAGTTAAGTGAACTTTTAGTAAGTAATAGAATGCTCAGTTCTAAGCAACGTTTCAATTGGTCTTCATTATTTATTGATTTTAATTATTTGCCCTGTTCTTCTGACTCTTTCCAGCTTTCAAATGGGGAGGGGGGGGGTCACTGAACCCATCTAAAAAACAAATTCTCTGTAAGGCTACATATGTCTTGTTGTTGCTCCTTTTTATTACTCATCTTTCTATTCATACCCTGTCCTTTTCATATTCCAGTCACTTGTTCAGTCAATGCATGGTTGCTAGGGTAAGTTGGGCCCTAGCAACCGGCTTGTTGAAACTGCTAACTGGAGAGCTGCTGAATAAAAAGCCAAATACCTCAAAAACAACAAATAATAATAAATGAAAACCAATTGCAAATTGTCTCAGAATATCACTCTCTACATCATACTAAAAGTTAACTCAAAGGTGAACCACCCCTTTTAGTCTAATAAAAAAAATAATAATAATTTAAACATTAAAAAAACCCAATAAGCTGATTTTGCCTCCAATAAGGATTGATTATATATTGGTTTGGATCCAGTACAAGGTACTGTTTTATTAATACAGAAAAAAATATTTTTTTTAAATTTTGGATTATTTAGATTAAATGGCGTCTATGGGAGATGGCCTTTCTGTAATTTGCAGTTTCTGGATTACAGGTTTCCAGATAATGGATCCCATACCTGCAGTACTCTATGTAAAGCATTTTGACAACTGAATCATTTCACTTGCATTAAAACAGTTAACCCAATTTGCACACTACATTTTGTTTAATTCAATGGCCACTAAAAAGATTCAATGGCCACTAAAAGAACTTTACGGTGTTGCTGTTGCGATTTAGGGACTAGGGGGCAGATTTATCAAGGGTCGAATTTCGAAGTAAAAAATACTTCGAAATTCGACCATCGAATTAAAATACTTCAACTTCGAATATCGAAGTCGAAGGATTTTTCACCGAATTTGGCCATCGAACGATCAAAGTAAAATCGATTCAAACGATTTTAGTGTACGATTGAACTATTTTACTTCGATGTGTGAAGACTTAGTAAAAATGCATTAGAAGGTCCCCATGGGCTAACATAGCACTTTGGCAGGTTTGATTTGGCGAAGTATTGAAGTCAAAGTTTTTTAAAGAGACAGTACGTCGATTATCTAATATTGAAACTATTTTACTTTGAATAGAATTCGAATGCGTAGTATCCTATTTGATGGTCGAAGTATCCAAAAAATAACTTCAAATTTTTTTTACTTCAAAAATTCCCTCGAATTCACTTTGACCATTGATAAATCTGCCCCTAGGAGTCACACAGTTATTACCAGCAGCATGGGCTAGTAATCAGTATGGTGAGTTTGGGAAGGACCATTTTAGTACATGATCAGTCCTTGAAAATAATTGCTTATTCTGTAGCCCATAAGAATGATGGAGGAAGGATGAAGCATGCCATTACTCAGAGGAAGGGCGTTGAGGAGGGATGGAGGATGCGTGGGGAAGCTGGGACCTGTCAGGAAAAAGTGAGAGTAGATAGCTTGCTTGCTATAAGAGGGACCTGTCGGCACAAAGTAATAGCAGTCTGAGAAGATCGTATCACTATTACCAGCAGCCAGTGAGGGAGGTACGCAAAGGCTTTTTGATCGATACGGAGTTTTCAAAAGTGGGGGGAGGGCAGGACGAACTTGAGTTAAGTGCACAGCTATCCTAACTATACACGGCTCTGCACTACATTCTCAGACAGCTGGAGCGTTCTAACCGTGCAGAATGGCTTCCACGTCTATCCCCATGACCACGGAAGCTTGATCACGTTCGTCCATTTCTGATGACGTACTTACATTTTGCATTTTTGGCGTCCTAGTTACAGTGCCAGTGGATTTTGCTTGTTATAGGCGGCGAGGTCATCGGACAGAGGGCTGTGTTTCTGGTTTTTGAAACACTTCGCAGTGTCACATAAAATACGTTTGCTCATGTGCAATCACTGCAGCTAATTGCTGTGTGCCTCCTTTGTTTCCTGACAACACCCCCCTGGCAAGTGGCATCTTGATCTCTCCCTATGTCTGTCAGAAAGGCAAGAGGGCCCCTGCAGTACACCCTGAGGGTAACTGATGACCTGAAGAGACAGGTATATATTTGCTACTTCACTGACTGCTGCTGAATTGGAGCGAGTGTTTGGATAATATTATTATAGCGCTGGCAGCACTTTTTAGGGACAGTAGCAGAGAAATAATTAGTATGGTACTATAAGGGGGTTGTGCTGGTAACGGGGTGATATGATTGCCTAGAAATGCAAGACCCCCCACCCTTAAAATTCAGAGATCATTCATGACCCATAGGTGCAGTTGCACATACTATGGATTTCTTTCCTTTTTTGAGATCAATCAGGGGGCAGATTTACTAAGGTTCGAATGGTAAATTCGAATTTTCAAAATTGTTTTTGGTCAAAGCTCACAAATTCAGATTTAAAACCACCAACTCGAATGTGTGATTTATCACATCTCGAGCCTCGAAACAAGTTCTAATTCGACTTCTCCACCTAAAACCTGCCGAGTTCATGTAGAAGTCAGTGGCAGAGGTCATTTGAACGATTTGAAGATGTCAATAGTAGCATTGAGCCAAATATTTTCCAAGTTTAGCCTTGAAAATGACACCCCATAGACAATGGGAGAAAAATTTAATTCGAGTTTTCGGCCCGGGACTTATTCAATCGAATTTTAAACGTTCTAATTCTTTCATAAGTAACATACCATTTGATTTGTGACTAAAATCAAATTTATAAAAAAAAATCACATTACCCTAAAATTCAAACTTTGATAAATAACCCCCCCCCCCTTAATGTCTAGGGTCCAGTAGGGCTCATTTAAGAAAACAGTAGATGCATGAATCTCATGTCATCACATGTATTTCCACAGGGGAACCCCCAAAGCCACCTTCAAGTTGGCAAATAATTTCAGGTTCCCACTATTGCCTGTGTGCATGCAGTTGAAGGAATTGTTCAGTATAAAAATATAAACCAGGTAAATAGGCAGCACACTATTTCCTGCTTTTCAGTTCTCTTGGTTTACACTGACTGCTTACCAGGCAGTAACCAATCAGTGACTTGAGAAGGGGCCACATGAGTCATAACGGTTGCTTATGAATCTGAGTTGCATGTTAAAGGAGAAACAAACCCTTGCTACTAAAATCCCCTACCCTACATAGACCCCCCCTGCTCCCCCCCAGCCTAGGTGGTACCTTTGCTAAATGCCCCTAACTCTTACCCCTCTGTGCCGATTCTGTCCAGCGGAGTTCACGGGCGCCATCTTCAGCCGATTCGCTAATCTTCAGGTCTTCTTCCGGCGCTTCTGCAATCTCCGTGACTTGGCACATGCGCAGTTGTTGCGAAGCAGAAAATCGCTCCAACTGCGCATGCGTTGAACTATTCCCGAACATTACCGAAGAAAAGAAGATGGCTGCTGTGAACTCCACTGGACAGAATCTGCACTGAGGGGTAAGTAAAGAGTTAGGGGCATTTAGCAAAGGTACCACCTAGGCTGGGGGGGGGGTTAGCAGGGAGGGGGGTCTATGTAGGGTAGGGGATTTAAGTAGCAAGAGTTTGGTTCTCCTTAAACATGCAACTCAGATTCATAAGCAACCGTTATGACTCATGTGGCCCCTTCTCAAGTCACTGATTGGTTACTGCCTGGTAAGCAGTCAGTGTAAACCAAGAGAGCTGAAAAGCAGGAAATAGTGTGCTGACTATTATGTTACACATCCATTCACTCCAGCCTTTATACATTACATTTTTGGCTAACTATCTATATTCAAAACATTTTTTATTTTTCAATTGCAATTGCAAACTCATAGAACAGTTATGTCCCATGTGGTTCCCCTTAAAGAAGCTGACTAACTCAGAGTTTAGAGAGATGTGAAACAGGAAGTTGGGTTCTGTTCTGTTAGACATCCGCTCATTGATGAGCCAAGTTCGTGGCCACTCACTTACCAACTCAGTCCCCCATATTTGGGTTTTGCATAATGAAAGGAAAATGTAATTCTAAGCAACTCTGCATTATACATTAAATGGAAAAAAATGGTTTTAAAACTATGAGTAAATATATTTCTGTTGAAAATATTTTTTTGTTTGTCTTTTGCTGCACCTCTGGTTCTGACCAGCCAACATCTCACAACATCTTTTGTGCTTTTTTTTTATCCAGGTAAATTCATTACCTGGATTATGATACATTCATTCAAGATCAGAACCAGCACAGAAATAACTGGCAATTTGCATAGAGAATTATATTGCAAAAATATGTGGAGTGGAGGTTCCCTTTGAAAGTATCAAAAAACCTTATCAACAATATATGTTGTGCAGGGGAAAACATATATTGTGCATCTATCATAGGAATTTGGTTTCTCATACCAGTGGTGTGGGGTAACACAGCCTAGAGTCCTGCAGCGAGTCAGGTTCCAGATTCCCTGGCTGTAAGGGCAGTCTGCAGGTAGCATGCCTGGGTACCCGGCTAAGGTACCCTTATGGTATTGTGGGTCCGTGTTGTGGTTCACAGCTATGGGTCTAAGAAAATGCATCCGCACAGGACTCTTATACAGCCCACTTATTTTTGAATTGGGACAGCCCTGATTTTAACAGCTCAACTCGCATTCCCCGGTTGGTTACTGAAATGTCCCGACTGTCTCTTTAATCTCTTTCACTGAACAGCCAGAAAAAGATACAGAGTTTAACTTAATTGGCTTTTTGCAGAGAGCCCAGAACAGCACCAGGTGCACTTCAATACTTTTATAACAATTTTAAAATAAGCAAATCTTTTTGTCCCTCTTTCGATTTCCAAAATGTTGAGAGGTATGAAATAATATTATTTCAGCTTCTTATCCCCCCCAGGCTGCAATATGTTAAAGGGATAAGGATTGGTTTAGATGAGCACCATTTCTATTCCTATAGTTCTAGGCATGTCATATACAGAGCTGGGCCAAGGAGCTTTGGCAACTAAATCAAATGTAATGATAGCTATAGTGTCTAAAGGTAATACTCTGGTAGACCAGCGCTATCTAGTGGTGTGCTAACACTATTGCACTATGTTTTTATCCCCATCTTTTCTTACTCATCCGTTTGATATTATCCTTAACACCCATTGTTTTCTCCTATATTCTGTGGTAGATGCATGCAAATGACATTTGTGGTTGTTGCGTCAAGCTTGGAAAGGGTATTTTAAGCAGTCAAGAAGTGCTAGCTTTAGTCCTGTATTTTTTGTTTTGTTATACTGGTGCAGTTTAGACATATATCAGGGCTCGGACTAGTTTTTGCAAGAGCAGGGCCCTCATGGAGAAATATGTCTGTATTTACAGTTATGGCCAGATTTATCAAAGGTCGAATGTTCGCGTTTTTTTAATTAGAATGAACTCGAATGACCTCAAAATTCGAAAAGTATTTAAGAAAAAAACTCAGATATCTAAAACTCACAGGTATGTGATTGGGTGCCAGAGGGTGCGAAACGCGTGGGTTGGATCATACAGGGTCAGTATGTATGCATTTTTATTGTGACATTGAATAAAATTTTTTTGTATTTTACATTTTATGAGTATCGGGACATTTTTGTTTAATGGTGATCTCCAAATGCATCTGTCACGGTCGGCACCCTAAACCAGAACTAATGCCAAGCTCCCTGGTCTCGGCTCGGCTTCACCAGTAGTGTGACCACCTTTGGCTTCGGGAGGAGCCCTCAGCGTACTCAGATGCCACCTGGACTTTTCGAGAGGAGCAAAGCGAGGAGTTCTGGCAAGCAAAGGGGCACGACTGTAGTAAAAGTCAGTTAGGCCGAAGGTCATGGTACAAATGGAGCAGGCAAAGAGAATCGTCAGACAGGCAGGATCGAGGCAGGCAGATATCGAGAATTGTCAGGCAGGCAAGGGTCAAACCGTTGTCAATTAAGGGATTTAGCAGGAAATGTTGTCGAAGGCAGGCAAGGGTCAGGTTCCAGAGATCAGAATAGTCAAACAGGCAGGCAGGGGTCAAAACAGATAATCAGAATCAGATTCAAACGGAATAGCAATAGCTAACAGCACCAGGAACAAATCCTATCACGGGCAATGACAAACAGTGGAAATGCCCCTTTAATACTTTCAAATTTGGCGCCATTGGTGCTGACGTCACCACGTCAGTGCGCATGCGCCTTTAAACCTGGAAGTGCGCGTGTGAATGCGCACTAGGAAACCGGCGCGAGAGGAGCAGCAGCGCGGTGCGGCAGGCGTCCCTGCTGTCCCCCCACTAGACTACCAGGGTAAGATTTCCTTACAGCATCCCTGGACCTCTGCCATTGACTTGTATATGAACTCTGCAGGTTTAAGGTGGCGAATAGTCGAAGTAGAATTATTCCCAGGGTCCAGGTATGATAAATCTCGAATTCTAATTTTTATTATTCCCAACTGGAATTTGTGAGTTTTGATCAAAAATCCAACTTGAAAATTTGAATTTCCAATTCGAACCTTCGTAAACCTGCCCCTTAAAGTGTTGAAAAACCACCCAATGCTTTAGTTGTAATTTATTTAAATTATTATGTCTGGTTTGGAGCTGGTTTAGGGCAGAGCTTCGGTGTTGGAGTACAAGCACTGAAAATAATCAAATCAGATTTAAGAGCTACTATGAAGGAAGCTATGCCAGAAGCAATTCTGTTTCTAAGAACAATACTTTCATTAATTTTGGATTGTATTTAAAGGGATACTGTCATGGGAAATTTTTTTTTTTTTAAAATGAATCAATTAATAGTGCTGCTCCAGCAGAATTCTGCACTGAAATCCATTTCTCAAAAGAGCAAACAGATTTTTTTATATTCAATTTTGAAATCTGACATGGGGCTAGACATTTTGTCAATTTCCCAGCTGCCCCCAGTCATGTGACTTGTGCTCTGAAAAACTTCAATCACTCTTTACTGCTGTACTGCAAGTTGGAGTGATATCACCCCCCTCACTCCCCCCCCCCCCCCAGCAGCCAAACAAAAGAACAATGGGAAGGTAACCAGATACCAGCTCCCTAACACAAGATAACAGCTGCCTGGTAGATCTAAGAACAACACTCAATAGTAAAATCCCATGTCCCACTGAGACACATTCAGTTACATTGAGAAGGAAAAACAGCAGCCTGCCAAAAAGCATTTCTCTCCTGAAGTGCAGGCACAAGTCACATGACCAGGGGCAGCTGGGAAATTGACAAAATGTCTAGCCCCATGTCAGATTTCAAAATTGAATATAAAAAAATCTGTTTGCTCTTTCGAGAAATGGATTTCAGTGCAGAATTCTGCTGGAGCAGCACTATTAACTGGTTCATTTTGAAAAAAAAATTTTTTTCCCATGACAGTATCCCTTTAAAGGAAAACTATACCCCCAAAATGAATACTTAAGCAACAGATGGTTTAAATCATATTAAGTGGCATATTAAAGAACCACCATTTCGTGATGGTCTGTGTGCTGCCTCAGAGATCACCTGACCAGAAATAATACAACTCTAACTGTAATAGGAAGAAGCGTGGAAGCAAAAGACAGAACTGTCTGTTAATTGGCTCATGTGACCTAACAAGTATGGTTTGATTGGTATGTTTGTGTGCACAGTGAATCTTACGATCCCACTTGTTTTTTAAAGTGGCAATTTTCTATTTATGATTACCCAATGGCACATACATACTACTAAAAAAGTATATTATTATGAAAATGGTTTGTTTACACAAAGCAGGGTTTTACATCTTTATATAGAGACCTACATTGTTTGGGGGGGTATCGTTTTCCTTTAACAGCTATTCTACAGCAAGTTTTTTTAGATTTTCCAATTGTTTGGTTTACGTAGTTTAACTTTGATTTTGTTTTAGAATTACCTAAGGATATGGTTTATATTTTTGAGCTTTGTTAGTGATAAAATGCCTTGTATGTTGTGTACTTAAAGGACCAGTAACACAAATTTTAAGGTCAAAATCCACTCTACACTTTTCCACCTGCAGATCTATCTCTCAGAAATGGTACTATGATTAATGCTTAAAAAAAACCATACCATTATAAAACACAGCTTCCTGATGTACTCTGTCTTTCCCAAAAGGCGACTGCAAGATCTGATGTGTATTGCTCGACATCTCCTCTTTGACAGCCTTCTAAACCGGAAGTTAGTTTTGGCGGAAGGGCAGTGCAACTTCTTCGGCATAATTTATTTCTGTAAATGTAGGGGAGAGGTGAAGGAATGCTTGCACGGTTTTAGGGGGGGGTCTTCGTTAGTTTTTAGATTTATTGCTGACCAGTGTGCTACTGCAGCCCGTCACTCGCCTGCTCTTACAGAAATAAATGACACCAAAGAAGTTACACTCCCTGCACCCAAAACTTACTTCCGGTTTAACAGGCTGGCAAGGAGGAGATGTCAAGCGCCACACATTGGACCCTGCAGTCGCCTTTTTGCCTTTTTTTATTAAGCATTAATCATAGAACCATTTCTGAGAGATAGATCTGCAGGTGGAAAAGGGTAGAGTGGAGTTTGAACTTGAAAATAATTAGTGTCAACATGGAAGATACGTTAGGAGTTGGAGTCAGAGGTACCGTAAACTGAGGAGTTGAAGTCGAAGTCGAAGGATTTATGTATGACTCCACGACTCCTGGTTTAGTGAGGGAATTAGGTGTCTACCAGTAGATCTTGCTTGTGACATAAGTAGAATCCAATAGAAAAGAAATCCACGGCACACAGGCTGCTGCAAGCAAGGAACCCCTTGCACGTTTAATGCGGAAGTTTTACAATTGTGACATAAGTAGGCCACTATTGAAAATACAGTAGGGACATAAAGTGTTGAAAATTGCTGTTTGGTGCTAGAAATCTGGAATGGGGGAGGAATATGGCCAATTTTTTTTCACCATTCCTTGTTTTTTTTAATTTTTTTATAGGGCACTGATTTTCTATTGGGGCATTTAATTTATTTTAATCACTAGTGCCACGTGGCATGCTATTGCATTGTTCTTGTGTGTGAACATATTTGATAAATGTCAGATATAAGGAAGGTGGTATAGATTGTTTGTAAATATATCATCATTCCTGTATACTCATTCCTGGAAAAAGAAGTATTCCGCAAGCATGGTCATGGTGTTGCTTCATTTTAAAGGAATAGTAACATCACAAAATTAAGTGTTTTCAAGTAATAAAATGATAATGCAGTGTTGCCCTGCACTGGTAAAACTGGTGTGTTTGCTTCAGAAACACTACTTTTGTTTATATAAATAAGCTGCTGTGTATCCATGGGGGCAGCCATGACAGGAGAAAAGGCTCCAGTTACACAGCAGATAACACCATTATGCTCTACAGAGCTTATCTGTTATCTGTCATCCAATATTGTTCACCGTTGAGTTAACTTTTAGTACGATGTAGAGAGTGATATTCGGAGACAATTTGCAATTGGTTTTGATTTTTTATTATTTAAGGTTTTTGAGCCATTTAGCTTTGTATTCAGCAGCTCTTCAATTTGCATTAAAAACAATCTGGTAGCTAGGGTCCAAATTACCCTAGCAACCATGCACTGATTTGAATTAGGGACTGGAATATGAATAAGAGAGGCCTGAATAGAAAGATGAGCAATAAAAAGTAGCTGTCAAATAAGTGTATAGCCTTACAGAGCATTTGCTTTTTAGATGGGGTCAGTGACGCCCATCTAAAAGCTAGAAAGAGTCCGAAGTAAAAGGCACATAATTATAAAACTATAAAAAATAAATAATGAAAACCAACGGAAAAGTTGCTTATAATTGGCCATTCTATAACATACTGAAAGTTTAGTTAAAGGTGAACCACCCCTTTAACCTGTGCCATACAGCCTTTTTTCAATTGTTTATATGAACTATAGTAGTGTTTCTGAAGCAAACACATCAGTTTTACCAGTGCTGGGCAACAGTACATGATATTTACATTACTTTAAAACACTTTAATTATTTGGAGTTACTGTTCCTTTAAGCAATGCAGAAACATTAGAATGGAGTGGATAGAACAGTAAGGCAGAGATTGTACATTCATTGCAATGCAACAATACCTAGCAAAGCATGTGTACCTAAAATAAATTCCTCCTGGTCAACGCATATTATACAACAATTTAATTGTTTCAGTGTAGTCATTGATTGTGACACTATAACAACATGCTTGTGTTTATATCCTTGGAGACAAGACAATTAATCTCAGTAAATTGTGTTGGTTAGCATAAATAGATCAGAGGAAAGAATTCCACAGAGGTCAGATGAAGCAAGGTGCAGACTTTGCTGTGTATGTACTAAATGCCGCTAGGGTGGGGCACTAGGATTGATGTTGCAGCCCATGACTAATTGTATAATACGATACAGGGTGGGTAGGGTGTATTTATAAGACTTAGCACATCCCTGAAAGTTACATGCTACCTTTAAAAAGACATTTTTGGATATAAATATTTTTGCATAAGTAAAGGTGCAGGTGTTTGTGTTTTTATGCCATTTGTGTTACGTGGGTGTGGGCCAGTGATTATTTTGTTACTTCTGAATAGGTGTTTACTAATGAGAAATCATATGTCATGTCCCAAATGAATATGGATTCAGAACATGATCAGTACATGCCAGGTCAATAGTCTTCATATGTTTCTAACTCGAATCTGCAAGTTTGGGCTTAAAGGAGAAACAAACCTGTAACATAAAAAAACCCTACCCCCCTACCCTTTGTAGACCCTCTCCCCCCCCAGCCTAGGTGGTACCCGTGGCAAATGCCCCTAACTTTTTACTTACCCCTCGGTACAGATTCTGTCCCCTGCAGTTCATGGCAGCCATCTTCTTTTCTTCGTTAAACTTCAGAAGCCGACCTTCGTTTTCGGCGCATGCACAGTTGGAGTAATTTTCCGGTCCCGAACAACTGCACATGCTCCCAATGTCACGAAAAATTTTCAGAAGTATTCGTGACTTTCGGTTCATACGCAGTTTTTCGGGACTGGAAAACTACTCCAACTGCGCCTGCGCCGAAAACCATTGCCGGCTTCTGAAGTTTAACAAAGAAAAGAAGATGGATGCCGTGAACTTGAAAATAAGAATTTTTGAGTTTTTTTATGGCAAAACTGTCAAATTAGACTAGGGAATTGTTGAAATTCGATTCGAGTTTTTTTTTTTAAAACTCTAATTCGATTTTCAAAATTTATCATACACTGGCTCTTTAAGAAATTGAATTCAACTGTTTGCCACCTGGCGAATCGCTGTTTTAGTCAATGGGAAATGTCCAGGGATTAATTTGATGTTTGAGGAGTTACCAGAGCGAATGTCTGAGAATTATATTATTGTTAGTAGGGCCGGAATCAGCCTAGCACCTAGTGATATAGGATGGAGGGCACTATGCAGATTTTACATAAATTATGTATACAGTTATTGGATCTGTTATCTGGAAACCTGTTATCCAGAAAGCACTGAATTACGAGATGGCCATCTCGCATAGACGGATTTCTTTTTTCTCTGTAATAATAAAACAGTACCTTTTTACTTTATTCCAACTAAGATATATAATTAATTTGGGTTTAATTGTTTTTTTAGTAGACTAAAAATATGGAGATCCTATTTACAGAAAGACCCCTTATCTGGAAAATTATAGGTCCCAAGCATTCTGGATAACAGGTCCCATACCTGTATTATAGGCATCATATTTTGGGTCAGGGTATGGTGCAAGTGGTCTTAAATGGTTTTGTCCTGATTTTTTAAATCTGGATAGTTTGCTTGTTTGACTGTTCAATACAGAGTGCTATGCACCAATGTATTATTACTGTATGAATGTATAATATTTTTCATAACTGGGTGATGTGCTCAAATTGGAATGTATAAAAATAGCAGGTATAGCACGCACTCCAAGTTAAGTTGCTATTTATTAGATAAAAAGCAGCGTTACAAAGGCATCAACGTTTCGGTTCTTGGTCTACAACCTTTATCAAGGTGCAAAACCAAAGTACTGAAATGTTGATGCCTTTGTAATTCTGCCCTTAACTAGGAGTGCATGCTATACCTGACCTATCTATCTATCTATCTATCTATCTATCTCTATCTATCTATCTATCTATCTATCTATCTATCTATCTATCTATCTATCTATCTATCTATCTATCTATCTATCTATCTATCTATCTATCTATCTATCTATCTATCTATCCATCTATCTATCTATCTATCGATCAGTCTTGCTTTCCTCTGTCAACACCTAAAGGGCCACATGATGGATACAAGGGCTCTGCTAAAATTGGTGGATGCTTGTACAGGTATGGGATGCATTGTCCGGAAACCCATTATCCAGAAAGCTATTTTGGATAAAAGGTCCCATACCTGTACATTCTTTTAGGCTTGAAGAGCTTCACAAAACTGTTGCTACTTTATTTTTAGTAGGAATGCAAAGAATGCACTATTTTAGGGATTCAGCAAAATGCATAGCTTTCATGAAGGGGAAAATCCCAAACTGAATCTGAAACCCAATTTGCATATGCATATTAGGGTAGGAAAGGTTTAAAAAGAACCATTTGCTGTGTGGGTGCAAAAAAAAAAAATCTCGTGATGAAAAGTCACGTGATTTTAAGAATTCTGTTTTACTTGGATTCAGCTGAATCTGAATCCTGCTGAAAAAGGCCAAACCCCAAACTAAATTCTGGATTTGGTGTATTCCTATTTTATAATAAATAATGTCTGATACAAAGATTAATGCAATGTACTCAGCTACTCCATATAATGAAGACACATTACTCCCAGACACTCAAAAAAATTGAAACAGATTTAAATGTAAGATTTAAAGAGATATAGGGTCTTTGTACAATTATATACCTGTGCGTGCATGAGGTTTTAAGCATTACCTTTATATCATACAATATTATTTAGGGGTCATTCATATTTACTCGTGTCATTAAGTCTGCAAACCTCATGCATGCATATAAGCACCCTTTTGAGCTTGCAATCAAGATGCCAGAATTACAATTTACTGTTACTCAATGAGAAATATCAAATGAGCAAATGAGAATATGTTTAAAAAAAAATAAAGGTTTTGAAAAAAAGTTGTTTATTACATAAACACATTTTCCCTGTTAAGAAAACAAGTGGGAAATATTCCTGTAATGACTTTGTCTATATTGTTATTTTTATATTGTTAGTTTGATGATTTGCTGCGGGAAACATTAGAAAAAGATGTTTTAAATCCTGTGGCTACAAGGAAATTTTACCAAAGGTAAGGACCTGTTAACTGTGTTCTTTGATATAAATCACAAAATAAATGTGCTCATCAATAAATATTGGTTGTGTCTGTTTAACGGGGTGGTTCACAAATTAACTTTTAGTATGTTATAGAATGGCCAATGCTAAGCAACTTTCATTATTTATTTTTTATAGTTTTTTTTATTTGCCTTCTTCTGACTGTTTCCAGCTTTCGTTATTGCTACTTTTTATTCACGTTAGCAAAAAATACATTTACTGTATGTAACAATTTTGGTGGCCTGTGTTTAGTTTTTGCTGTATATGTTTAACCAAATGATAATAATAAAAATTTACTTATGCAGATGTGTACACCTAAACACCCTTGTAGAAAAGAATAGAGAAGCTCTTGACAAGTTAAAAAAAGTAAGTTCAGCATCTCAGTTGTGTAATAGAAATGTGTCTGATGTCGAGTGTCAGAATTCATTAAGGGAATAGACATTTTATGAATTAAGAAGGTTTGTGGTTGCTTGTTTAGGGGAACATATATTTTCAGTTGAATGAGAACCCTATAAAAATACTTAAAGGGATACTGTCATAGGAAAAAAACATTTTTTTCAAAATGAATCAGTTTATAGTGCTGCTCCAGCAGAATTCTGCACTGAAATCCATTTCTCAAAAGAGCAAACAGATTTTTTTATATTCAGTTTTGAAATCTGACATGGGGCTAGACATTTTGACAATTTCCCAGCTGCCCCTGGTCATGTGACTTGTGCCTGCACTTTAGGAGAGAAATGCTTTCTGGCAGGCTGCTGTTTTTCCTTCTCAATGTAACTGAATGTGTCTCAGTGGGACATGGGTTTTTACTATTGATTGTTGTTCTTAGATCTACCAGGCAGCTGTTATCTTGTGTTAGGGATCTGCTATCTGGTTACCTTCCCATTGTTCTTTTGTTTGGCTGCTGAGTGGGAAAAGGGAGTGGGGTGATATCACTCCGACTTACAGTACAGCAGTAAAGAGTGATTGAAGTTTATCAGAGTACAAGTCACATGACTTGGGGCAGCTGGGAAATTGAAAAAATGTCTAGCCCCATGTCAGATTTAGAAATGGAATATAAAAAAATCTGTTTGCTCTTTTGAGAAATGGATTTCAGTGCAGAATTCTGCTGGAGCAGCACTATTAACTGATTCATTTTGAAAAAAAAAGTTTTTTTCCCATGACAGTATCCCTTTAAATAGAGTTTGGAATGCTGGGGTTATAGTGCGTGACACTTAGAGGACTTCTTGTTGCCCATGTGTGGGTAAACATAACTTGGCATTACTCAGATCTGTGTGTTTTACGTACGCATAATAAACACAAGTCACAGGGGCTTTTTTAAGCATCATGTTATACCGAAATATTTTTCTAGAATTAAAATAATTTTAGTTTTTCGTACAAACCAAATTTTTACTTAACCCTGTTTTCACACTTCAGGCTGATGAACCAGCCCCTGTAGGGAATTATGAGCAGAGAAAGCAGGAAGAAGAACAGAGGCTGACTAAACTTTCTCATCAGCTGCAGGAACTTGCAAAAACTCTGCAACAGGGAGATGAACAGAAGTAAGTTAGAAAACTAAATACCGTATATACTCGTGTATAAGCCGACCCGTGTATAAGCCGAGGTACCTAATTTACCTAAGAAAACTGGAAAAATGTATTGACTCGTGTATAAGCCTAGGGGCCCCATGTCAGATTTCAAAATGTGAATGTGTAAATGTGTAATCATGTTTTATGGCATAGAAATCTATCTAATCAGGAAGAGACTTCAGGCAAAAACTAATTCACTGCACTGTGATGGGTTTAGTAGTTTCAGGACTCTCAAAAGTTTGGAGCCAAGGAGGACCAACATGTTGAACCCCTAAAAATAAAAAATCAGCTCTTATTTAGTTCTTGTGCTAACTCTTAAAGTACAAAAGTTGCTTTTTGCATAATGAAAGACTGGAAGGTTTCTAAAAGCTGCATTGGTTAGGTACTGGTGCTTTTAAAGGAATACCTGTATTCTAAAAGTAACATTTGTTTATCTATTTCTGAAGCCCTAACATACGAGTTTCTTCCTTATGAAGAGAAACACAAAATGATGTTAGGCCGGAAATCCCACTTTAAAAGAATAGAACACGAGTGTAGCCGAAATAAGGTCCTCCTGGGAATCAGTTATTTAACGCACAACATTTTGTAGCAACGCATAGAACTACTTGAGCCAAAGCAAATACCTGTTGTGGATCCCGGCGAGCCAGGCTCTAAATCAAACCGTGGTCCCACATCATCGTTCTTATCTTATCTGGAGTCGAAACTACTACAGAAATCAACACGGCCAGAACAACCCCAGTAGTAAGTTGTATGTGCGGCAGCCAAGACAATAAACTCTTCCGCCAACCATCCCTCGCTTTGCAATCCTCCTCCATTGTCGCAAGAACTTGAGTCCGCAACAATGTGCCGCGTTTACCTTACTTCCGCGTTCCACGTGCGTTCTAATTCGCCGTCATGTTGCCTTGACGTTTCCGGGTTGGGAGGGAGGTGTGTTGGGGCCGCGGAAGGAGCGTATCTGCGGCCAGTGACCCGCGTATAAGCCGAGGTCGAGTTTTTCAGCACATTTTGGGTGCTGAAAAACTCGGCTTATACGCGAGTATATACGGTACAGTAACAGGATATTGGGGATCGTAGGTTACAGCAACACTTTGCTTGATGCTTTCAACCATGAATTAGTGTGATATTTAATTTTTTCTGCATGATTGGAATAATACATATTCTCTGAACAGGCATGTGCTATTTGACAGCCACCAGACAGAAAACATGAGCAATGAGGAGGAAGAAAGTGAAGAGGAAGAAGAGGAAGAGGAGGAAGACAATGAGGAAGAAGAAGATGAGGAGGAGGAGGATGAGGAAGAGGAGGAAGAAGAAGAAGATGAAGTTGACTCAACCATCAAAGAGTACATTACGCTGGGAGATTTCCAGGCCCAGCAAAAAGATGATTTAACTTTTAAGGTGAGCCTTATGTTCCCTTTAGTCAAGTCACATATCGAAATGTCTGATTTTTCTTTTTATCGCACCACTTTTATGCGACTAAAAGAGTTCTGAGAGATGATTAATTGTCACGGTTTTCTTTCAATCAATTATTGTCAAGGGGCCATACGCAGGTGGGACGCAGCATGTTGCATTCCGCTTGCGTTTGCCTCTTACATGCGTCTGTGTGAGTACAGCCCCCTTGACAATAATTGAGTGCGTTTACTCCTGCGCTCCCCTGCGGCTGATCGGAAGAAAATGGAACGCAGGGGAGCGCACCAAAAAACGCCTGTGTGTAAGAGCCCTTAACCTGTGGCATGCTTTGACCAGTCTAGAGCAGTTACATGACATGATTACATCACAGTTTGTCTTTTCAGGTGTTTAAATTACTGCAAAGAATCTCCTCTGATCTGACAATTAGTAACAAAACACTAACACACAGTTTCAGTATCACCTGCTTATAGGCTTCTGTTACTTCCCACCAATTGCTGCAATTTCTTCACTGAATTCTTCTGTGTTGATTAAAGTGTTTGTCCTAAGAACAGGCACATAAAGCACAAGCATTACCAATGCATAGATACAGTAAATATAGTATAATGCAGATGCCCAAAACTTAGATCAGGTTCTGCCAGTAGATCTGAAGCTAGTCAACAGATGACCACTGCAAGCCAGTTCATGAGCATTTTCATTAAATCACCTATCTATGTACATTCCATTATAATTTGAGAAATCACTTGGAGTAACAGATGCTTTGAATTGAAATACAGCACTGTTTGCTCTCTCTGTAATAAAGTGAAGTTACATTTCAATACACTTAAGGTGGTTGACCCTGATTACTCCTCGAAAGTAGACCCCATGTCTGTACCGTTTGGTACCCCTGGTGTAGTATATATAAACCTTCAACGTCACTTGTACTATCTACCTTCTGTTAGTTCCATGTAACCATATTTCTTAAAGGAACAGTAACACCAAAAAATGTAAGTGTTTTAAAGTAATGAAAATATCATGTACTGTTGCCCTGCACTGGTAAAACTGATGTGTTTTCTTCAGAAACACTACTATAGTTCATATAAACAAGCTGCTGTGGAGCAATGGCGGAAATTGAAAAACGGCTATATGGCATAGGTTAACAAATGGATAACAGATAACACCATTAGACAGACAGAGCTTATCTGTCATCTGCTGTGTAACCTGAGCCTTTTCTTCTTTGAATGGCTGCCCCATTGCTACACAGCAGCTTATTTATATAAACAATAGTAGTGTTTCTTAAGCAAACACAGAAGTTTTACCAGTGCAGGGCAACACTGCATTATATTTTCATTACTTTAAAACACTTTTATTTTTTGACGTTACTGTTCCTTTAAACCTATGTCACATTCATTTATAATAAATAAATAACACCAGTTAGGGATTATAAATGTAATTGATATTTATGAATTTGTTTATAGAAAGGCCAAGTATTGCATATTCTGGATAAAAAACTTGATGGCTGGTGGATTGCTGAAGATTCTAAAGGAAATAAAGGCCTTGTACCAAAAACATACTTACAGGTAATCTTAATATAAAAGTAAATTAATACACTTATAAGCACTTGTTTACTATAACCTTTACCAAATAATGTGAAAAACTGAAAATAAAATTTTTGGTTGTAAAGTAATAAAAATGAAACTTAAATATGCAAAACAATAACAAGGGTAACCATAAAATAATGTTAGTACTGAAATGCTTAGGCTGGATATTATGTTTAAAAGCTGTTGTTTCCTTAAATCTACGTTCTGTGGAAAAGTAACTTGAAATGCCACAGAACGTAGATTCTACGTTCTGCAGCACTTCCGGGTTCTGGAGCGGAGGAGCGGCTGTTAGAGCCGCTCGCTCCGTTCCTCTTCGATCCCCTGCCCCTAGGCAACGAGCAGAGCAGGGGATCGAGTGGCCCCTGGGGCGCGATCGCCCAGGGGCCCCAAAGCAGTAGCAGGCACGTATTACTTACGTGTCCTGCTGCTGCAGCCTGCACTGCGCTGTCCAGCTCTGCCCCCACAGCACAGGGACACGGATAACAACGCAGATGTCTTCCTGGGGCCCTTCCAGATCGCCTGCAACAGTCTCCAGCAACTTTTTCAGGTTAGTGCAACAATTACACACACAAACACACCAACACACACTTATTACAGTAATACACACTTAGATTCACACTTACACACACTTACACATACATTTTTGGGGATTGGGGGGTCACTTACACTCACTGCACTCACACACACGTGCACACGCGCACATAACATGTAATTTACCAATTGTACACACGCACACGCACATACATGGCATTGTGGCTTTTTTTTTTCTTATCGCATCGTCTCTTTTTTTGGCTGAAAAATTTTTTTATTTCCATTACGAATAGCGTATTCACTAACCGTACGGTGCAATACCTTTTTGTATGTTATTTCGGTGATTATATTGCAATTTTGGGTATTTTGGTGCATTTTTAGCCATTCTATTGAATTTTTAGCCATTTTATTGCATTTTCAGCTCTGCATATGTTGTGTTCACTTGTTTCTAGCCGTATAACCTATTTGGCCCAGCTAAAATATTCTGTGATTCTGACGGCCGATAACACTAGTCTGGAAAAAAAACATTGATTTTTGTGGTTTTATTGAATTTTTTTGCATTTCACTCTTTACTGCCTTATTTTGTTTTGCCTTGTAAATTTTATCTACTATATATCTCTGTCTCTGTGTCTCTGTGCGCCACATAGTTTGGTATATCTATGCATATTGGGCATCAAAGTGTTCAGTAGACCCCTGGCGTTCATATTTAGGATGTTTTATGCTGATAAGTTACGAAATGTGGGGCATATAATGGGGTAAAATTCAAGCTTTGTGACGATTTTCAGAAATTTGATAAAAACCGTTATGTTCAGCATTGATTTGCAGTTTGGCAGTTTGCAGTAGAAACACTTATTTACCCATATTGGATTCGTCAGAATGTGTACTTTCTGAAAATATATGGTTTTCTGGGGTCTCTGTACTGTTAGGGGGTCTAATATAGCATAATACACACACCAGGTGCTTATATTGCAGCAGCCAGCTCGTCAGCCGTGAAAATGTATATACACTATTGTCATTTGGTGGTCTCTGTGCGCCACATAGTTTGGTATATCTATGCATATTGGGCATCAAAGTTTTTAGTAGACCCCTGGCGTTCATATTTAGGATGTTTTATGCTGATACGTTATGAAATGTGGGGCATATAAGGTGGTAAAATTCAAGCTTTGTGACGATTTTCAGAAATTTGATAAAAACCGCTAGGTTCAGCATTGCTTTGCAGTTTGGCCGTTTGCAGTAGAAACACTTATTCACCCATATTGGATTCGTCAGAATGTGTACTTTCTGAAAATATATGGTTTTCTGGGGTCTCTGTACTGTTAGGAGGGTCTAATGTCGCATAATACACACACCAGGTGCCTATATTGCAGCAGCCAGCGCGTCAGCCGTGAAAATGTATATACACTATTGTCATTTGGGGGTCTCTGTGCGCCACATAGTTTGGTATATCTATGCATATTGGGCATCAAAGTGTTTAGTAGACCCCTGGCATTCATATTTAGGATGTTTTATGCTGATAAGTTACGAAATGTGGGTCATATAAAGGGGTAAAATTCAAGCTTTGTGACGATTTTCAGAAATTTGATAAAAAACGTTACGTTCAGCATTGCTTTGCAGTTTGCAGTAGAAACACTTATTTACCCATATTGGATTCGTCAGAATGTGTACTTTCTGAAAATATATGGTTTTCTGGGGTCTCTGTACTGTTAGGAGGGTCTAATGTCGAATATTACACACACCAGGTGCTTATATTGCAGCAGCCAGCGCGCGTCAGCCGTGAAAATGTATATACACTATTGTCATTTGGTGGTCTCTGTGCGCCACATAGTTTGGTATATCTATGCATATTGGGCATCAAAGTGTTTAGTAGACCCCTGGCATTCATATTTAGGATGTTTTATGCTGATAAGTTACGAAATGTGGGTCATATAAAGGGGTAAAATTCAAGCTTTGTGACGATTTTCAGAAATTTGATAAAAACCGCTAGGTTCAGCATTGCTTTGCAGTTTGGCCGTTTGCAGTAGAAACACTTATTCACCCATATTGGATTCGTCAGAATGTGTACTTTCTGAAAATATATGGTTTTCTGGGGTCTCTGTACTGTTAGGAGGGTCTAATGTCGCATAATACACACACCAGGTGCCTATATTGCAGCAGCCAGCGCGTCAGCCGTGAAAATGTATATACACTATTGTCATTTGGGGGTCTCTGTGCGCCACATAGTTTGGTATATCTATGCATATTGGGCATCAAAGTGTTTAGTAGACCCCTGGCATTCATATTTAGGATGTTTTATGCTGATAAGTTACGAAATGTGGGGCATATAAAAGGGTAAAATTCAAGCTTTGTGACGATTTTCAGAAATTTGATAAAAAACGTTAGGTTCAGCATTGCTTTGCAGTTTGGCAGTTTGCAGTAGAAACACTTATTCACCCATATTGGATTCGTCAGAATGTGTACTTTCTGAAAATATATGGTTTTCTGGGGTCTCTGTACTGTTAGGGGGTCTAATGTCGCATAATACACACACCAGGTGCTTATATTGCAGCAGCCAGCTCGTCAGCCGTGAAAATGTCTATACATATTGTCATTTGGGGGTCTCTGTGCGCCACATAGTTTGGTATATCTATGCATATTGGGCATCAAACTGTTTAGTAGACCCATATGTTTATATTTAGGATGCTTTATGCTGGTAATGATACATGGACAATAAGGGGCCGATTCACGAAGGGTCGAATATCGAGGGTTAATTAACCCTCGATATTCGACTAGGAACTAAAATCGTTCGACTTCGAATATCGAAGTCGAACGATTTTGCGCAAATCCTGCGATCAATCGATCGAAGGATTTTTCATTCGATCGAACGATTAAATCCTTCGAATCGAACGATTCGAAGGATTTAAATCCAACGATCGAAGGAAAATCCTTCGATCAAAAAATCCCAGGCAAGCCTATGGGGACCTTCCCCATAGGCTAACATTGACTTCGGTAGTTTTTAGCTGCCGAAGTAGGGGGTCGAAGTTTTTCTTAAAGAGACAGTACTTCGACTATCGAATGGTCGAATAGTCGAACGATTTTTAGTTCGAATCGTTCGATTTTCAAGGTCGAAGTAGCCCATTCGATGGTCGAAGTAGCCCAAAAAAACTTCGAAATTCGAATTTTTTTAAATCGGCCCCTAAGATGCTGGAAAGTTGAAGGTTTGAGGCAATTTTCAGATATTTCACCAAAACCGACAATTTTGGGAAAGCCTTGCGACTCAGTAGTTTGGAGCAGAAAGGCATGGGTACCCATTTTAGATTCTGTAGAATGTGTACTTTCCAAAAATATATGGGTTTGGGGGGTAAACATATATTTCTGTGTTTTTACCCCACAAAAAATGCAGTCAATGTGTTGATTTTTCAGTAGCTGAAGTAAAGTCCGGAACAATTTGGATGTGCTAACTTCATATTGGTGTCACCAAATGCCAGATACTTTGGTAAACCTATGCATAATGGGTATCAAACTGTTCAGTGGGCCCCTGGCAATCATATTTCACGTGCTTTTTCTTGGTACCTAATATAGTTTGGGATATGCGGAGCAGCAAATTAAAACCTTTGAAATGATTTTTCAGAATTTTTAATTTTTTTTTTGAAAAACCGCTATGTTCAGACAAGCTTTTATGTTTGGTAGTTGGGAGTAGAGAGACAGTTACCCATTTTGTAATCGGCAGAATGTGTACTTTTCAAAAATGTATGGTTTTCTGGGGTAAACCTATGGTTTCAGGATTTTTTGCCTTGGAATCTAAAGCATGCCGTTTTCTGCCTTAGTGCTTTCAAAATTCGGTAATATACTGCCGGGAGTTTTTGCTGTACAGAAGTCCTAAATCTCCCTATAACTATACATATCTGGTATTGGCACGTTCGAGAGACATAATGCTTTCCAAATCAGTTGGATTTTCATCCGTAAAATGAAATATTTTTCTGGTATAAATTGATATACGATGAAAAATGGTAATTTTTTCATTTTTTTTGGTATTTAGCACTATAAATTTTTTTGCACAGGTGGAAATACATGAAAACTCAGGCAGATTTAGAAAGCTCAGTTTCTACCGAAAAAAACAATGTACAGTTTTCCTAGGTAAACTATAGGTTTCCCCTCAGAAAATGCCCCTAAAGTGAGAGAGCACAAAATGTTTCAAAAACGGCTGGCATTTCGCGTAACAAAAATGTGCTGAAAAAAACAAAAAGTTCTGCTGGCTCTTAAAGGGTTAAACCCTAGCCAACCAGGCAAATAGAAGATGGTCAAAATAAAAAAAAAGTAAGAATAACAAAATTAAAGGATGGAAAAAAGCAGAATATAAAAGCTCTCAAGTAAAACATTATAAATAGAAAAGAAGCTACAACATAAATATATTATAACATTTTCACATGATGTGCTTTTTCTGCTGTGTCTTAATCTGTAATTGGATTCAATGTTTTCTAATAAAGGGGATTTTAAGCACAACAATGGCTTACATGCAAAATCTGAACTGACTACTCATGAGCTCTCATAAATTGACTTGTATTGAAGTTAAATTTGGATATCGCCAACTTTAGCATCAGTATAGTCTTGCTCTGAATAACATATAGTTTGTGTATCTGTAATTTTCTACTATATGACTTTTGTCCACTGTAATGGTGACAGGTGTACAAAAGTGGGGATCCAAGCGTAGATCAGAGTGAGGAGGAAAGTGAAGAAGATGTGGAAGAGACAGAAGATGACAAAACAATTACCATGCAGAGGTTAGTAGCTGCAATGTCAAGGATACATAAGCATGAGAAACCTGGACAATTTTTTTTGTGTATTCAGAGCATGAGTAATAAGCAACAGCTTGGCATACCTGCTTTCCACCCACCTGCTTTTCTTGTAATCCTTTAGTGCCTCAGCTGCTCTACTCTCCCTTGCCTTCTTACTTACCTGATCTGCCTTCTGTGTGACACCAGACATATGATTTTTGCCATCTTCATTGCATGGTAGCTTGGGTGCAGTTCTACAGGTTTAGCCTAATCAGAAGAGCATGTGAATGCCATTGTATTCCCTTAGTTTACGTGATTTATCTCACTAGCTCATCAAGGGGTCAAGACAAAAAAGGGGTTCTAGTTCCTACGGTTACAAAGGCTAGACAGGTGACATTTCAATTCTAAGCATAGTGCCATGATGGAAGAAACACCAGTTGTCTGAAGGTTCAGTTGTCTAAGTTGTTTAACCTAGTTGAGGCTGCATTGACTCTTGCTATGCTAAACTGCTGCTTCAGCAGATTTGCTTTCACAAGGAGCCTGCCCCCCCTTCCTAGTGGGTCCAGTAACACTGCAGTCCCAGTGCATTTTGTACCGGGACCGCTAGCTTGGGCAACGTTCTTTAATTAGCTTCATAAGCATTTAGAGACCAATAAACACAAATAACAGAAGTCTTAAACACCTTTCATCAGTAGTATCAGTGTCCTCCGCATAATTCTCCATTATTTCTGTGTTTTCCAAACTGAATTAAGGAAATATGGTTGTGAGTAATCACTGCATTCCAACTGGAAAGCTAGATATTTATAAGCCAATTTCTGGTTATTATTGTAATATTGAAATACACGATGGGAATTTATAGTCACATTTAAACAAACCAATCACAGCTTGTTCTAGAATAGTGTTCTTTCACTGAAAATACCAAAAGGTCACACAATGTGCAACCTCTTTAAAGGGGTGGTTCATCTTTAAGTTAACTTTTACTATGTTATAGAATGGCCGATTCTAAGCAACTTTTTAGTTGGTCTTTATTATTTTTTTTTTTAAAGTTTTTTTAATTATCTTCTTCTGACTCTCTCTAACTTTCAAATCACTGACCCCATTTAAACAACAAATATATTGCTACTGCTACTTTGTATTACCATACTTAAATTTCTATTCAGGCCCGCTCCTATTCATATTCCAGTCTCTCATTTAAATCAATACATGGTTGCTAGGATTATTTGGATTCTAGCAACTAGATCTAAACTAGCTGAAATGGGAAACTGGAGAGCTGCTATATAAAAAGCTAAACTCAAAAGCCACAAATAATAATACATGAAAACCAAATGCAGATTGTCTCAGAATATCACTTTCTATATCATACTACTAATTTAAAGGTGAAAATTCCCCTTTAATAATTTCTGTATATTTCTGACAGTTGACGGGTAAGAAGGTGACATAAAACTCTTCTGTGACATCCTCAGAAATTGCAGACCCCAGTTTTGCAAGATCTTTTTAAAAAAGTTTTTTTTTATATTAAGTGAATCATTTTTTTGTGGTGTCCCATGTACAGTGGGGTTGTGAGGTCCTGCTTACTTGTTTTCCATCAAAGTGCTCAAAATGAGAGATGTTTGGTTTTTATTATTCATATATTTATGAGATATTTTTAGTTTTATGTATAGTTTAGTCTATTGTTACTTTGAAGTGGTCCTGAATTTTTTTGTATCACTTTGGTACTATATAATAGCATTTCTTCTTTGACTATTTGTACATGTTTTACACATAATTTTGTTGTGCAAAAAACATTAGCTACATATAGTTTCATGTGTGCGCCCAGATTTCTGTAGGCAAAGTTTATTAATGATGCTTTATTTCTTCATACTATTAGAAGCACATTCTGCTCTAATTGTGGGACTTGTTAATGCGTGTGCTCTCATCTCATCCCATACTGATCTGATACTGATACAGAGTCATGTGACATGATCTTTGTCTGCTATTGCAGAAGTGTTAATAAAGTTATGTCTTCTTGAAGCAAGAAAAGCATGGTGTCTGTGTGCAGTTTCTCCTCTGTCTAAAGAAAACTGCAGGCTCATGTGAGATTGAGCTACCGGATATCCCATCTCTTAAACAGAATGGCAACAGACTCTTTTGTCTTGTAATGTCCATATTACATACAGTCAATTGTGTATTATCATTATGAAGTGGAATATATAACAAAGCCATATATTGAATGATAACATTTCCTTTTAAAGACTGATACATAGTAACTAATATGTTCACTTTTATTTTACTTAGCAAACAAGCAGAAGATACCATTTCACAGCTAAGTTCTTCTAGAAAGCTCAAAGAGGTAATTATCCTGACATTTGTGCCTTTTTTTCTTATATTATATTATAACATACCATTGGGAAGAATTTTACATGAAAACTCGGTGTTCTACTATGCCCTAAGAGAAAGAGAGTTATTACTTGAAAGCAGGTCAGAAGAAAGTCACTACAGTTATTGTAGTGGTCTGTCTATAGCTAGGATACACATATAACATTACTGCTGCTATGAATTGTGGCATGCGCTAACACAATCCTGACTTAAAGCTATTACATGTGCTGGATATATTTTGGGGCATATTTGCTCCAGTATATATTAGTTAACAATTAACACCCTGGTTGTCTAAAATTAATTTAAACCAATAAGTCAAAGCAGAGGTCACGGTTAACAACGCCTTTTCCAGCTTTGTGGTCCAGGTTTAGAAATCAGCAGGCAGTCGTTTTTCTTCATTTAATTCTCTCTTCTTTTGATCTGAGCAAGTGGTTTTTTTTAATTTATTCAAGCAAATCAAGATTTTTTTTAAACTCCTCTTTTTTAAAATCAATTTTTAGAATTCATTTGGGAATCTAATTTATTTAATGTTTATTGCACAGCACTTAAGTTTTGTATCATTATCTAATTATTTAAATCATGAACCTGTAATGAATAGGTGCTTTAATTGATCTAAGTTATGGATTTTTAAATTAAATCTCTGATTAATCACTCTGAAGGAATTAATTGATATCCTTGCACTGCACTTATACTTGTACTTTTACTTATTTAAAAAAAAAAATTCAATAAGCACTTGCACTTTGTACACCTAGGTGGTGGATCAATTCTGCATATTCTGCAAACAATTATTTCCCATTTATTAGGTACGAATAGAGGAGTAAAACTTAGAATAGGTTAAGCAGGGTACTTTCTCTTTCTTGTTTTCTTATATTTGCTCCAGTAGTCATGTCCATATATAAGGTGTCAGGGTCTTGTTGAGGCAGTGCAAACATAGAGAAATCTATAGTGTCGGTGATATCAAAACATTATTAGTTAAAGTGGTTCATTAAAATTATTGTATAAAACAGTGGAATTAACGTCTCGTTTAATAATTAAAACCCCTTTTTTCTCAGATGAGTTCAGTTGATGCATTGGTCACAATGGGCACAATCCCTTCTGGCTTTCGTTTTTCAACCCTGGCACAACTTTTAAACCAAGGTTTGAGTTAATTACTGTTTTTATTCTGAACACTCGAAAATACATACTGGACGATATTAAACAGATTGCATTGTAGACAGGCTGATTTTTTTAGCATTTTGACATTATCCTATGTATCAAAAACCTAGTTATCCTAGGCACTGGTGCAAGATAGCAGTTTGCTGTCTTATGCAAATGACAGATCATAGACTCTCTTGCAAGCTGCTGGATTTTTATTTGTTTTAATTGACATTTCATTAAATGGCTGGTTTACATTTAAGTTTAACTGTAAGTATCTTATAGAACAGCTCATTCTAAGCAACTTTTCAATTGGCCTTCATTTTTTTTCTACATTTTTTTTTTTTAAAGAAAATTTCCCTTCTTCAGACTCTTTCCAGTTCTCAAATGGGGGTCACTGACCCATCTAAAACCCTTTCAACTAGATTGCTGAAATTGCAAACTGGAGAGCTGCTGAATAAAAAGCTAAATCATTGCTCTCCGTGGCCTCAAAGTAGGTGCTTATTTTTGAATTCCAGGCTTGGAGGCAAGTTTTGGTTTCATAAAAACCAGGTATACTGCCAGAGTCTCCTGTAGGTGGCCAGTTCACATATGGGCTACCGATAGCCAATCACATTGCTTATTTGGCACCACCCAGGAAATTTTTTATGCTTGTATTGCTCCTCAAATCTTTTTACATCTGAATGTTGCTCAGGGGGGAAAAAGGTTGGGGATCCCTGTTCTACATCATACTAAAAGTTAATTTAAAAGAACAGTTCCGTGACTTTAAGGAGGCCCACATAGGACATAATTGTTCATTGAGTTAGCAATTGATCTTTAGCATGCAGCTCAGATTCAAAAGCAACAGTTATGACCCATGTGGCCCCCCTCAAGTCACTGATTGGTTACTGCCTGGTAATCAGTGGAATCCCAGAGAGCTTCAAGTGTTCTGATTATTATGTTTCACATCCAGTCACTCCAGCCTTTATAGATTTTTGGCTAACTAACCATATTGTAAACATTATGTATAATTGCACAACCTATCTATCTGCCCAGTTTTTATTTTTATGCTGAAAAATCTTTGTTTCATGTGAAGAATAAAGGTGACCATAGACTTACCAATAATATCGTACAAAACACATTTTCATACAATATTTGGTGTATTTGTATGGTGGGGGACGAGCCAACAATATTGGCAGAAGACTTGGATATCGGACGGCACGTAGATTGTCTGGCCGAAAAATCTGTGTAAAAGCTGAACCTTAAATTATTCATACATGGCAGCATTCTTATATGTGAAAATGCATTGTTGCATTGGTGTTATGTTTAGATTACATGAAACTGCATTCAGCAGATTTCATGTCTCCCTCTTTTATCGGGTATAACCTTACATTTATGAATAATAATAATATCTAAAGCAATTGTTTTTAACTGGACAGAGGTGGCTGAAGGGAGAGGTGAAAGTTCAAAGTGTGGCTTATGAGCCAACTTGACTAATATTGTGCAATGTGCCAAACTTGAATGGCAAAATACTAATTTGTAAGGAAGTGACAAGTAGTTACAGCTCCTCTCACTTCTTACTTATCCAATGTACATGCTGAAAGGTGCATCGGCAGATTAAATTTTCAATCTGGCCAAATTGACTGCAATCAGATAAAAATGCCGGATGTTCTGTGTAAATTGCATCCCCACTTTCACCCAAAACAGTAAAAGGATCCTTTTACTTAACTCTGCCCCCATGACCTGGATGAAACCAAGGCTCAACATATAAGCAATGATGCAGTTTCAAAGTATTTTGAGACAATTCCTTTACACAGTGAGCAGGCTATTTTTGCACTCTCTGTACTATTGCTATACTGCAAATGTGTACCAGCTTGCTTTCCCTATTGCACAATGCTGTGGAACACGGCAGTGCTTTTAAAAGACATAATAATAATAATACCTTTACATTTTACTCATTCCCTACCTTATTTTGCACAGCTCTTCTAATTTACACAGCCCTGTACCTTGTTTCCTGTTATTACTTGTCATTATTGTGTAGTGCTTACAGTCTGATGCTGGGGCCTAAGTTTCAGGGAGATACAGTGCAGTAGAATTTGGATATAGACAACACTTACCTGTTGCCAATTATTCTTTTTGTGTAGGTGAACAGTACAGAACATATACATACCTTCAGCCTGATCTTAACCCTTCACAGCTGGCTTTTAAAGATTTGATATGGGACAGAGACACATGTGGTGTAAGTACATTTTGTAAGATTTTCTTAAGGGGGATGCAAGTGTATTTACAGTTCCTGCATTACTGTAAGCACCAAACACAAAGACTTGTACCCAATCCCGGTAATTTAATTATAATCCCACACTATTCCTAGAGCAATGATATTTCATTTTAGGTTAATGGCCCATGGGTTGTTTTGGTGCAATTAGTAACTATGTGAAATGTTCCTCTCCATAAATGTAACTTTGTGCAAGCGATTGTCGCTTGAAAACGCAATCATTGCCTGCATGAAACTGCTCTGCCTGCTTTCAAATCAAAGTTTGAGAGTTTTGTCAGCTATCCATGGAGCTACAACTTATCTATTGTGCTATTATCATAACATTTGGCTTCCATTTGGAAGATTACAATGAAAAGCTACTGATCTACTCCCACCGTGATCTATTGTGGGACAGCCGACTAGCAATGCTTTCAATAAGCAAAATGGGTAATAAGTTTATATATTTCTTTCAAAGTGCTGAAGCTGCTGGATATTCTCAGGAATTTTGCTTCTGTAAATTTAAAAAACTTCTATTTTATGCTTAAACAGTAAACATGTATTGTTATGGTGATACATTAGTATATATCTCACCTTCGGTTATATAGATTTTTGCCCAATCCTGAAAGAAATGGGAAATGAAGGAAAACTAAAAAACAATCAGGGGATGTAATATTGAGTACTGTGTTTTCTTTCATTCTAAGTAAGTTCATTTTAGATGAAATATTATTTTTTCTACTCCCCATTTGTACAAAAATGTTTGGAAAAAATCTACATAATATTAGTAGATAGTTGATAGATCATTATACTGTATTATATTATTTATTAATTTGTTGTTTTGTTAATACAAATGTCTTTGTAATCCAAATGTGTGCCATTATGACAACAGATGCTGTTTAATATCGTATATTTGAATCCTATATATGATTGGACTGTGTACAATCTAATTATGTTTTTTTTGTATTGTTCTTTTGTTGCGTAACATGATAAATCTTGGATTGGATAAATCTTGTATGATTTATTTTATCTTGATTGGTCAACACCTCTTTATGTACAGGGGTGTAACCATTATCAGTAAGTGCCCATTTCGTACAAAATGCGTTAGGCTATACATGTCTTAATAAAGATTTTTTTACTTTTATAATTATTTTGGCTACTGAATTATTATTATTGGGTCTCTTCTAATTTATATTGTAATTTTTAAACATGTATGGGTCTAATAAACAGAATAAGTGAATGCATTGTAATTACTCAATAGAAGTCCAGCACAGAACAAATGTTGTTTTCTTTAGATTCAAGCATTACCAAGCCGCATCTCTTTGATAGTAAACTTGTGGAGCTGCAAAATGATTCCTCTGCCTGGGGCAAGCATTCAGATACTTAGCAGACATGTGAGACTCTGCCTGTTTGATGGTGCTAAGGTAAATGTTAATGCTGCATCATTTGTCTTGTTGAAAATTCTTCTTCAATGTAATAAAAATGTAATAAAAATGGCAAAATTTTTTATTTATTTCTGGTGGTAGCACGGTAGTTACCACTGTGGGCAGCATTGCTGCCTTGCAGTGCTAGAGTTTTGTGTTAAATTCCAGCCAAGGCACAACATGTATGTTGTCCCTGTGTCTGCTTGGGTTTCCTCTGGCTACTACCACACTCCAAAAACATACAGACTTAGCTCCTGAAAAAATTGGCCCTACTCTGTGTGAAAGTGATGGGGAGCTTAGATTGTAAACTCCACTGGGGAAAGGACTGATGTGAATAATGTATAATGCTGCTGGCAAATGGGATAAAAGAGAAAATAAATACCCCAATTACTTCATTCCATTTGTAAAAAAGGTGTGCAAACTCCAAAAAATATTTTTTTTTCTACACACACATATACATTATACCTCAAATTTAAAAGAAATCTGCCTCTGGCACAGAATCATACAACCCTCCTTCACCTTGTTCTATTGTGGAGTCTTTCTGCTTTCTATAATTGGCGATGTGCGGAAAAGCAGAGGGACTCTTAAAGTGATACTGACACTAAAAATGCTTTATTTTAAATATTAATCTACATGTAAAGTTGCTTATAGGTCATGTTGATAATGAGACACGGTGTGGAAAAGGTTGCATGACTCAGTAAGCTCAAGGGGAGTTGGAAACAGTTCCTACGAATCAGAGGCAGACTATCATGGTTTTATTTCAATTTGTGAAATTAGGTATGTTTATTAAAAAATAAAACAAAAGCTAAGATTTATTTTTGCAAATTCAGATAGTGTTTATGTGCATTTTTAGATAAGTCTAACTGAATTAGGTCATGGCAAAAAGGGTGATATTGTTTCCCTTTAACTGAATATCAAATCAATAAATGAAGCATTGCTACATATTATTATTAGATAACCACAAATTATAGCAAGTCATTTCTTCTACATGACTATAAAAATTATGCATATTCCATATTTCGAATACCTCAGCAGCCAGAGGACAGGACCAGTAATCAAATTGGCGCCCCTCCCTGAACTACTAATATCGCTTGAAATCATCTAATCCTGTCTGAAACCAATTGTTGACAATGCTGCAGGATATTAAGTGTAACCAAATTAATTATAATAACCGGAATTAGTAATATTAGCAAGGCAATGCAGGTCAATAGCAGTTTCAAAATATCTAATTTTATGACAACCTGATTTGCTGCATGTGCCTCTGCTCTCAGATAAATGGTACACGGTGCAACACTGCATATATATGCATACAAAAATTAAATAGAAATATGAAAAAGGAATTGTGTGCGTTTTTTTTTTACAGACATTTCTTTTTCAGGTCTTGAGCAACATTCATACAGTGAGAGCTACATGGCTACCCAAAAATGCAAGAACATGGACGTTTTCTCCGAGGGTGTGTAAAAATTCTTGATTTATTTAACAAGAGCTAAGTAATCTAATTGTCCTGTGGCAGGCCAGGCTGACTATGGCCACTAAATATATAATATACCCACTCACTTAAAATCTCTGCTGTCAATCATATATTCCTGCCTCTATTCCTGAGGCACAGCAATCATTTCTATTTTTATTTCTGTGCATCCTATATGCCCTCACATGCCCCCTCCCTCCTGTCTATAATTTTATAGCTGTTGCATGGGCATCAGGTCCTAGCAAATATACATGATTTTGGGACGATTCAAAGCTTGCTTTGATAGCAGCTTAAAGATGGCGCCTGCCTGCTTGCTGTGATTGTGTAAAGGAAGCAATGCTTAAATAATATAGTGTAAATAAATGTATTTTGCCCAACTAGAACAAATATGATTTCGAATTATTTCTTAGGGTGACAGGTCCCCTTTAAACTAACTAACTTGTAGCACCTGAGGTGTGAACACAGAAAAAAAGGAAGTGCCTTTTTATCAACCACATAACATAGCATAACAAATTTATAAAGGATGTGTGGATAACAGGGAACAGATGTACCTTATATGCAGAGAAATAGTTCTTAAGTTTGTTTTTAACATTGCTTAAAATAACTGTGGAGAAAGTAATTGAGTAAGTACAGTTGTAGGGTTGCTATGGGTCTTCAGAACTGTCCTTTTCTTGGCTGGCAACTCAAGAGTGTAGAAAGGTGATGCCAGAAACCGTACATTGCTCTGGCGGTACTGAAGAGTAAAGTTGGGGGGCAGCAGATTTTTAGAGCTGTCTGATGCTCAGCTTTAAAATGGAAAGTGGTGAAGCTGGGTCTGTTACATACATACATAACATTTCTTCATTGCACATATATAGGCATGGAAACTGCCATACAGCTCAAACATGCTTAATTCTTCTCCATAGTGGTCATAAATAGTGAGCAGTATTATAACTTCCAGTTATATAAATTGTTTGCTTATGTCAGAGTTGGGCAATCTGCTACCCTCTAGCTGTTGCCCTGGAAGACCTCATGTCATACATCACATATTTATACCTCAGTCTAAGAGCAACTTCTGTACATTATTTTGGGGGCACTGTTTGATAAGAGACTTGTATTGATGTGTAAGGAGAGTAAGAATAATGTAAGCTGTTTATTTTAAAATTCAGTGTTTTTTTTTTAATTTAGGTGACAGGTATTCTTCCCAGCATCCTGGATGGTAATTGTTTTGTGAGATCTGACAGCCAGTCTCCAGAGATCGGAATTCTATTTGAACTTGGAGTCACCTACATCCGCAATGTAAATAAAGATAGAGAAATCAGTATAGATATTAAAATAACTTGAGTGAAAAAGCCTCAGATCATGACTTTCTCTAATAACTTTTAATACTTATTTGTGTGCCGTAGTCAACCGGTGAGAGAGGAGAGCTGAGCTGTGGCTGGGCTTTTTTAAAGCTTTTTGATACCAATGGGATTCCCTTACCTGCAAGGTAACGGCAGTTTGCTGCTGCAACATTTGTTTATGAAAAAAACAGTGTGGCCACAGTGTGACAAAAAGTGCAAAATGTTATATGCTGTGTTGTGTAGTAGAGAGACCCATAGCAACCAATAAAAAGTTTATAAAATCAAGATAATGAAATATGTGGTATGTATTTGGACTCTTGGCCAAGATATGTAAGCTCCTACCAGACACTTACCTGCAAATGGCAGAGAAACTGGCTTAATGATTGACTTCTCTATGCCATTTTGTCATTGGCTTGTCACTGCTTTTATGCTACTTTTTATAGACACTGTAAAGCAAGTAACTGATTATCATCTTTCAGGACATATGAGCTTACCTTGTATGGTGGAACACCGTATGAAAGAGGAGTCGAAGTAGATCCATCTATTGCAAGAAGAGGTAAATTAATGGAAAAAAACTCTGCCTCAAACTTGTCTGCCAACAATGTTGAATTACTAAATAAATCCTACATTGAAATGCCATGTGTGATTATATTGGTAGAATGGAACCTTTTGATGTGGTGTTGCTGCTGTTTCATTTACACATTTTATAGAGCAACCTTCTATGGCATTAAAAAGTCCCACCTTGATCGTGCCTGCCTAGTGGGGGAATGAAGGGGGTATGTGTGGCACTCATGAACAGGGGGTGGGGGTTGGCAGACAGAAGAGGTATATACTTAGCGCCCCCACCACCGTTGTGCCCTAGACATGGGACTTTTCTGCCTATCCCTAGTTCTGGTAAGTTTGAGGTAAGTATGTACCAACTTTGAACAGTGTGAGAGTGATGTTATCCCATTCCTACCACGTTGTTCAGCTTGGTTTTATGACACTTGTACACCTCAGGCAAATTAAAAAAAATAGTTTTCAGGCTGACAATGGCATTCCTTTTTGATTAATGGCACCATATTAGGAAATTGCCTATTTCTCAGCACCATGCTAAACATCAAAGAATTCTAGAAAATTACGGTAAGTAGAAAGGTTTTCCCCTGTATTTCTGCAGCATCCGTTCTTCTTTCTAGTTAACAAAACAGCCACTCCCTGCAGTTTAATTCCAGCACCATAGTGTGCAAAGCTGGTATATACCATGTTATCACTTTTACTTAATATCTTACAGACAGTACCTGTGTATTGTATACATTATATTGGCAAGAATGAGCATTTTCACCAATTTAAAGGGTTACTGTCATGGGAAATCATGTTTTTTTTCCCCACAACAAATCAGTTAATAGTGCTTCTCCAGCAGAATTCTGCACTGATATCCGTTTCTGAAAAGAGCAAACAGATTTTTTTTATATTTAATTTTGAAATCTGACATGGGGCTAGACATATTGTCAATTAATACTGCTGCTCCAGCAGAATTCTGCACTGAAATCCGTTTCTGAAAAGAGCAAACAGATTTTTTTATATTTAATTTTGAAATCTGACATGGGGCTAGACATATTGTCAGTTTCCCAGCTGCCCCAGTCATGAGACTTGTTCTCTGATAAACTTCAGTCACTCTTTACTGCTGTATTGTAAGTTGGAGTAATATTACCCCCCTCCCCCGTTGGTTTGATGGATTAACATTTTATATGGTAGAGCGAATTAAATGCAGTGTAAACATTGTACTTTAGAAATAAAAACTACACCACAAAAATCATGACATAATCCCCAAATAATGCATTTAGTTTGGAGTTTTCTTCAAAATGGGTTCATGAATAATAGATATTTTGCAAGTTTATTTTATGAACTTATCTGTTGATTTGTGTCCCCTTTTAATCAGTGTTTGGGTGCTTTAGCACCCACCTCGTGAAATTCTCACGTTTATGTTGCATAGCTAGTTAGAAACAAGTGCTTTCTGCTCCATGTGCTTGCACTTTTTACTAATCAGCTGTGCATTATCATTTCATATGTTGCCTCTTTTAAAGCAATAAGGTGCCAATGCTAAAATAAACAAGGGCTTATTGGTTGAATTTAACTACACAGTTTGCCATTCTTTTCCCAGCTGTCTGAGAAAAGAACCGCAAGTGGGTAGAGATGGTGGACACGTTGTGTTAAAAGCTATAGGAAAACAATACAGTACTGGTGCATGTGGTTGATTTGTATTGGGGGGAGGGCCTCTGCGGGGATGTAATATAAAAAGTTTCTTTGTTCTTTAATATAAAATAGCTAATTGTGGTCTTCATTTTGAATCTTTTGAAGTGAACACAGGAGTTTTTCACCAGTTGAGGACCCAGAGAAAACAGCCTCGGCTACTTGTGAAACTTAGAACCCTGAACTCTGCACAGAGAAACATGCTAAAGTAAGTTCTGATCCTGTCTGCTAAAATATATACTACCAGCAACAGTATTAGTTGATAATATGCATTAATGTACAAAGAACTTACTTTTACAAAGCTTTGATTTTCTTCTTAATAAACATTATTATTTATTCAGATTGCTTTTGGTGCTGATCAAAAGCTTGTTATTTACCCCATGCCTAGCATGCACAGTTATTTTCCTTTTTAGAAAAGAAAGTGATGATGGTGAGATTATAACAATCCAGATTTACTGTGCCCTTAACCCCTAGATTTTAACATTTACTTACAAGTTAGAAAACAAAAGCAAATATCTCATTGGTTGCTTTGGGCAGTATCACTGTCAATGCCCCATAATCTGTGGAGAATGTGTACTTTAGGGTATTGTAGTATACCTAGAGGGAATGATAAGATGAAACAGGGTAAGGAGCCTTTCCAGCATGTAAAGTTTTCTCTGCTGATTCATTCATTATCCATTCATTTCATGCTCCACCTAGTGGCATAATGTAGATTCTGTTATTAAAGGGGATGCAAAGTCAAAAAATGTAATTCCTTTAATGGATCCACTGTCTAAAAATAAACCTATTGTCAATATTCTTCCATTAAAAATTCTGTTCCTGTTGACGAATTCATGCAGGCTGAAGTCTGTGCGCATAGAGAGAAGGGGGAGCTGGAGCGCAGATAATCATGATTTTTATGACAAAGGTACAGAATTTTTAATGGAAGTATATTGACGATAGGTCTATTTTTAGACAGTGGACCCCTTAAAGGAATTTCATTTTTTGACTTTACATCCCCTTTAAAAATAAATGTATACGTAGCTGTTTGTGATAAAATTATATACATTATCACAGCTAACTCTAAAGGGCAGATTTATTAAAGGAACAGTTCAGTGTGAAAATAAAAACTGTGTAAATAGATAGGCTGTGCAAAATAAAAACTGTTTCTAATATAGTTAGTTAGCCAAAAATGTAATGTATAAAGGCTGGAGTGAACAGATGTCTAATAAAACAACCAGAATCCAACTTCCTGCTTTTCAGCTCTATAACTCTGAGTTAGTCAGCAACTTGAAGGGGGGCCACATGGTACATTTCTGTTCAGTGAGTTTGTAATTGATCCTCAGCATTCAGCTCAGATTCAAAAGCAACAGGTATGACCCATGTGGCCCCCCCCTCAAGTCTCTGATTGGTTACTGCCTGGTAACCAGGTTAACCAGTCAGTGTAACCCAAGAGAGCTGAAAAGCAGGAAGTAGTGTTCTGACTGAAATTTTAGACATCAAATCACTCCAGCCTTTATACATTACATTTTTGCCTAACTAACTATATTAGAAACATTTTTTATTTTGCACAGCCTATTTATTATACCCAGTTATTTATTATACCCAGTTTTTATTTTTACACTGAACAATTCCTTTAAGGGTCGATTGGAAAATTCAAATTTGAATTTTCAAATTTTGTTATGGTCAAAACTCTCGAATCGTGAGTTATAAATTAAAATTTAGAGATTTATCAAACTCTGTCCCTTTAAAAATTCAAATGCGACGATTAGCCACCTAAAACCTGCCGAGTTCATGTATAAGTCAATGGAAGACGTCCAGGCACCAATTTGGACATTTAGGAGCCTTCCTGACATTTGATTTTTTTTTCAGAGAAAAAACTTGAATGAAGTTTAGTCTAAATTGATTCAAATTTTCAAGTCGGTTAAATTTGTGTGAGTTTTAGACATCTGATTTCTCATAAGAAGAATAAATTCATTTTTTTTGTGAAGCAGGAGTGTATAGATAGTAACATACATATAGCATTTGGCTGCATGGGTTGCAGCATTTTCCTGAGACAGCCTTTTATTTGTAACCATACTTTTATACTTTTGTATTGCATTTGTACCAGCTGGCAGCCAGTCTTCATCTAATTCCTAGGCAGAGTATCTCAATATAAAGGCCAAAGTAATTGCATACCTCAGCAACATCCCAGAAATACCAAGCAAAGTCCACATGACAAAATGTCATTATATTATGCCAAAGATTACTTTGGTATCTAAACCCATAGAGGGCCAATGCATTTTAAAAAGCTACAAAGGAAACAGCTGGGATCATGCTTCCAATCATGGGAACCATGTGTGGACAAAACGTAGGCAATATTATTGAGGCTGTTGGCCTCCATATTGGCATGGGAATCAAACTATGTGGCTCCAATTTTACTTTGAGTTGAGATTCTTTTTAGTAGTTGCCCTGCTAATACCTCAGAATTATTTCTCCTTCATTCTAAGCCACATAATTTAATATATCAAATACCCTACAGGAAAGTAATTTTCATTACGATTTACTGGGGAGGTGAACACCATGTTTCAGGTTTACAAAAGGGATTGATCCTTTTAAAACTTTTTATATAGGATCATAGCTGCTGTTTATCTTTATTTTATCTTTACCACTATCTCTAGTTAGTATTTTATTGCGTGTACATCCTGTCGAAAATGGGAGGCACATTTATAATGGGTCAAATTTCGAATTCATGTGAGTTTTATTAAACTCCCATAAATTAAACTCCCCTAAACTCCCACAAATTCAAAATTTGATTAGTCGAAATTTATTAATAACATCAAATTTTTTAAACTTGAACTAATTTAAACGACCCAGAAATTCGAATAAAATTTGGTTTGAATTATAAATACTCGATTCCAATACAAAAAACTCGATTTGAATGTCAGGAAGACTACAAACATCACCAAATTGATCCCTGGACCTCTCCTGTTGACTTTTACCGTAATTCATCAGGTTATAGGTGACGAATAGTCAAATTCGAGTTCCTAAAGGACCAGAGTATGATAAATCTCGAAATTCAAATTAAATCTCGAATCAAGTTTGTATAATTCAAATTTGAGAGTTTTGGCCAAAAAAAAAAAAAAATTAGAATTTTCACTTCGATCCATTAATAAATCTGCCTCTTAAAGTTTAAGTTGCCTCTTTTTTAATCATGAGAAGCAAATATCCTTTCTTGGTACAAGTTGGAATACAAAATAGGAAATAAGAAATAAAAAATCACATATAGAACAAAATTATAATAAGACCGACTATGGGGAGAAGTGGCCGCCGCTAGTGAAAATTCGCCAGAAATTCCATCCGCTGGGACATGCCAATTTACTTACAGGTGTAGACGACAATTTGGTAGGGAAAGAGTTGCTAGAGCAGTTTCGCACCCTATCACCAAGAAAATTTTCGTTCAGGTGAACGATAGTTATGCTGCAAATTCACTACACTACAAGTGCAAATTTTACAGAACTTTACTTCTTTCGCCAGAGTTTTCTTTGCCACCTAAGACCTGGCAAACTGATAAGATAAAGCTACAGGTTCCTCAATCTTATGTGAGTGACATCATATCCTGTATGCTGGAAAGTCATAACAGTTCTAAAAAAAAAAATGCTGACGTCTTTGAGATTGCCTTCAAAAGTCCTAACTATTAAAGATTTTTGTGTTAACATTTTATTCCCAACCATTTGAGGGGCATGCCACAGTTGTTTTAGGGGTAGGGCATTTATTTTGCCTTTATTTTGCTTCCTTGGACATTTGTAATAAGTGTTCACTTCAAGCATTTGCTACAACATCTCTAATAAAGACGTATATATAACTTCTATGTACCTGCCCTATTTAAATTGATCTAAGCGTAAGAGCACTAACGAATTTGCGCTCAACAGAAATGAACGCTAGCGAAAGATCGTTATTAAATGGTCTCGCTTACAAATTAACGCTAGTGAAACTTTGCCAATGTGCAGCTGCTGAGACACAACTTCGCATTTTAATGAATTAGCGTACTGGTAACGAATTTGCGCAATTTGGCACGAAATGTGGTGGATGGTTCACTGGTTAAAATTCACCCTCTAGTGAATTTGCCCCAATGTCTTATGCAAGTTCTCATTTGTTAACCGAGGAAATAAACTGCTGTTCTGTCTGTTTATCAGCATGCTTCCTCAAACTATAATTGGTAGCAGCGGTCACCTACCTGCGCTGGTGTACTATCGGGAGATACTTGGTGACGCACTTCTAAAAGAAAGGAAGAATATGCAGAATGCAGGTAATATTGAAATATATTTCTAAGCTTAAAATTTATTAGAACAGTATGTGTAAATATATGATGTATTGAGTGTGGTTTTTTTTGTACATAAAGTGCTCTGTAAACAATATCATTTTTTATCTTCAGGGCCATTTTCACAGGATATTTTGTTGTTACAGAATTAACATTCTGATCAATCAAGTACCTGGTTAGCCAAGTGCTTACAGCATATTTAAAGTGAACCTCGTGCATTTCATGGTAAACAGCAGGCCTCATAGATACAATATTAAGAGAAAATTGCAAATGAGTTTCAAGTAAATCAGCACAATCTATAATCAAGGAAATGATTCATCAGCTTTTACTATAACCAGCCCAATGAAACCTATTCAAGATAAACCAGTTATGCATAATTAGTCCTTTGTTTTCATGCTGCTATCGTGTGAATATTTGATAAGAATTATTATTGGGGCCTTGATATCTGGGCCGGTCTCCCTAATCGGTGAAAAAATTCCATAGCTAATCAGTGAGTATGAATTGGGCCATTACAAAAATACCATAGTAGGGCATAGACTTCTATCACGTTAAAACTGAATATTCACTAATTTGATTAGTATCAGAAAGTGGATATGAATAGTGTGCAGTTTGGGCCAGTCAGAGGCATTGCACTGGTAATGTCGCTAGCTATTCACATTATTCTTTTTTTTATTAAAAGTTACTTATTTTATATTATTGGTCTGTGTTTATGATTGTTTTGCCATAGCTTGTTAGCTTGGAACTTATTATAATCCTCTTTTTTTCTCTTTTGTTTGCATTCATCAGATCATCTAATTCTACTGTTCAGCCATGGCATTTCTGATCTAGCTAGATTATGTGTTTGTCCTAGAATGTGGCCAAATGTTAATTCTGGGAACCACTAATGCTTTATTTAGTAGTGAATAGTGTTCCCCTATTGTAAAAGATATTATAAGTTGTCTTCAGCCTTGTGCTTTTTTGTAAGTCGTGGAACTAACTTCAGATATCCTTATATTTTACAACAGTGAGAACTTTGTATTTTATAATGCACAAGTTTCAGTTAGATTTGCACAGCTAATATGCTTCTTATTACTATATTATACAGTGGGCACCTATAAGTTAACTTTAAGAGGCAAATTTATTTACCTCCGAAATTGCGACAGTGCCGGCTTTGCTAACGTCGCAACACTTTGCCAGGTGTAGATTCGCCTGGACAACGCTAATTTACGAAAATCCGAAGTTGTGTCCAGGGCGCTGAACGCATGCAAAGTTGCGTTACTGCGGCAAGCAAATCGAAGTTGCGCTAGCGTTGGCTAATTTGCATACAGCGGGAAGTTAAAGTTAAATGGACGTATACGTTTGCAGCAAATACATTACACTACACAAGCCCAGGGAACCATAATAAAATAAAATAGAGTTGTTATATTTCCCTACACATGAGCCCAGTGTATAGTGTATGTGCCATATGTTAGGAAATGTAGGGGGGAAGCTGGGTACCCCAAAAAAAATTACGATCTTTTGCAGCCTATCACCCTGTAAAAAGTAAAAGACGCCAGCGTTTTTTGGGACCAACTCCTGTCTACTCTATTGCACTTTGCCTGGTCTGAGCTGGTGAAGGCAAGTCTGGTGATAGAGGTAACGTTCAGTAAAATCTGCATCTTAGTGAATTAGCGTAGTTATGTTTGTTGCCAGAGCGCTACTTCGCCTGCCGTTAGGGTGCGAAATACCGCTAGAGTCTATCTCCTTCGTTAATCACTTCGCCCTTTAGTAAATTCCCCCCTTAGTGTGATGTAGAGAGCTAAATTCTGAGACAATTTGCAATTCAATTGGTTTTCGTGTGTTATATAGCTTTTTACTCAGCAACACTCTAGTTTGCAATTTCAGCAGTCTGTTAACTATGGTCCAAATTACCCTAGTAACCATGCATTAATTTCAATAAGAGACCGGTATATGAATAGGTGAGGGCCTGAAGAGAGAAAAGGTGAGTAATAAAAAGTAGCAAAAACAATACATTTGTAGCTTTAAAGAGACTTTGTTTTTTACATGGGGTCAGTGACTATATAAATAAAAAATAGTAAGAATAAGCCTTTAGTTCTCTGCAGACCATATTTTTAAATTAAGCGTTTTTCATTTGGTCCATCCCTGCAGGACGAAATCTATTGACTGTTTAGTACTAAATGTGTAACCTGCAAGCACCATGTGCTCAAAGGGAATTGAGCAAAATGTTTGGTTTTTTTCCAGAATAGGATTGACATATTTAGAAATAAAGTGTTTCATCCTTTTTCTTTTTTTAATTGCAGACCTCATTTGCCATCCTTTACTTGCCACATTTCCCAGGCTGATGGAGCAGCCCGATATTCTGGATGCTGTCAGGGTACGTGAGTAAAAGCAACGTGACAGTGTTTTATAGCTGTCAGTCCCACACCTTGGGTGTGCATCCTGCTTGTTTTTACTCCATACAAATGCATGAGTTTCTACAGCAGGCTGGAAAGTGTGTGTGTGTGTGTGTATATATATATATATATATATATATATATATATATATATATATATATATATATATATATATCTATATCTCCCACATTCTCTTCATTATATGGGGTGAGTTTTTAGTTATTAAACTCTAAACTCATATTTTGATAAATCTGCCCCTAAGAATTCATAATATTATGGGATATATTTATCAAAGTTCGAGTGATAAGAGTTTTTTTTTTTTTACCTCGAATGACCTCGAAACTTGAATCCTATCTCATTTAAGAAAAAACTCAAAACGTCTAAAATTCGAACAAATGTTACCAACTCGGAAACTTTGAACTTGAACGCATTTCGCATCTGGTTTTTTCTTTCTAGAATGTCAGGAAGACTATTAACATCTTTTTATTCAAATGGGTCAATCGACCTCTGCTATTGACTTCTACATGAACTCAGCAGGTTTTTAGGTGGCATACTATCGAATTTGAGTCGTTCCCAGGGTCGAGGTATGATAAATCTCAAATTCGAGTGTGGATTTTTCCCAACTCGAATTTGTGAGTTTTGATCAATAATTCAACTTGAAAATTCAAATTTGAATTTACCATTTGAGCCTTAATAAATATGCCCCTAAATGTCAGCTGGAAGTGGAGTTATAAATACATCTTTCTGGAGGATCCCAGTACATATAAAGTTAAATTACCACCTTTGCTCCTTATATAGTGAATAAAGTACCCCGTTTTGTACATTATAAGGATATTAGAAGTTACTGAGGAGGAACTGAGGAACTCCGAGTTAACTTCGAATATCCTCATATTTTGCAACTGGGGTACTTTATTTACTATAATACACAAGTTTCAGTGAGTCATGTGACAAAAATAACATCACTACTCACAGTTTATAACTGATGACATCAGGACTCACCGTTTATAAGGCTATAATTTACAAGATATTCATGGCTTTTGTGTATTATATACACATTCTGTCACAGATCTGTGGATCTCTAATGGAGGCAGTGATGTCAGAATGAAAGTTGTATAACCAGCAATGGTTGTTACTATAACAAGGCAAATGTGACTAATTTAGTTCAAACATTTCACTTGGTTCCTACAATATAAGTACAGTCTGCATGGTTATACTGCATAGTCAGGCGAGATGTGGAAATAGCCGCTATATTTAGTCTGTCAAGCTGGATTGTAAGGTGACACACACAGTGCTGAGGTTACAAGCCATAAGCAGAGTCTCGTATGACTAGAATTTTGTAAACATATTGTCATTTATAATTAAATGTCACAGAGCAGTATTCCAAGTGATATATTATGAGATGTTTTACATTTTGATTATCGGGCTCAATATTACATTAAGATTTGTCTATCCAGGGGATGTCTGAATAGTGGCCCCTAGTATCTGTCCTAGGAAAGTGGGGTTGGTGCCTCAAAAGGACATTCCAAGCTGTAAATCTTTGTTTTTTTGCACTTTGACTTTCTTCCGTTTCCTTAAATAGCCACCAGTTATTAGCCACTACCCTTATATTCAGGCACTTTGCCAGGTGCTACTCCCTTGTGCCTGAGATACTGCCATAACAGTGTTTGTTATACTGCATATTGATCATGACTGGACACTGGGAAAGTGTGGCTTGTATATTTGATATCTGTGCTCATGAGTGTTTATGTTTGCTCATGTAAGAAGTACAGGTATGGGACCTATTATCCAGAATGCTCGGAACCTGGGGTTTTCCAGATAACGAATCTTCATACCTTAAGAAAATCATGTAAACATTAAAGGACCAGTAACATCATTTAAAAAAAAAAAAAAAAAACAACTTGTTTGTATAGATTGGAAAAAAAATCACCAACACAAATTAAACATTAAAACCGTAAAGTCTTTATTAAGAAATAACTTACTGTACCGAATCTCCGCTTGCACTCAGAAAGCAATCGGGCGATCCATCGTGCGGCACTCCCTGCTTTCCTTGTAGGAGATAGCCAGGGAGACAGTACATGAAAAATTTCGATATTCGAATAGTGAATTTTTTTTCAAATTCGAATTATGGCCGATTTGATAGCTGAAGTACACAAAAATAAGAATTACTAATATCTTGTCATCATGTACAAGTTCTGTTTTATTATCACAGAGAAAACGGAAATCATTTTTAAATATTTGGATTATTTGGATAAAATGGAGTGTGTATGACAGGCTTTCTGGATAATGGGTTTCTGGATAATAGATTCCATACCTGTACGTTGCAAAGTATCATTATTCTGTAAGTACTGGCCCAATTGCCTGTGCAATACTAGTGATCCTGGGGTTATATTGAGCCTTGACGAGTCCGATATAACTGACGTATATACTCTTAACACAAATGCACAGCAAAATATTGCAGGATTGAGTAGGTTAACAGTCTTAAATCAGTTAATTGGAAATTACATGGTACATGTGTGTGTGTATATGGATCTCTTGGTAATTTTCTACATTCATATACAGGTATGGGATCTGTTATCCAGAATGCTTGGGTTTCCAGATAAGGGGTCTTTCCGTAAATTGGATCTTCATGTCTTAAGTCTACTAAAATATCATGTAAACATTAAATAAACCCAATAGGCTGGTTTTGCTTCCAATGAGGATTCATTATATCTTAGTTGGGATCAAGTACAAGGTAATCTTTTATTATTACAGAGAAAACGGAAATCATTTTAAAAATGTTGGATTATTTGATTATAATGGAGTCTAAGGGAGACAGCCTTTCCGTAATTTGGAGCTTTCTGAAAAATAAATCCCATAGCTGTACTGTGAACAAGAAATTATACTGCAGTTATTCACATCTATCAGCGATTAAACTTTATGCACGGTTCTATCCTAAAACCAAGAAATCCAAAAATAATGAGGCAATGTGAAGTCTTGTAAATAGTGATTCCATGTAAAGTCTTTATTTAATTTGGGACAAAGAGAGAGGTTTTTTATGAAAAATCAGTGAACAATCCTATTTGGTTCTAGCACTTAAAAGCAGTTTTACAGTTACACATAAATGCTGGTTAAACATTAAAGGGGTATGTAGTAGAGCCACAGTACTTATGGGATATATGAGTTTTTTCTGTATATGCTTCAAAGTATTACAGCGACACAGCAAATAACTGAAGTCCTCCAATGGGCTTGCTAGCCTTGTATTCCTACAGTCACATGTTCACAGTGGCTTTGTTTGACACATAAAGCTAAATAGCTTTTTTAAGGCTTTGTAAATCCTGGAATGGCATTTTAATGGGAAGGGTTTCTGCTTGTCAGCTATTACATGTGTTAAAAGTGAATAAAGCACAAATGCCTGTTTTTACAACCTGTACCCAATGTAGTAGACCTTAAGTCTACTAGAAAATAATTTAAACATTAAATAACCCCCATAGGCTGTTTTTGCCTCCAATAAGGATTATTTATATATATGTTTGGATCAAGTACAAGGTACTGTTTTATTATTACAGAGAAATCATTTTTAAAATTTTTAATTAATTGGTTAAAATTGAATCTTTGGGGCCTTGCCATAATTTGGTGCTTTCTAGATAACAGGTTTCCGGATAACTGATTCCATAACTGAACTATATACAGTTGCTGCAAACAAAAACATAAATAAGCATTGTTAATGATTTTTCAATGTACTTTTTCTCATGCTGAATTTTAGAGTGGATGGGCAGAGAAAGAAAACTCCATGAAAAGATCAGAAAAGGTAAAAACTAAGCCGTCACAATTACTTTCGTAGTTGCTTTAGTTGGTTTGTTTTTTTTTTGTAATACCAGAGATGGATTCTCTGAGGAGGTAAATGTTCTCCACCACAAGTGTTATATGGAGATTACTTATGGTTAGTCATTAGACGGAAGGTGGAAGTTGAACAGAATATATCCCATTTGACTTGTATATTATGAGGCTCATTCATCTTTCGATAAAATCATAATTCCTGCTGGTCTATAAAAATAATGTATATGAACACATTTGGAGTGAGGGTGGATTTTTAGGGTTAGGACACATGCTCAGATTCGGGGAGATTAGTCGTCTGGCGACAAATCTCCTCTTCTTTGGGGCGACTAATCTCCCTGAACTGCCTAACGCCAGCTAGAGTGAAAATTGCTGACTGGCACTCGGAGCTCTTCGTTTTCTGAAGTTTCCTCTTGAGGCAACTTTGGGCGACTTCGGAAAATGAATCGATCGAGTGCCATCCCACAGGCCATTTACATTCTAGCTGGTGGGAAGCAGTTCAAGGGGAGATTAGTCGCCCCGAAGAAGAGGAGATTTGTCGCTAGGCGACTAATCTCCCCGAATCTGAGCCTGTCCCCTGACCCTTAGAGGACATGTTTATTAACGGGAGAACTATCTCTGTCCCCCACTGAAAAATAAGAACCTAAACATTCCATGAAACTAAACAGAGATAGCGGTGGCATTTACCTGTTTCAGAATGTGGCAAACTCTGTTTTCAAACTTTGATCAAAGTGTTATTTCTTACAGGAGAACTAAAACTCAACACCTAAGGGGTTATTTATCTCAATATTTTCTTCAATAACTCAGACCAAATCTGCACTGGCTTTTTTGGCTTATTTATTAATACACTTTCTTGAAAAAATTTGGTTTGCAGGAAAAAAATCTTGAAAAATACGAAGTTTACGAATTTATCGGAAATTTCCACCCAAAAACTGTGATTTTTATAAAATTCTGATTTTATACTAAAATTTTTTTTCCCAGGCACCATCTTCTTCCACGCAATCTTCTTCCTGCTTTGAACAGCGTTTTGGAGCATGCGCAGTAGGAGCATTTCGCCGGTACGGATCTACTGCTCATGCGCCAAAAGTCACGTAGTTTTCTGATTTCATTTTGTGACTTTTGGCGCATGCGCAGTAGATCGTACCGGCGAAATGCTCCTCATGCGCCGTTCAAAGCAAGAAGAAGATCGCTTGGAAGAAGATGGCGTCGGTGAACTCCGCAGACTGGACCTGCGCAGAAGGGTAACAAGTTCACTTGTTTTCAGATTGTTCACCAGTACTTTTTTTTTAATTGCTTTCCATGTTTTATTTTTTTACTCTTTTCCATTAGTGAAGTTTATGTTCCTGTCTCTGGTGTTTCAGTCTGGCAGCTCAGTAATTCAGGAGCAGATTCTGAACTGTTACAATTTACTACATTTCTCAGCAGCAACTGTGGAATATTAGCAACTATTGTATTAATTCCAACAGCTACCGCTAATGAAACCCAGGCATTCTGCTCAGCACAGTCAAAGATAAGAAATGTTTGAACTAATGTATCAATTTAAAAAAGTTTAAAGAGTCTGTGACCCCCTCCCAGAGCTGTTTCAGAAAGACATAAAAAAGGGAAAATTACGTTTTAAGGGTGGTGGCACACGCTGCAATTCGGGGAGTTTAGTAGCCCAGTGACAAATCTCTTCAGGTGACTGATCTCCCCAAAATTCCTTCCCGCTGGCTAGAATGTGAATCGCCGAAGGGAAGGCACTCAGATCGCTTTGGCTTTCTGAAGTCGCCCAAAGTTTTCTCGTGAGGCACAAATAAATAACAGAAAGTAATTGAAAAAAGTCCTTATTTTTGGTGAACTATCTGGAAAATAAAAAGGAACTGAAAAGTGTTGGAATGTGAACAGCCTCTTTCATTAATTTAGATTCACATTACATGGAAACATAGAAACCTAGAAGCTACTATGACAAATGTATACTTTCTGATAATATTTTGATTATTTCCGAAGACCCCTAAGTTTAGTTGATTAAGAGCAGCCCAGATAAATATTCTGTGGCACACAAACGTCAGCTTAGCAAGACCGAGAGCTGCTGGGGACAACTTTAAAAGGGGAAGGAAAGGCAAAAATCATGACCTACCTCCCTCTAATGTACTCCTCAAGACCTCCTAAATCACTATAATTTTAACTCACCTATGCGAATCTAATTGCGTAAAATCCCTGTTCTTGTTTATCTCGCATTTTCAATCACGCAGCTGCCATGTTTGTAAAGTAGTGAACGCTTCCTTTGCCTGTTTCTCCTTCTTGCTCATTCACGGAAAAAAAAGGCCTTGACCTCAGGAGAGCGTCACTACTGAAGTTGCGCTCATTACTACTGTAAGTGTATAAATTACTGTGCATAAATGTATTGTCCCCTCGCAAGCGCTTGATGCTGACAGTTTGCTGTCCCCAGTATAATTAAGAAAATAATGCTCGTGCGTAAGGGTCGATGACACGCGCATAGCCAGTTTCGCATGCACGTCATCATCATCATAGGGAAAAAGGCCCTAAGACATGCACATTACACCAAAATTTTGATGCCTGCAAAATGTGTGACGTCATCCGAGTCACACGCTGCAGTCTTCTGAGAGCAATGTTGCTTCTACATGACACCAGGGACGCAACTTTCAAAACGTTATGTTTTGCCTTTCCTTGTCCTTTAAAGGCCTGGATCATTATAGAGCTTAGGGTTGCCACTCTGGGCAGGGGGTGGGCAATGATGGCAGGGTGGCAATGTCGAAGGTGACATTGGGGACAGTGATGTCAGGGGGCAGGACTATGGTGTGGTAATCGGCAATTGGCCGATTGCTGTGTCAGTCGTTGAGAGTCCCATTCGGATTTCCTCATATGTAAAACCAGGCAGCCAGTTTTGACCCGGACAGTCAAAACTCGGACAGTCAAAACTCGGACAGTCCCTCTGAAAACCAGACAGGTGGCAACACTAATAGAGCCTCCGGACATACTGGTTGGTACAGTAAGGTCAGTATATAATATACAACATTTCTAGCCAAACTCTATTTTAGGATTCAGTTCCCCTTTGAACAACACAAAAATATGCTCAGATTTGCTCTACTGTTATTGCAGTGACAGTGCTGACAACATTGCTTGACACTGCCAAATGTCTGTCTTCTTTAGAGGGACAAAGAGTTCATGAAAAATGCCTTCATCAGTGTCTATCACAACATTGCCTACCCTCTCCTGGAATCAACATTTCTGCAGGAATCCAAATGGGCAGAAGATGAAACAGAGGCTGCCCGGTGGAAAGTGATCGCTGAGTTCCTCCGACAAAACCGCGAGAAAAACGGGAGCCTACACTTCATGCTGTCTCCTGACAACCTTCACAAGCCATTTGATGTATCTGAGATAACGTATGATTTCCTTGGTGCGGCAAAGAAGTCTTCTGTGTCATTATGACCTCAAACTGGGGTTTCCGTGTAATGCTCAAATGTTCTTTAATCATTGTTTTTATGTTTTTCTAAATTGTATTTGATGAAAATCTGGTGTTAATAAATAGTTTTTTTTGAGAGTTATTAGTCTGTTTTTATTGAAAGGAAGGAAAATAAGTGGAGTGAGGATCTAGACGGGCAGATTCTTATTAGTTAGTTACTAGTCAGGAATGTATCCTATATACAGAAAAATGTAATAGTGCCTCCTGTCATCTCCACATTTCTTTTTTTATTACAGTGACCCAGACACCTCTGAGCATTTTGCCCTATTGTGTAACTCTTGTGAGTAGCCTTTATTTATGCTACTAGTTTAAGGGTAGAGGTACATGATGCTATTTGGGGGCGATTAGTCGCTCCAGCGACAAATGGCCTCTTCTTCGGCGACTAATCTCCCCACAATGCCTTCCCGCCGGCTAGAATGTAAGTCGCCAGCGGGATGGCACTTGGAGCACTTCATTTTCTAAAGTCGCCAAAGTTGCCTCACATGGAAACTTCTGACGACTTCGGAAAATGAAGCACTCTGAGTGCCATCCGCCGGCGATTTACATTCTAGCCGGCAGGAAGGCACTTGCCTTAAAAGTATGCCCTAAGGGCTCATGTAAAGGAACACCAGGACAGGGCCACCATCAGGGGGGACAGTCGTCCTTGGCCTGGTGGCTTTCAAGGTTTTAAGGGGGATTACCCGTGTCCCCCTTGAGTTGCCAAAGTAGCGGCTGAAGGGAGCTGAATGCACTGAAGGTAGTTGAAGAATACCTCCTGCTGAAGAGGGAGAAGCCATCGCTGAGGAGAAAAGAATAAAACCACCCACCAAACATTAAAGGTAAGTTCCACTGAATAGCAATGTTTTTTTTGTTTTGTTTTTTCTAAACCCCTGGCCACCAAAAAAATAAATACATTTTAAAAAAAGCTTTTATGGGAGGGCTTTTTTTAACCTGTAGGGAGGGGGGAGGGCCCTGGTCACCAATGTTTTACTTTTAACTTGTAGAGGGGGCCCTGACCACCAATGGGGTTTTTACCCAGTGTTTTTACTGTTTTAGCATGCATGCACTCGTGTCTGTTTTTACTGTGGTGTGAGGGGAGGTGGGGCCCAGGAGGTGGGTGAGCAGGTCCCAGAAAATGTTGTTGTACAGGCACTGTGATTTCTTATGATGGCCCTGCACTAGGAGCAAGCTCTATGCACAGTAATGGGCAAACATTGTTGCGCATCAGTGTACAGAACATGTAGGGGGTTGTTTATTAAAGATTGAGTTGTGTTTTTCCTGAAAAATTTTAGTTTCAGTAGTTTCAGTAAAAATTCAAATTTTTTGGAATGAGAAAAAAAAAACTTGAATTTTTCGAGATTTATAATGCCCAGAAGCTGCAAAAAGCCAGAATCCGAATAAAAAACCCCAGCTAAAACGTGTCAAGGTCATGTAGAAGTCAATGGCAGAGGTGCCTTGAACTATTTGATGATGTTTGTAGCCTTCATGATGTTTGGGTTTTTATTTCTGTGGTTTGTGGTTGAAAACCCAATCAATTTGAGCTATTCAAGGTTTTTTCACCAATAAATTCGACTATTTGATTTTTTTTACCACGATTGCATTCATTCAAGTTTTTTACGTTCCATTTTTTAACAATCGAGTTTTTTACATTCAGGGTTTTTTTTTTTTTTATAAATAAGCAAGCTGGTGTGCTGCTAAAACACAAGGGGGCTCATTCATAAACTTTGCCCTGCACCTGGTTATATTTATAAAGCTTAATAAGAGTGTGCAAACAGATTTGCGAATTTGTTTTTCACACTGCGAATGTCTATAAGAGCTTTTTAAATATGGCAAAAATCACAAATTTCAAATATTTATTTGCACACTCTGCGTTTGAAGAACCAGAACTTAGAACATAGATCCGCACTCCAAATTATTTAGATGAATAAAGTCACATTCATTGCATTCAATCTGTGTCCAACGTTTTGACCCACCTTAGGGCCGTATATATAGGGCCCTATACATACATACATACATACATACAGACATACATACATACATACATACTGTACATACATACATACATACATACATACACCATGTCTATACCAAATCAAAACTCAGATATAACAGACAAGAATCTACTACAGTATATCCAGTGAGCAAAATAACAAACTGCAGCAGTCTCTGGCTGTGTATATTTGTCTCTCTAACCGATAATATAGAGCTGAAGCATAATACACATGAGTGTAATATACTTACCATACCTCAACTGGCCTGCTGCCCTTTGGTACTACAGGTAGTTATGTTTTAATGGTGCTATAACTAGCCCTTATGTGTGACTATACACTGCATCTCAATTATACATGAACCTAAGTGATTACAAGGTAAGTATAATAATCGAATTAGTAATTGCATATATGTGAACCACAAATTATATAAAATTATATTTAATTTAATGCCAAGCACTATAATACCATTTCCAAAGGAAAGTGTGATTAAAATAAAAAAAGCTGCTAAAAAGTAAAGTATCACTCATTTAACAAAAGGAACAGAACCGAGAATTCCAGAATGCTATTGTCAGTGAAATGTTAAATAAGTCACATTTGCCTTCTACTATGGGACCTGTTATCCAAAATGCTCGGGACCTAGGGTTTTCTGGATAATGGATCTTTAATTTGGATCTCCAATACAAGTCTATTAATCTATGAATCATGTAAATATTGATTAAACCCAATAGGATTGTTTTACCTCCAATAAGAATTAATTATATCTTTTTGGGATCAAGTGCAAGGTATTGTTGTATTATTACAGAGAAAAAGGAAATCTGGTTTTAAAATTTGAATTATTTGATTAAAAATGAAGTTAAGGGGAGACGGCCGTCCTGTAATTTGTTGCTTTCTGGATAAAGGATCCTATATCTGTACCCTGCTTTGGTGCAATACTCACAACTGACCCATACAACTTATCCAGCCATAGAGTACACACATGGACAAATGGCTGAGAGTGAAGTAGTAAACACATTTTCACACAAGTGTTAAGCAAGAGAAAACATGAAACCTCTTTTGATTTATGGTCATGTCCTTTATGGCCACAATAAAATTTTTATGCAAATGCTTACAATAAAATCTTTAGTAATCAAAGGAATGACACAAACTGACGCAATTAGAATTTCTTAAAGGCTATTTATAAACCAAGAGTAAAGAAATATTGTGAATGAATCATACAACATGTACAAGCAAATAAACTGTTTCCGAACCATTTCCCCTCCTGAATTTGTGGTTAAATCTTGTAATTGCACATCTATGAGGGAATGGGAAATCTTGTATTGTACAGGTGCGGGATCTGTCACCCAGAAGTCAATTATCCAGAAATCTGTGACTTATAGGAAGGCCATCTTTTAAAGAGTCAATTCAAGCTAATAATTATATATGTTAAATGTTTTTTTTTGTCTGTAATAGAACAATAGCTTGTACTTGATGGTACTAAGCTGCATAAATCCAAATTGGTGGCAAAACAATCCTATTGGGTTTATTTAAGGGGTTCAATTGTTGGAGTTTTCTTAAACCTCAAATGAACTAACAACTCAAATGGTTTATAATTTTAAAAAAAAAACTTGAATCAGCAAGTTTGAGGTTAATGACCCAAAAACTCCAATTAATCAAGTTTTCGACAGGGATATACTCGAATCACTCAAATTGATCAAGTTTTGGGCAAAACCCTCTGAAAAAACAACATGAAGGCTATTAACATCTTTAAATGGTTCAAGGGACCTCTGCCTCGAGGTTTTGTGTATTTTTGGATTTGAGCTATTTCCAGGGTCGGGGTACATTAAATCTTGAAAAATCTAGTTTTTTCTTTTTACCCGAAAATGTGAATTTTGACCAAAAAATCAACTCAAATTGTTATGTAAAACACAACTCGATCCTTAATAAATAACCCCCTTAAAGGGATACTGTCATGGGAAAACATGTTTTTTTCAAAACACATCAGTTAATAGTGCTGCCCCAGCATACTTCTGCACTAAATCCATTTTTCAAAAGAGCAAACAGATTTTGTTATATTCAATTTTGAAATCTGACATGGGGCTAGACATATTGTCAATTTCCCAGCTGCCCCCAATCATGTGACTTGTGCTCTGATAAACTTCAATCACTCTTAACTGCTGTACTGCAAGTGATATCACACACTCCCCCCCCCCCCAGCAGCCTAATAACAGAACAATGGAAAGGTAACGAGATAGCAGCTCCCTAACACAAGATAACAGCTGCCTGGAAGATCTAAGAACAGCACTTAATAGTAAAAGCCAAGTCCCACTGAGACTGATTCAGTTACATTAAGTAGGAGAAATGACAGCCTGCCAGAAAGTAGTTCCATCCGAAAGTGCCATGACTGGGGCAGCTGGGAATCTGATAATATGTCTAGCCCCATGTCAGATTTCAAAATTGAATATAAAAAAATCTGTTTGATCTTTTGAGAAATGGATTTCAGTGCAGAATTCTGCTGGAGCAGCTCTATTAACTGATGCATTTTGGAAAAAACATGTTTTCCCGTGACAGTATCCCTTTAATGTTTAAATGATTTGATGGATATCCAAATTATAGAAAGATGCTTTATCTGTCAAACCCCAGACCCCATAGATGTATATGAATAATGGATAGTACGCAAAGCTGGGGCATACACCCACAACTTTTTACTCCTTTGTCTCTGATTTAATAATGGGGTCACTTGCAATATAGCCTTCCTACAAAGGATATTAGCTGAACTCTCCCTTTTCCTTTTTGCCGATCCTTAGACCAGAAAACTATCTAGGGTTCTTTATAGATAGTGAGGAATAAATACACTTTCTGTACCCTTTAGGGCTCATTATTACGTCCTGTAGGACCTGTGCATGAGGCATTAACACTTATGTCTATGGTCGGTGCAAGCTGTACTAGAGCATATTAAAGATAAGGCACAAGATGCAGAATTTTGTCAGGGTAATACCAGGCTCAAAAGTACCTTGCACCCCCATGGCCCTCATTATATCAGTGGTTCCCAGACTGCATTGCTGGCCCCTTATGGGTGCTTGGAGTAGTAGAGAGGCTTAAACCAAAGGCCAGTTAAGGTGAGAATTGGTGTTGCCTCTGCTCACCTGAAAGTCCAATTTGTAGGTTGGTTAGGTTGAGATTTGGGATGAATATGTATTTATTATTACAGCTCCTGGGACAAATTACAGGTAAGTGCCAGTATGTTTTAATAATAACAATCTGCATTCCACTTTGAATATATGTAAATACAAATCTTTTCTTAGTCCTGGTGCTCCCATTGGATGTACTCTCTGTTACATAAACAAATAACCAAAGCACCATGGCATTTATTGCAGTCCCATGGAACCTTCCATGCAGGCACCAAAATGATACATTCTATATACGTGCAGGAGGATTAGGAATCTGGAACTAAAAATCTTTTCTGATGCATGGTCTCCTTTATGAAATGCATGTTATTGAAAGCAAGAAATACCAGCAGGGCCTGTGCTGTATGAACATCTGATGCTCCTTGAACATTATTCATTCATTCAATGTCAACGTCTAGTAGCATGGGCAGTACAAAAATTCACACGTGACAATTTGGAGACCAGTACCTGAAAGCATTCAGCAAAATGAGTGATCCCATATTTATTACCTGACTCTGAAGACACTTTACACACAATCAAATGTTTCAGGACCAAATTGCCCTTCCTTGGTGAGAAATCACTAATTCTAAACAACTTTTCAATTGGCTTCATTTTTTCTTTTTCATAGTTCTTGAATTATTTCTTCAGACTCTTTCCAGCTTTCAAATGGGGTTCACTGGCTCCATCTAAAAAACAAATGCTCTGTAATACACATTTATTGTTACTTTTTATAACTCATCTTTCTATTCAGGCCTCTCCTATTCATATTCCAGTCTCTCATTTAAAGGACAAGGAAAGATAAACTAAAGAAGTCGCAAGAAATGTTTTACATTATGTTTTGTGCTTCTGTACCAGCCCAAGGCAACCACAGCCCTTTAGCAGGGAAGATCTGTGTCTCCAAAAATGCCCCAGTAGCTCCCCATCTTCTTTTCTGCTGATTCACTGCACATGCTCTGTGCTGCTGTCACTTACTGAGCTTAGGGACCCACTCACAATATACAGTACACATAGAATAGAAATGTCACAGTATAAGACTGATTAGTAATTAATACAGATAATTACTACATGACAGCACATAAACCAGTGCAACTAGCATCAGAATTTAATAATCACCCCTGTTGCATCAGTTTATATTACAGAAAACCTCATTTTCTGCTGGATAATTTGTGACAACCCCTAAGCTTTGCTTCTCAACAGCTGCTCAGAGCTCACTGAGCATGTGAGTGTCACAGACACTTTCTAAGATGGTGACCCCCTTTGACAAGTTTGAAGTCCTGGATCATTGCTGCTTGCGAGAAGCTGAAACTTTAGGCTGGTGCATCAAGTTCAGTATATAAAACATGGCATTTTTTAGCCCTATTCATTTTTAGGGTTTAGTTTTCCTTTAACTTAAAGGAGAAGGAAAGCTACCAAGGCAGTTTATTGCCAATAGATTAGCCACAACAGTGCAAGCTAGAACACTATTTTTATTCTTTACAGTGCTTTCCCATACCTGAATAAACAACTCTAGACACTGTCTCTGTTTAGTATAACAACTGCCAAATTAGCTTGTTGTGACATCATTTCCTGCATGAGTCTCTCTCTGCTCACTCATAGCTCTGGGCACAGATTACAGCTGGGAGGGAGGGGGAGAGGAGAAAACTGAGCATGCCCAAGCCCTGGAGATTTGAGCTGAAAACCGGAAGTCTGATACAGAAGCCCATGTGTACAAAAAAGAAGGAAATAAATGTTTTTTCTTTTGACAGAGGACTCAGGGCAGCATTACTTTGAGGGTTTACTAGTGTATTTATATAGACCTTTCAGACACCGCTTACTTAATTTTAACCTTTCTCTCTCCTTTAAGGCATGGTTGCTAGTGTAATTTGGGCCCTAAGCAACCTGACTGCTAACATTGAAAACTGCAGAGCTGCTGAATAAAAAGCTAAATAACTCAAAAAACACAAATAATATAATATAAAAACCAATTGCAAACTGTGTAAGAATATCACTCTCTACATCAGGGATCCCCAACCTTTTGAACCCGTGAGAAACATTCAGAAATTGGGGAGCAACACTACCATGAAAAATGTTCTTGGTGTGCCAAATACGTGCTTTGATTGGGTATTTGGTAGCCCCTATGTGGATTGTCAACCTAGATTGAGGCTCTGTTTGGCAGTACACTTGGTTTTTATGCAAACAAACCTTGCCTCCAAGCCTCAAATTCAAAAATAAGCTCTTGCTTTGAGGTCACTGGGATAAACATCCGAGGGGTTGGAGAGCAAAATGTTGCTCACAAGCTACTGGTTGGGGATCACTGTTTACATCATACTAAAAGTTAATATAAAGGTGATACTCTGGGCTGGTATATTTGGTAAAGACGTGGAGAGCCAAACAAGAGCACTACAATCATTGGCGGGTGTATCTTGACTTGCCCACCCCCTAGGGAATTCATTATTTTTCTCATTTAACTCTATTCTTATTTTCTTAATGAGACCTGCAACCAGTCCATCTACCCTTCTGTATGTTTTGTAAAACCATATAAAAATGTAACTCCTGTATTACTGTACACAGTTTGTACTCTCTTGCTATAGAATGTATTAAAATTCTGTGATAGGCTTCTGTAACATGTTAGCTCCAGGCTATTCTGTAACATGTTAGCTCCAGGCTATTCTGTAACATGTTAGCTCCAGGCTATTCTGTAACATGTTAGCTCCAGGCTATTCTGTAACATGTTAGCTCCAGGCTATTCTATAACATGTTAGCTCCAGGCTAGCAAATTGCCAAGTTTATTCAGTGGGTGGCTGAGACAAGGTGTATATTTATCATCAGGTATGGGACCTGTAATCCAGAATGCACGGGACCTGGGGTTTTCTGGATAATGGATCTTTCCACAATTTGGATCTTCACACCTTAAGTCTACTCGAAAATCATGTAAACATTTAAGAAACCCAATAGGCTGGTTTTGCTTCCAATAAGGATTAATTATATCTTAATTTGATTCATGTACAAGCTACTGTTTTATTATTACAGAGAAAAAGGAGACGGCCTTTCCGTTATTCTGAGCTTTCTGGAGAACAGGATTCCAGATAACGGGTCCCATACCTGTACAGGTATGGGATCTAATAGCCGAAATGCTCGGGACCTGGAGTTTTCTGGATAAGGGATGTTTCCACCATTACGTAAGCCTACTAAAATACATTTAAACATGAAATAAACCCAGTAGGATTGTTTTGACGCTGATGTGGATTAATGCAGTTTAGTTACCATCAAGTACGAGCTACTGTTTTATTATTACAGAGAAAAAGGAAATCATTTTTAGAACGTTTGTATTATTTGCTTTTAATGGGCCCTATGGGAGATGGCCAATCATTTAAATGTGGAAAACCCCAGGTCTCAGGCATTGAATCATTCTCCTTTAAAATCATCACAGTTACATCTGCTGCCATTACAGCTACTAATAGAATAATGATTAAAAACCTAAAGATATCTCAAGGTAATATGAACAACTGTCACACCTATAAGCAATGTATTGAGGGCTCAGCTTGATGGACTCTGCATTAAATTCTGTGTTCCACTGCCCACAGTTGTAGCCATAAAGCATCTTGTACTGCCGTGTTTATATTTTGATATCCAGTATGACAATGAGGTCACTGTTTACTGGCTCTTATAAGGTACATATGACTTATGTATTTTGATTTACAAATTGGCAAATAAATTGCAGTCATCTCTGGTGTATTGTGGGTTTTCTGATTCATTGTGGTTTATAGGTTATCCTGCACGTCACCAGCTTTGTTTGCATTATTCTCTAAACCAGTTAAACTTTTCATTGCTTTCTGAGGGTGTGGTAAGTGTTAAATAGCAAAAAATTATGTGCCATAAACACAGAGGCTATTGTACTATCCCTGTGTTACAGCCACTCCAGGGGCACTCCACCAATGAGACACTTGCCTCAGGCAGCAGCGCCCCTGGTTGCCAGGGGTGGCAAAGAAGCCACTCCTGGTAATTAAGTGCCCAATTTCCGTCTTTCAAGTCAGAAATTTGACTCTTCTAGTGCAGAGAGCGCAATTGCGCTCTCTGCACTAGCGACGTGGACTGCCCCCTAACCCCCCCAGCGCTGAAAAGGTGAGTGCCGTGGGGAGGCAGCAAAAGGAAGGACTCCTTAGGCAGCAAAATGCCCAGGATTACCCCTGAGCCACTCTAGGGAAGATTTGTGTTGTACAAAAATACTTTTCTTATGTTGGTAGGTCCATGGCTGGTGCCTAGTAACTTTGCATATGCCAAGAGCAGCTGGTGTTTGTGCTTACTTGCTTTAAATGGCCAAACATATCAGCTTTAAAGGGGCCGACTGATCAGCCTGCTGTTTGAATGGACAGATCTTGTGTAAAGTGATCACAAGGACTCTGTTCTTCTTAAGGTGGCCATACACGGGCCGATAAAAGCTGCCGACAGACCGAGTCGGCAGCTTATTGGCCTGTGTATGGGGCCCCCCGACGGGCTTCCCTGATCGAAATCTGGCCGAGGATCTTGATTGCATGGGACTAAAAATCCCGTTGGATCGCGGCCGCATCTGTTCGTTGATCCGCGATCCGACCGCCCGATACCATTTGTTAGGATCCGATCCTTGGGCCCTCGGGCCCACGATCAGATCAGCCCGATATTGCCCACCTCAAGGTGGGCATATCGCCGAGAGATCCGCTCGTCTGGCAACATCGCCAAACGAGTGGATCTCTCCGTGTATGGCCACCTTTACTTGAACTACTGGATCTATTGGGAAGTTTAGAGAAACTGGCTCCTCTCAGTTCCTCCAAGCACTCACTGTCAAGGGGTTTGGCTTTGGAATTTAGCATTTTTCTGCCGGATTTAGAGATGGCCGCATCAAAGTGCCTGGCAGAACTGAATCCAAATCCTTAAAATCACTTTTCGTCACTCAAAAAAACCCCTAATTTGCTATGTATGTAAATTAGGGTTCACATTTGGTTCGGTGTTCAGCTGAATCTTTCACAAAGGATTCAGGGTTCTGCTGAATCCCAAAATAGGGTAAAATTTACTAAAGGGTGAAGTGACTAACGTTAGTGAAAATTCACCAGCGTGACATCATTTTGGTACTTCACTGATTTACTAATTGGCGTTACTTCGCTAGCGAAGGAGATAGACTCTAGCGCTACTTCTTACTCTTACGCCAGCGAAGTTTCGCTGTGGTGAAAGAGCGTTACTTCGCAAATTCACTAAGATACTCATTTTACTGAACGTTACCTGTTCCACCAGACTTGCCTTCGCCAGCTCAGACCAGTTCAGTTTTTAGTTGAAAATGTTCCCAAAAAATGCTGGTGTCTTTTAGTTTTTTCAGGGTGATAGGCTGCAAAAGTCGGTAAAATTCTTTTGGGTACCCGGCTTCCCCCCTACATTTACTATCATATGGCACATATGGGCTCATGTATAGGGCATTATAACAACTCTATATTATTTTATTAAGGTTTCCCTGGGCTTGTGTAGTGTAATGTATTTGCTGCAACATATATGTCCATTCAACTTTAACTTCCCACCGTATGCAAATTAGCCAACGCTAGCGAAACTTCGCTTGGTGTAGCACAGTAAGCGCAACTTCGCCAGAGTTTGGCGCCCTAGACGCAACTTCGGATTTTAGTGAATTAGCGTTGTCCTGGCGAATCTACGTTGGCGAAGTGTTGCGATGTGAGCGAAGCTAACTTGTTTTGGTGACTTTGTAGTTTTTATTTAACAAAAAACTGCTGATCTGGCAACACTATCCCTTTAAAATCCAATGCCTACCACTTCTTAATGCTGCTGAGTTGATTACGACTGAGTTGAGATATGTATGCTGAAGTATATGGCATCTTCTGTGCAAACACATGGTATTCTGCTGAACTCATTGCATACCTCCCAACTGTCCCATTTTTCACAGGACAGTCCCAATTTTGACAGCTCAATTCACAATCCCGGCTTGTTACCGAAATGTTCCGACTTTCTCTTAGATCTCCTGCACTGAACAGCCAGTAAAAGATACAAAGTTTCTAAATCTTATTTGGCTTTTGGCAGAGAGCCCAGAATACGTGACAGGTGTACTTCGATACTTTTGTAAGATAAGCAAAGCAACAATTGTAACGATTTAAGTTAAGCACGTCTCCTGGGAAAACTGTGACTTGCAGCTTAAAGGGCAATTCCACTAATCAAATAATTTTCTCTAAAAAAAAAATGTTTTATTTCTCTAAAACTCAAAATGTGAGATTTATTAAGTGTAAAAACAACAACAAAAAAAAGCTACATCAAAATCTTCAAGTAAAAACTCCAAATAAAAGCAGTCAAGTTTCTGTATAAGTCAATGGGAGCTCCTTTGCTAATAATTACCCAAAAAACGCAAATATTTTGAGGTTTTCTGTTTTTTTTTTTTTTAGTGGATCAGTGTTTTTCTCCATCTTTTAATAACCTTCAAGGTATACACAGTTTTTGAGAAAATGAGTTTGAGAATGAGAATTTGTGGTTTCAAAAACCTATAAAACTACACAAATTCAAATTTTGATAAAAATAAATGAAGAAATAATTATTTCAATAGGTATTAAATAAGGGTAGACCCAACCACCGTTCTTTAAATTAAGAAAGAGATTTATCAGAGACAGATACAACTTCACTCTCTGTTCAACCTGATAGTTTGCTTTGTTCTTTGAGCCAGCATTAACTTACAGGGAATCAGAGTTGCCTAGCATGTGCTATGTTCTGGGCACAGGGAGGCTACCTTCCATATAATGAAGTGCTCCTCTTATTTGTCATACTGTTCCCCCCTTGAACTTGCCCCACAGGGCTTTGTGAGCACACACGGGCAATATAATAACAGGTTACATTGGTGATACTGCTATGAAGATATGATGTAGAACTGGACACAGGCAAATCCCAATTTTTAGCCCATAAAGGCTTGTATGGCATATTCTTATGTGTTTTAAAACAACAAATGAAGCTGTAATTAGAAGGCGTGACTAGCAAAAAAGGGCAGCAAACCGACATCTCAATATTCAGTCAAATTACAGTGTATAATATTTTACTACATTACTTTGTGATCATGTTATTTTAGTGAATGTAGTACATATTACATTTTATCATTGGCAAGGATAGGATCATATTTAAACTCGCTGGTCTATAAAGCTTAGGGCTGGTCCTTGTGGAATGCTGGTGACATAAGCAATAGGAGTAACATGGCGAAGCTTAAGGAGAGCAGGGCAGGTCTGGGACTCTTCATTTCCTTTTGTCAATATAGTAAAAAGACTAAGGAATTTACAGTGTTGGAAGAGCTCTAAAAGTCACCATTGACCTTGCATGGAAAACACCATTTCTACCAGTTTTTATCTCTGCAATCCAAAACATTACACTGCTTTCTGATTTGGAAGCCCAGCATCAATACTGAGTCCCTTTTAGTGTCTTAACTCAGAATATTTTCCCATCACATTGTGTTATATCTGCCAAACCTCCCAGGAATGTTCCAACATTTCAAAGGGAACACCCAGAAACCAATACAGAGTCCAGAATATAGAAAACCTGAATAGCAGGACTGGGCACACCTGCTCTTACCATCTATTCCTCTTCCACTGCAAACATTCTTTTTGGATTACTTACACATCTCATGGAACGCCCTGTTTATTTTGTCCTACAGTGACAAGGCAGTGCCATGCACATATCTATAATAATACTAGTTCTTTGGCAGGGCAGAGGCATAGAAAAGGTAGAGCATAAAAACTGGCAGTAATTGTTATACAGTTTATGACTAAAGAAAGATCTGATATTCACCGTGGTTCTGAAAAATACCCTCTAACTGTAAGGCTAAAATATGACTTTTAAGGGAATTCCTTGAAAAAATAACAGGAATATTCAGTTTGAGAAATAGGGACTCAGGTGCACCAGATGATTACCAATGTTTGCTTTATCAGTATGCCAGTGAAGCATAATATAGTGTGCCTATGAAGCCATACTTTTAATATTTATGGGGCGATATTCAAAAATGGTTCTGGGGCAAACTTAATCCAATGACACTGTAACGGTTGGCACCCTAAAACCAGAACCGATGCCAAGCACCCTGGTCTTGGCTCGTGCTTCTGCCTGTAGCAGCCGCCTTTGGCTTCGGGAGGAGCCATCAGCTACTCAGATGCCGCCAGGTCTTAATAACGAGAGGTGTAAGGCAGGGGGTTCTGGACAGACAACTATAAGCAAAGTCTCTGGGCAGAAGGCCGCAGTACAAGGCGTGAAACAGAATCGTAGTCAGAACGGGTCGGGGCAGGCGGAGTACAAACGTAGTCAGGCAGGCAAAAGGTCAAACCAGGAAGTCCATCAGAGGGATTTAGCAGAAGAGGTAGTCGGATTTCAGGCAGGGGTCAGGATCCAGAAGTCAGAATAGTCAAAAAGCCAGGCATGGGTCATAACAGGAATCAAGAATCAAAATACAAAGTAGCTAAATGCTCAGAAGCACCAGGAACAAACTCCTATAACCGGCAATGTGAATAAGTGTGTTGTGGCTTTAAATACCTTTAAATCTCACGCCACTGCGTGCTGATGTCACACGCCAGCGCGCATGCGTAAATAAATCAGGAAATGGTGCGCTGCTGGTGCCTTAACTATTCCCCTTTTGCAGCCCAGAGGAGCAGCGTGGCAGGCGTCCCTGCAGACCCCCTCCCACTAGACCATCAGGTAGAGTTGTTACATTCACATGAGGAACCACACGTCTTTCAGTGAACCACTGTTATTTTAGCCAAGGACATGAAAAGTGTAGACAATTGGGCAAATTCACTAACCGGCGAAAATTCGCCAGCAACTGCTTCGCAGCCATCTCAACTTTCGCCAGGTGTAAATTCTCTAGGACAACTAAATGCACTAAAATGCAAAGTTGCGTGCAGGGCGCCGAACGCTGGTGAATTTTCGCTAGTGTTACTTCGGCAATCAAAGCGAAGATGTGCTAGCGTTATCTAATTTGCATACGGCGGCAAATGATAAAGTTACATGGATGTATATGTTGCACCAAATACATTACATTACACAAGTCCAGGGAATCTTAATAAATAAAATAGAGTTAATATAATGCCCTACACATCAGCCCAGTGTATAGTTAATGTTCCATATGTTGGAAAATGTAGGGGGAACCCGGTAACCCAAAAAAAAAAAATGTTAGAAACCTTTGTAGGCTATCACTCTGAATAAAGGAATAGACGCAAGCATTTTTTGGGACTTAGAAAATGTTTCTAAGAATTGAGGAAGTCCCAGAGCGACAAATCGCCTGCGATAGTGTGCGAATGATCAATAGCGTCTCTTTCGCACGCCTGCGCCCGTTAGTAAATAGGCGAAGTCACTTCATCGTTAGTCACTTTGCCCTTTAGTAAATCTGCCCCAATGAACACTTAAGTTGATTAAATCCTTCCTGTGTCAGATATTGCCACCAAACAGAGCCAGTGCATTACAGACATGGGACCTGTTATCCAGAATGCCGTGGACCTGAGTTTACCGTATAATGGGTCTTTCTGTAATCTGGATCTTCATGCCCCATGTCTACTAGAAAATCATTTAAAGGGGAACTATAGAGAAAATGAAAATTTAATATAAGCATCCTCATACTGAAGTGGGGAACGTTCTAAATACAATCAATTAAAAATTCTGCATTGTTTCTGAAATAATCAAGTTTATATTCACTATTCCTCTCTCAGCATCTGCTACTCTTCATTCTGTCTTCATTCAGGAGTTGGGTGTCAGATGAATGATATATCTTACAGGGGGGCTCCCTTTCCTAGCAGATGTATTAGAGCTCACTCAAATAACTGATTCCAGTACAAACAAAATCTAACAAAAATAACTGCCTTTTGCACAAATCCTGCATGTAGAGAGACATGATATCTGGGGATTTTAATAGAATGAGCTCTAATACATCTTCAAGGCAAAAGGAGCCCCCATAAGATATATTGAATCATTCATCTGACACCCAACTCCTGAATCAAGACAGAATAAGGAGAAATAGATGCTGAGAGTGGGATAGTGAAGAAAAACTTGATTACAGAATACAGAATTTTTAATTGATTGTATTTAGAACGTTTCTTATTTCTAATATTACATTTTAATTTTCACAATAGTTTCCCTTTAAACATAAAATATACCCAATAGGCGGAATTTGCTTCCAATTAAGGATTAATTATATCTTTAGGGCCAAGTACAAGGTACGGTTTTATTACATAGAAAAGGGAAGTCTTTTTTTTTTAAAAAAATTGGATTATTTGGATAAAATGGAGTCTATGGGAGGTGACCTTCCCATAACTCAGAGCTTTCTGGATATTGGATCCCATACCTGTACAAGGTAACTGTGACTCATTAAAAGTCCATTTATCCCCCTGAGCCCCTGAAAATCCTGCCTGAATCATAAAGTCCCCAACTCTGGAAAGAATGGAATTTGTGGACAGAATAGTTCCACTGTCTGCATAAGGACTTGCACTTATTCTGTGCAAAGGCTGAGTAAGGCTCATACAGTGAGATGGTGCATATTTCTCACTGGTGACTGAACATATCAACTGAGGAGAGAATCCAAACATTGTCTAATTCATAACATACACCCAGTGTCGGACAAGGATGCCAGGGGCCCACCAGAAAACCTTAGGCTGAGGGCCCACTTTCCAAACTACTATACCTCATCTCCTCACTCAACCTCTTTATTCTCCTAGTATCTTTTCTCTACATACTATACCCTATTCTTCTATTATTAAGCCTCTTTATTCCCATAAAGGAATAGGGAATGACCATGAAATAGGTGAAATGTTTAGAAGCAAAAGGGCCGAATGACACCTGGGCCCACCAGGAGTTTTCATGTTATCCCTGTGGGCCAGTCCGACACTGCATACACCATACCTCCTGCCACTAGCAATATCATTGGATACCTTACTCATTCTAAACAAGGGAACAGAAAGAGCTGGAGAAATAATATGTAACCGGTTCTAATAGCAATTCTAGAAAACATTTAAGAGCTTTGATTTAACAATCGTTAAATATAACGTTATTGCATCATGTTATTCATTGATTTAAAAATGTTTGTATATGTTGTGGATGAATTCCGAGCAGAACTGATCCAAGTGGGGAGTGTAGTCATATTTATGGGACCAACTTACCTATTGGGCCTTACGTTATACCACAAAACATTGGAATTCACTAATTACAGCTGTATAAATTCATTTACTTCCTGACTACGTCAAAGGATTATAACCATAGTCAGGTAGTAGACTACTTCAGTTTTTATGACCCAAATTCTAGATTCTTCCTAAAGGATTACCCATCCTGTAGTCTAATCAAATGCAAAATAAGTTAGGTCCATCTAGGATGCTTTAATTCCTAACTGATATGCTAACAGGTGGGTGGTCTAAGAACAACATACCCCGAGAATCCATCTGGAGAGGGTCTTTTGCATTTTTAAAGAGGAACTTTTTGTACAGTTGTCATTGGTAAAAAGAATCTAAGAAATTAGCTGGTTTAAAGGAACAGTAACATCAAAAAATTTTTTACAAAAATTCCTTAGTTTAAAACGAAATAAAAAGTGGAGTTACTGTAAGTAATTTCTTAATAAAAGCTTTACTATTTTAAAGTTTAATTTGTCTTGGTGTTTTTATTTCCTTCTAAACTAACAAATTTTTTAAAATTTTTTTGATGTTACTGTTCCTTTAAAACAGTAAGATTGAGATACCTGTTTAACTTGTCGGCAACCAATCGGAACCATTCCCCATTTTGGTCATAACAATGTAGCTGGTTTTGGCTGATTTTATGAAGGAAAGAGAGAAGAAAGAAAGAGATAAGGGAAGAAAGATAAGAAATAAGGTGTATCCCTAACCTAGAACAACCCCTAGGTCCCGGTCACAGCTCAGTCTTCTGCCTGTAGCAGCAACCTTTGGCTTCAGGAGGAGCCCTCTTATACTCGGGTGCCACCAGGTCTTAATATGAGAGGACCCAGGGAAGAGTTCTAGGTAAGCAAGGGAACCGCACATTAAACTGACTGGGAGAACCAAGAACGTAGTCAGGGTCACAGATAGGGTCAATACACCAGATGAGCTGAGCAGAACAATAGCAGATGGCTTTAGCGTAATAGGGGTCACAAGCCAGTCAGTTTACCAAACAGGCAGCGCAATATAAAACAGGAGTCAGAATAGTAATCAGGTCACAGGCCGGGTCAAAATACCAAAGACAGGACTTGGTCAGAATAGGCAGTGTCAAAACACTAGTAAATACACAAAGAATTGCTCCCAGGAATTAATAAATAGACCTTTACATTGGGCAAAGAAAACTACACAGACCTTTAAATATTTGAATTTTCACACCACCGATGACGTCCCATTCGGCAATTTCCAGATAAATCCGGAAACAGCCGAGTGGCGTGAACCCGGAAGAATGCGAAGCGCCAACAAAGACGAACGCCGCGGCATCCCCGTCGCACCCCCACTAGACCACCAGGGTGAGTCCTCACATAAGGGAAGGAAGGAAGAGCGAGAGAAAAAGAAGGTGGTAGAATGAAGGGCATAAGGAAAAGCTCTTTTGTGGACTATACCCTGCCTATACATATAACCTGTGGGCACATTTTGAAGAATCCCTGTATCGTTTGCTGTCTCTGGGCTGGATAATCTCAATAAATAATTTCATCTCTGGGAACCTCGGTTGCCTCTTTTTATCTGACTGTGGTAAATTGTGGAATCTACATTTCACACACTAAACGGATACATGTCTATAATTACACACAACACCTGGCTGGGTATCTAGTCTCTAGCAGCACCACAGGATATTTACCTTACATGTGGCATGCAGGGGAATACCATATAATTGAGTATAATTAGGATTTTGCAACATCAATATTGTAGTGTTGGATATTAATAGCATGTTAATGGCATGGAGCAGAGGTATGAAAACATTCATGAAGCCCAATTATTGAAAACCCTTTGAGATAAAAGTACACAGGAGCCCATGAATCACCTAAAGATGACAAATACTTCTTAACTTAATTGTCCCCTTTTCAGTAATTTTCACCAAATAGCTCTGGAACCCACACACACTGCAAGAAACTTCTAAATAAACAATCTTAAAGACCCCAGAGCTGTCCTCCCCAGTAATATAACCCATAAGACTTTATTCAGAAGAGTTACAATGTTGGATTACTTAAAATGTGTCAGGCCAGGTCTTTGCACTCCAGAATGAAGCCTTAGAGCCGTGGTGTTGCATGGCAAGATCAGATAAAATCTGACCTACAAAGTCTGATCAAAGTCTCTCGTGTAGTTTTACCCTTAGAATGCTGTATTCTTGAGAGTGGGTACTTGGTTGTCCCCTAGGATGCTCAATATCTTCTGCCTCATTTAGACAAACAAACTAGGGATTGCAAATGGTTGAAAGGTGTATTGTAGAGTCTTGTTTATACCACCCACCCAGTGTCGGACTGGCCCACTGGGATACCAGGAAAACTCCCGGTGGGCCCAGGTGTCAGTGGGCCCTCGTGCTGCTAAACCTTTGGTCTATTTCATGGTCCTTCCCTATTTCTATTAGAACAAAGAGGCTAAATAGATGGAATAACTGATTATAGAATAAAGAGGACAGACTAGGAGAATAGAGGTTGATTGAAGAGACCAAGAATATTGGTACTGAGAGTGGGCCCCTGGTCTAAGGTTTTATGGTGGGTCCTTGGTGTCCGACAATCCGACACTATACCCACCTATGGACTGAGTTGTGCCCACAGATAGGTGAGCTGAATGTTCAGGAGGACCTAATGGGACAGCAAAGAAATGTTAGTTGGCTCAGCTAAAGACAAATTCATTCCATCAACTAAAGCAGGTCACAAGTGACAGAGGAGTCACAATAAAATATATAAAAGTAAAAAATAGGTATAAAAAAGGTATAAGCCATTGGCAAATTGTTAGGCATTCCTTAACTAGTCGGTACAGGTATGGGATCCATTATCTTGAAACCCCTTATCCAGAAAGCTCCGAATCATGGGAAGGCCATCTCCCATAGACATTATAATCAGTTAATCCAAATTTTTTAAAACATTTCCTTTTTCTGTACTGTAATAAAACAGTACCTTGTACTTAATCAAAGTATCCAAGATATAATGAATCCTTATTGGAAGTAATACCGGCTTATTGAATTTATTTAATGTTTACATGATTTTTCCAGTAGACTTAAGGTATAAAGATCCAAATTACAGAAAGATCCACTATCGGACAATCCCCAGGTTCTGAGCATTCTGGATAACAGGTCCCATACCTGCTTTCATTTGTGGCACCAAATGGCATTGGTTAAACTGCTTTAATCCCCTCACAGATGGAGGGTTTTATTACAGTGTACCCTAACAACATTACTGAACTGACCTGACCTGACCTGTATATTTGCTTTCAAATTACATAAAAAATATACATTGTTGAATTGTGTTATTTACAGTATCCTATTAATTCTGAGTACAGGTATCTGTTATCAGGGCCGCAATTAGGCCCCTTACAACAACATTTTTGGCGCCCCCTGGGCCACACCCACCCCCAGGCCCCACCCCAGGTTCCGCCCACACAGTTAAAAGACCACACAGACATCAGCGCTAAAAAAGGTAACCCCCCTACAAGTTATAAAAAGCTATTGATGATCAGGGCCCCCTCAAAAAGTAAAAAAAAAAAATGTGGTGCCAGGGCCTCCCATAAAAGTTTTTTTTAAAAGATTGGTGGTCAGGGCCCCCCTACAAGTTAAAAAAAGGAACTGGTGACCAGGGCCCCCCTATAAGTTAAAAAAAAAACATCGGCGCCAGGGCCCCCCCATAAAAGTTTTTTAAAAAAAATAAAACATTGGTGCCAGGGCCCCCCATAAAAGTTTTTTTTAAAAAAAAACATTGGTGCCAGGGCCCCCCCTTACAAGTTAAAAAAAATTGCGGCCCCAGAGAATATTTCTTAAGAAATCATTAGTGCTAGGGTCCCCCTTACAAGTTAAAAAAAAAAATTGGGCGCCCCAGAGAAAGTTAAAGAAAAAAAATTGGTGGCAGGGGTCTATAGAGTATTAAAATAATACATTGGTGGCCAGGGGATTAAAAAAATAAAAAAACACACATTGGTGTTCAGTAGAATCAGGACATCAACTCCGCCTCCTTTTGTGACTTCGGGTCTTTTTGCAGCTTCAGGACTTTGATTTCGATTGTTTTTGTGAGTTCGGGTCTTTTTGCCGCTTCAGGACTTTAATTTCGATTGTTTTCATGAGTTCGGGTCTTTTTGCCGCTTCGGGACTTTGACTATTAAGCTGTTCGGCTCTTCAGGAGAGGTGATGCGGCAGGGCTTCGGCGCTGTCAAGGGGGCACAGCTATTTAGAAAAGTGCAGTACAGCCTGTCCCCTTTAGGCCCGGGCCCGGTACAGTAGTGCCCCCTGTGCCCCAGAATGCTTGGGACCTGGGGTTTTCTGGATTAGGTTTGTGTTCTGTAATTTGGATCACTATACATTTAGGGGGTTATTTATCAAAGGACGAGTTGTGTTTTCCTGAAAATCTAAAATTGTCCACTTTCAAGATTTATTATACCCCCAAAGCTGGAAATAACTTGAATCTGAAAATACTGCAGCTAAAACCTTTCAAGATCATGTAGAAGTCAGTGCCGGAGGTCCTTTGAACCATTTGAAAATGTTAATAGCCTTCATGATATTCAGGTTTTTTCTCGGTGGGTTTTACTCGAAAACTCGATTAATATGAGTAATTCGAGTTTTTTCCCCCACTGAATAATTTGAGTTTTCGGGGGTTTTAACTCCAAATTTACTAATTCAAGTTTTTTCCATTTGGGTTTTTTCTTAAATTATAAAACATTCGAGTTGTGAGTTCATTTGAAATATAAAAAATCTCACAGATGCCTAAAACTGGACTTTTGATAAATATCCCTCTTATTCTACTAAAAAAAAATCACAAACTATAAGTGATATAATAAATAAATAAATATGCATGTGCGGTAGAATGAAATAGGTGACTTTTTAGTTAAAGTTTGGAAGTGAAGAATATGATTACTCCATGGTGCTCACTGGAAGAACCCTGAGCCAGTGCAGTTTTCTGCTGACGGGAGCACCGGCCTGGAGTGTCAGGTAATTAAATACAAAATACAATCACTTGCGGGTGCCTAACTTTTGGCACCCCAACTGTAAAATCATGGCTTTCCTTCTCCTTTAACATTCTGCTTAGAAAGGTTTAGGGGCCTATTTATCATACTGTGTAAATCAATTAATTTACCGCAAAAATGCAGTAAAATAAATAAATAAAGTAAATGGCAAATTTATGTGTGTAATTCATTTTGTTCAACATGGAAGTCAGATTTGACACCATTACTGTACACCACCACCAGACCTTGCATGATCCGTTAAAGTCAATGGGAAAAAGTTAAGCATCAATTTCTGGACGACACACTGCAATGCCTGCCAATGTGTTGTGGATTTGGTCACATTTATTTTCCACAGCATGATAAATAAGCCCCTCAATTTAGACAGCCAAGTGATCATGGTCCACGTCAATTTGTTTTCAAGGGGAAGCAAACAATTGAAGCTAGAACCTACCATACAACTTGCTTATGGATTTGTAAGGTTGACATATCCTAAGACTGAACTACCTATTATTAGGTGACAGTTTAAACTGAATTTTTACCCAGTTCCACAACCCAGCATTGATTAATATTAAGATAAATTATAAAAATATATAGTTATATAGTGGATCAGGCTAAAAAAAGGCAAGTCCATCTATTTGTCCAAAGTGAATCCTATCTAACCTTTAAAAAATCTCACCTAAAGCTGCCTCTAATGTGCATCAGATGAGGAAACATACCCTCCTTTAGTTTATATCAGTAACCTTGCAATTTCTCTTGCTAAAAATACTTTTATAAAACTATGCAATGTATCTGCCAGTATAGATGCTTCACAGAGAGAATTCCCCAACTTCACTATAAAAAAAAACATTTCACACTTTAAAGGGATACTGCCGTGGGAAAACACATTTTTTTCCCAAAATGCATCAGTTAATTCTCAATCAGACATCAGCACTGAAATCTGCTTTTCAAAAGAGAAAATGGATTTTTTCATATTTCATTTTAAAATCTGAAATGGGGCTAGACATATTGTCAGTTTCCCAGGAGTCCCCAGTCATGTGTCTTGTGCTCTGAAAAATTTCAGTCACTCTTTAGTGCTGTACTGCAAGTTGGAGTGATATCAACCCCCTCCCTTCTCCCCCAGCAGCCAATCAGCAGAACAATGGGAAGGTAATAAGATAACAGCACCCTGGCAGATCTAAGAACAGCACTCAATAGCAAAAATCCATGTCCCACTTTGACTCCTTCAGTTACATTGAGTAGGAGAAACAACAACCTGCCAGAAAGCAGTTCCATAGTGCAGCACTGGCTCATTCTGAAAGCACATGACCAGGCAAAATGACCTGAGATGGCTGCCTACACACCAATATTACAACATATTAAAAGTACATTGTTGGCTTAGAAATCACCTTTTATATGGTAGAGTGAATTGTTTGCAGTGTAAACAGTGTAATTTAGAAATAAAAACGACACCATAAAAAACATGACGGAATTCCTTTAAATGTACTCTGATCCAGTAATAAAGTTTTTCCTGAATTCAATTCCCACAATTGCCTTGCAGACTTTTGTCATTCTGCAATTAATGGCAGAACATTGTTGGCAGGTCCAAAGGGGCATTTGCCTAGGGAACCCCACTTATATCTGCTATAAATGTTGCACTAAGCAGTACCCACAATGTTAAGTCCCTAATTGTAATCCAGTGGAGCTTTGCCACATCATTTTTAACATTTTTATAAACTTTTATTTGTTTATTGGATTGCATATTCTAAAGGAGCCCAAATTGTGCTTTGCAGAAGTAATTAATTACTCTTAATGCCATTAAGCTCTACCCCTTTAGTAAAGTACAATATGGTGGCATTGCTGCTGCTTATTACCCACTCTCGGTCCTTGTCAATCAAGGAGCGACTTACCCATTAAGGGTATAAGTCAGGAGTGCCCATACTTTACTAATGCGAGGTCTACTTTTAGTGATGTTGTCCCATTATGAGCTACATCCATAAAAGCATGGTTAGCATTCTGTTCTGTGGAAAAAAGTTAGGCACCCCTAAATGATTGAATTTACTTACCTGAAACCCCAGGCCAGTGCTTCTCTCAGCAGAAAAATGCACCGGTCTGGGGGTTCTTCCTGTGAGCACCTCAGATCGATCGATTCCTTCTTCTTCTTTCTTTGCGTAGGTGCACATGCGCCTTAGTGCGAAAAGCTGAACTTTAACAAAGGAGTCAGCTATTTCGTTCTCCTGTGCATTTGTTTCTGCTGATAGGAGCACTGGCCCGAGCTTTCAGGTAAGTAAATACATTCACTTGGGGTTGCCTAACTTTTGGCACTCCAATAGGCCTTTCCTTCTGATTTAATAACTATTAATATGTGGTTTTTTTTTTATTAATCATGGGTTCTCTAATACGAACAGCAATCTGCTTTATAACTGTATTGAATTTATGAACTCTAAATATGTTCAGTGTTGGACTGGCCCACAGGGATACCAGGAAAAGTCCCGGTGGGCCCAGCTGTCAGTGGTCCCTCCTGCTTCAAAACATTTGGCATTTTTCATGACCATTACCTATTTCTATGAGAACAAAGAGACTAAATAGATTGAATAATAGATTATAGCATGTAAAGAAAAGAGAATAGCAGAATAGAGGTTGCGTGAGGAAAGGAATTATAATAGTACTGAGAGTGGCCCCTGGTCTAAGGTCTTTTGGTGGGCCCCTGGTGTCCCAGTCCGACACTGAATATGTCTTGTTATTTTCTAGGAGATTTCAGTTAGTTGTTGAACATTATACATTTGAGCAAACTTGTTGATACTCTTTTCTATTTTTCCTTCATTAGATACTCTACAAACAAGACTGGAATAAGCCTATGTTCCTTCAGAAATCTATTTGCCTTTCCTTTATACACTCTTAAAAACATCTCTACTGCATGGGGCTTATGAAAAGGCTTACAGCATCCATCCATTTTATAGAATAAATGTTTTTCCTAGCAGGTAATTCCTTCCTATAAAAGATGTCTAAAACTTCTATAAGGCATAACTTCACCTGACCACTCCTCAAGTTCTGCAATAATTAACGAATAACAAAGGAGTTGGTTTTTGGAATTCTAATGAAACTTCATTATTTAACAATGCCTAACAGGAAGTGATAATACAACGCTTTATTTAATTTATTTTAGGTAGAAGAATTTCCATATGGAAAAACTACTCACTTTACTGAACTTCCAAGACAAAACTCAAACAAATTGGAGCTCCCTAAAACAAAATAAATACTAATAACACATAATACAAAATCCCAACAATTAATGCTACATAACAATCATACAGCTGATATATTTTCTAAAGTGAAACAAAGCGTTTGTTAATGTGTTATTAGTTGACTAATTATGAAGGGAAATATACAAAAAGTCCAGTTTTAAGGGACAGAGTCAGAACTAGGGGTAAGCAGCTGCCAATGGTGCAACTATTTGGAAAAAAATGACTGCATCATATTCTCCAGTCTGAAAGGGGAAGAACGAGGGAGACTTGAGCTGAATAAGCTAATTGCTGATTGATTGCTATGGGCTAAGTGCAAATTTGGCCCATGTTTCCTTTTATCAAGTCACATCATCCTCCTACCTTCTGCACAATATGACTGCACTGATAAGGAAAAAGAAAGACAGAATAGACTAAAGGTGGCCATACATGGAGAGATCCGCTTGTTTGGCGATGTCGCCAAACGAGCGGATCTCTCCTCGATATATGCCCACCTTGAGGTGGGCAATATCGGCTGATCCGATTGTGGGCCCTAGGGCCCAATGATCGGATCCTAACAATGGGTAACGGGAGGTTGGATCGCCAGACCGCATAAACGAACAGTCGCGAACAACAACGAACAGTAGCAATCCGACTTTCGGCCAGATATCGATCGGGGAAGCCCGTCGGAGGGCCCCATACATGGGCCAATAAGCTGCCGACTCGGTCTGTGTTTGAATGTGTTAGTTATTACATATGGAGGGCATTAAGTTGGTCATCTGTGCTTTAGAAATTTACCTGGTGTACCAGACATCTCACATAAAATCATTTATTCATTGCTGCTATTGAGAAGCTGAAACTTTAGGCTGGTGCGTTTTTAGCCATATTCATTTTTAGGGTTTAGTTCTCCTTTAAAGTCAGGAGTAGTTTAGGGCATCATATGAACAAGTGATTTACCAATACGAGAAGTTTATATTAACCTGAAAGTATACTAGTAATACTTTCATACTATATGAAAGTCATCCTATGCCTTAGTACTGATTAATGATGTTTTATGCCAAATTTATGCCAAATCCATTTACAGGTATGGGATCCTTTATCCTGAAACCCATTATCCAGAAAGCTCTGAATTACGGGATGACTGTCTCCGATAGACTCCATTTTATCCAAATACACATTTTTAATAATGATTTCCTTTTTCTCTGTAATTATAAAACAGTAGCTTGTACTTGATCTCAACTAAGATATAATTAATCCTCATTGGAGGCATTAATTGAGTGTTTATTTAATATTTAAATGACTTTTTAGTAGACCTAAGATATGGAGATCCAAATTACAGAATGATCTGCTATCTGGAAAACCCCAGGTCCTGAGCATTCTGGATAACAGGTCTCACACATTTACTGGACTTCGGGGAACTGGTTGGAACACAACAGGACATTATTTAGGTATGGTTGGAGTATGGGCAAAAATCCTCTGAAAATGACCCCCTTTCCCTTTATTTACATAGTTTATTTGTAACTGTATTAAAGTCATATTTAGAATGCAATAATCAAGTACATCCTGAGAATATTGCAAGGGTCCCTGTGACACAGATGATCTTCACTCCTTATGTTTGAGAGAACACACAAAAAATAAAACGTGTTATCATTTATAAATGCACGTACATACCTTTAAGAGAAATTGGTTCATAACAGTAGTGCTTTGTCCTTCCAAAAAGTGATAGGCATGCATTATTTAAAATATTTCACATTTATTAAAATGCCTACATAGTGTACATAATTGAATAATGTGAGGAGCAGAATCTGCTTATCAACAAGATCCAATGGCCTTGCTCACTAGGACATACATACCATACCATAAACAAAACTGTTACAAAATATTATGGGCCCCTGTTTGTTAGATGGACTGCTGCATGACATAGAGGCAGATGCACTAAGCGGCGAATTTGCGCTAGCGTCTGCTTCGCTCACATCGAAACACTTTGCCAGGCTTAGATTTGCCAGGACAGCGTTTATTCACTAAAATCCGAAGCTGCGTCCAGGGCGCCGAACACGGGCAAAGTAGCACTAGCGTTACTGCGGCAAGTAAAGCGAAGTTGCACTAGCGTTGGCTAAATTTGCATTTGGCAGGAAGTTACATTTTTAATAAAATAAAATAGAGTTGTTATATTGCCCTACACACAGGGGCGCTCCACCAATGAGGCGAGTTGATCCACTCGCCTCAGGCGGCACTGCCCCCCTGGTTACCAGGGGCGGCAAAAATGTCGCTCCTGGTAACTAAGAGCCGAATTTCCGGTTTTCAACCCGGAAATTCGGCTCTTCTAGTGCAGAGAGTGCAATTGCGCAATTGCATCACCTCAACCCCCTCCTGCACAGAAAATGTGAGTGCCGTGAGGAGGGGTCGGGCGGCAACGGAAGGCCGTCTCAGGTGGTATAAAGGCGTGGATTGGCGCTGCCTACACATGAGCCCAGTGTATAGTTTATGTGCCCTATGTTAGGAAATGTAGGGTACCTCAGAAAAAATGTACGATCTTCTGCAGCCTATCACCCTGAAAAATGAAGTTGCCAGCGTTTTTGGGACTTTTCCAGCTATTTTTGAGGAAGTCCTATCTACTCTATTGCACTTCGCCTGGTCTGAGGAGGCGAAGGCGAGAGTTCAGTAAAATCTGCATCTTAGTGAATTTGCGTAGTTACATCCCTTTGCCAGAGCGCAACTTTGCCAGGTTAAAGGGAGCGAATTACCTCTAGAGTCTATCTCCTTCACTAGCCTGTGCCCGTTAGTAAATCGGCAAAGCAACGAATTGACATCATGCTGGTGAATTTTCGCTAACGTTCGTCACTTCGCCCTTTAGTGAATCTGCCCCATAGTGACTTGCCCAACCTGATCTGTTTGCTGATTGTGAGGGTTCAGTTCTGCACCTAGAAATGATTATTGCAAATTAAATTGAAGAGAAACCCTTTCCTATCACATTAACAACAGAGAATCAACACCTCTGTGAATTTTCAGATGTCACCTCTTTGAAGAGTTACAATGTGCCATTGTGATTGGATTAGTGGAAGAGTTTATATGCCGAGAACTTCCCACACCAGTCAGTTGAACTGAAGAAGCTGCTCGGATGAGTAGTGAAACGTCTTCATTGATTACTCAGCAAGTCCAGTTAAATCACTACATTTTCCCTAGGGTTTTAACGTGGAGAATTAGTCTGCATTTAAATTTGACTGACCCCACATAATGCAGCCATAATTTATAATAAATTGACGCTAAGCTTGCCATTCAATAACGTACTTGTACAGACTCAAGGCTCCTGCCTTCAGTGGTTAGTAATTCCAGGGTTCCAAAAATTAATGGCGCACATATGATGTTATTAAAGCTCCCTGTTTTGGGATGCCTACATTGATGCCACTACTAGCAACATATTTACCAAATGGGTGAAGGATTTGAACCTGTATTGACTAATCTGGCACAAATTGCATCACAAAAGCACAAATATTCTAGAGCACTGAGTAAAACTGCTGTATGGTGGGTAGAAAAAAAAAATCAGTGAATGGTGTAGTTTTATGCTTTGAATGGAGTGCTGATTTTGTAAATGAGGCTTTATTTAGAAACCCTTTGTCATATAATACTGACCCCCTGTTCTGTATATATTATAGGGTTTACATTGGCTCTTCTCAACTTCCTGGCCGGTGTACTTTGCACTGCCCAGTAGTTAAGGGGCATACAGTGTTGGACTGGGTCAGCGGGACACCAGGAAGAAACCCTGTTGGTCCAGCGTTCATAAGAAGGAAACATGCAGGTGACGGCACCCATGGGGGGAGGGTTGAGTGGTCGGAAAGATGTGAGGTTCAATGACAGGACGAGGGTCCTTCATTTCAAATGCCCTTGAAGTTGCAGTTCCGTTGTTCCCTGAACACCCCAGTCAAAACTTGGGGTGATATAAGTGGGTACATACAGTAGGGCCACATAAGCACAAATGTATATAACTGTATAATACACAAGAACCATAAATATATTGTAAATTATATAGTGAATAAAGTACCCCCTCTTGTAAAATATAAGGATATTATAAATTACTGAGGAGTTTCATGACCAAATAAAAACATGAGGCCGAAGGCCGAGTGTTTTTCTACAGGTCATGGAACTCTGTGGTAACTTCTAATATCCTCATATTTTGCAACAGGGGGTACTTTATTTATTATAATACACAAGTGAGTGATGTGATAGAAATGACATCAGAACTTACCGTTTATAACTGATGACATCAGAACTCACCATTTATAAGGATATACAGTAATTTACAAGATATTCATACCTTTTGTGTATTATATCCTTATAATACACAAAAGCCATGAATATCTTGTAAATGATATCCTTTTAAATGGTGAGTTCTGATGTCATCATGTATAAACGGTGAGTAGTGATGTCATTTCTATCACATCACTCACTGAAACTTGTGTATTATAATAAATAATGTACCCCCTGTTGCAAAATATGAGGATATTAGAAGTCACCTCGGAGTTTCATGACCTGTAGAAAAACACTCATGTTTTTATATGTTCATGGAACGCATTGGTAACTTATAATAGCCTTATATTTTACAAGAGGGAGTACTTTATTCACTACATTAGTTATATACATAGCTCCAGGCCCCCTGAAGGCAATGGGAATGCATCCCGTGCTGGAAGTGATATTTTTCTACAAACACTGTACTTTAATTTTGCAGAAAAATCCCCTTCACTTCTACTGCCAGTTCTACTGTGTCCTAGTCAGGTCTGGTGGTCAATGAAGTGGTGGAGGTGTTGTGCACCTTAGTAGTTCATGAACCTAGCATTTTGGAATGGTACAATGCCACTGAAACCCTGTAGGTATGTAGTAGCATCACCATGGGAATCCATATATGTACAGCCGTTCTAATAATGCTTTCATATTTATACATATTCATTCTGTTTAGTTCAGTGGAAGCTCTTCTTAATTGAATAGTAAATTCAGTGTTCTTTATTTGCTCTTTACTTCAAAGCCCAGCAGCTGTAACTTGCCAAATTGCGGCATCTCTGGCAACTGAATGCCTATCAGCCTGATAACTGGCCAAATGTTTAACTTTCTGCCCAGCCCACAGATAGACGCCATGGTGACCTTTCCACAGATAACACAACAACCTCCTCTTACCCCAGGCATCAAGTTCACTGTGAATTCCAAATGTCAAAACATTTTTTGCATTTTTTAGCTCTGCGTGTATAAGCAGACTTCTAATAGAACTGTGTGTGTGGAACTCGCTGTTCATTGGCTCTATTCAGACTTGTAATCTGGCCATGCTACGCATTAAAAGCATCAGCTGATGTTGTAAAACGACATAAAACGGTGGCATTCCTGATGTTTCTGACCAATGGGCTTCTCTCCAATCAATCATTAAACATGTTGTTTCCTCGATGATCTACCCCCCTAAGGAGTTTGCTGTGCCTGCATTCATAATCGTCTTCATCATCCCTGTGACTGATACACCACAAATCACCTGCCCCTTTGTAGCCAGAGGTGCCAGTCAAAGAAGGAACAGGTTTTTCAGTCTACGTCTCTGTAGGTGTGTCTATCCACCAATACTTTAAACTTAACTGATTGCTAAGTTTTGCACACAGACAGCCTGGAGTACTGCTGAGGATTAATCTGCACCCCTACAGGGAGCAAACTGCCTGAAGGAAAATGGCCACTCAGGGGATCCAGATGCCATCCAGCTGTGAAGTTCCAGATATTCCCAGTGGACTGAGAGTCTTTAGTACATTGCCATATGCCTTTATCTTAATCGAATTGGTAAGTGACACCTTTTGTACATGGAGAACGTATTTATATGAAACTGCCTTTTTTTGGTTATTGCTATTAGTGCAGATAACATCAGTGAGATTTGCCTTTATGAAATTATACGTATATGAGTTATTTTATGCAGCGCAGACAACTGAAAAAGACATACAAAGAATAGAACAAACGCATTAATCCATATATATGTATATTTATATCGGTGTTTTTTTTTTATAGCGGATCCAGTTTATATTCTGTCTCATTATTCTAAATAGTTTAATAAGAATAGCAGAGCCAATATGAAGATTTTTCTGACTTGTTTCTGCTATTTAAAGTTATAATAACATTCCTTTTCTACAATATTACATTCATTTAAATTTTAATATATGTTAAAACGCCAAGGGGCAAATTTACTAAAGGGCGAAGTGGCTAACGATGGCGAAAATTCGCCAGCGTGACGTCATTTCGGGACTTCGCTGATTTACTAATGGGCGCTGCCGTAAATTCTCTAGTGAAGGAGATAGACTGTATTTTCGCTCTGGCGAATGGACGTTACTACTCAAATTCACTAAGATGGGGATTTTAATGAAAGTTACCTCTTGCGCCAGACTTGCCTTCGCCACCTCAGACCAGGCGAAGTGCAATAGAGTAGATAGGAGTTCCTCAAAAAAAATTTAAAAAATTTTCTAAGTCGCAAAAAATGCTGGTGACTTTTCAGTTTTTCAGGTTGATAGGCTGGAAAAGATCGTACATATTTTTTAGGGTACCTGGCTTTCCACCTAGATTTCCTAACATATGGCACCTAAACTATACAGTGGGCTCATGTTTAGGGCAATATAACAACTTTTATTTTATTAAGGTTCCCTGGGCTTGTGTAGTGTAATGTATTTGCTGCAGCCAGGGCAGCCATCAGGGGGGGACAGGGGGGAGAGTTGTAGGGGGCCCCGGCCATGCCACACTTACTTGATTAGTTGGGCCCCCATCTTTCTGAGAGCTGCTGACTTCGGGAAGGCATGGACGTTTAAGGGGCCCTGGCCACCAATTTTCTTATAATGGGGGGGGCCTGGCCACCAATATTTTTTAATGGGGGGGCCCTGGCCACAAATGTTTTTTTATGGGTGGCCCTGACCACCAATATATTTTTTATTAACATGTGGGAACCCAAGCCACCAATATTTTTTTAGTTTTTTTACTGTGTGGTGGGGAGAGCGGACCTGTAGGTGGGGCTTGCAGTAGGTGTAGCCCAGGGGGCCCAGGAAATTTTATCGTATGGGGCCCTGCGATTTCTGATGGCGGTCCTGGCTGCAGCATATACGTCCATTGAAATTTAACTTCCTGCCGTATGCAAATTAGCCAACACTAGCGCAACTTCGATTTGCTTGCCGAATTGACTCTACCGAAACTTCACCATTGCTTGGCACCCTGTATGCAACTTCGCATTGTAGTGAATTAGCGTTGCCCTGGCGAATTTTCACCTGGCGAAGTGTGGCGATGTGAGCGAAGCTGTCGCTGGTGAATTTCCGCAGATTAGTGAATTTGCCCCATAGTGGTGTTGCCTTTCTAAAGGTGACCACACACTGGCTGATCCTGTGGAAGTCATTGTGCTAAAATGACAGATGCTGCATGAGTGATCATACACGAGTGTTCTGTTTATTTTGGGCTCCTCTTCATTTCCTCATCTGCTGATGCATCATGCACCGGCCAACATGGTCTGTCAGCAGCTGAAAACTTCTAACATGACCCAACAACATCTGTGATCTGACAGGACTGCTCGATGGTCTGCTGGAAATGACACAGGACCTGGCATACATTTCCAGAAGGTCACACCAAACCTGCTAAATAATCATGTTAGGGAATAAATATCCTAAACAATTGTTTCAGATTGGGTCTCTGACCACTGAGACCACATTGCTTTATTAAAAATATAGTGTCACACCCATAAATCATGACTGAACTGTTGCTCGGTAAAAGAGAGAGGATGGATACCATACATTTTTGATTATATGTAATTTCATGATAGTGCCCCTTTAAATTATTAATATGGCAGTAGTTGCTTTTTATTGATTTTTTTTTACAACAAATAAACCAGCAACACAAAAGACAAAAGTATTGCAGATAGATGTGTCATTAGGATTTATTTAGGATTGTTAGTGGATGTATGGATATATAGGGCTAGGAAAGCACAATTTTGGGGGGCATGCTAATATGTTAGACATCAAACAATAGCTAATTTTTTTTTAAAGGGGACATTTTACATAATGCTCATCTTTAGTTATGTTATTGTTCCTTTCTTACAATATGCAGTGATGTAGAAAAAAAAGAGTTTTTAAAGCATTTTACCTTGTAAAAATGCCATTATATCAGAGCTGCACAGAGATGTTTACTCGTCTGCGTCTATGCTGAAATGAGGAGTGGGCGTGTCTCTTCTTTCTCCCACAGGAAATTGTTATCACACTGACTGACAGGCTGAACACACACACACAGCAGGGAAAGCCCCTCCCAGGTTCCTGCCCGTGTCTCTCACCAGCCTGCAAACATGCTGATTCTCCCTGTAGCTAACCTTATACTGATCCTGCATAGTGTTATTTATGTTTAAAAAATTAAAACTCTTTGATTTATTTTCATGTGCTGTACATGTGGGAGGACGGTAGCTGATTGTGTAGGCGGCGATTGGGGGAGGTGAATGGGGAAGGCATCAGAGCGGTGAATGAGTTAGGTGGACGGGGAAGGCAGCAGGAATGCAATCGGGGGAAGGCAAAAGCAAAAGTGTAGGAAAGTAATGTGGGGAAGTAAATGGGGAAAGCAGCGAGGAGGAGATAATGGAAAAAAGAAGGGGGAGGGCAGCGGGGAGCTGAACAGGGAAGCAGCAGTGCGGCAGTGGAGACAGCAGGAAAGCGATCAGATTAGATGAGCAAAGAACACAGCAGGGAGAGGCAGAGAGCAGGCAATCGAGAAGGCAGCAGAAATGCCATTGGGGAGGCGATCAGGGAAGAGAGTGGGGGAAACGGTCTTCAGTGGGGAGGTGAATGCAGAAGGCAGCAGGGAAGAGATTACAGAAAGCAGTCAGGAGAAGAACGTTGCCGATGAACAGGGGAGGCAAGCGTGTAGGCGATTAGGACACGTGATGACGAGGCAGCCAGGGAGGGACTGACGTAAGCAAAAAAGTACCTCCCACATCTGCCCGCCCAGTCCTGCCTAAGTGGATATGCTGTTGCTTCTGCCTTTGGAACGGCCGTCGGCCGCTGAGAGATATGGAGAGGAGCCTTGGACCGGAAGTATGTGAAAGGGGTGGGCTAAGTGCTGTTTTTTGGATTTTTGATATAAATTTGACCTGAAATGTGCAAAAATAAAAACGTATTCTACTATTTCATGTTCATTAGCATATTTTAGTGCACTCTGAAATTTTATGGTATATGTCCCCTTTAACAGAAGCTTCTTTTAGGAACACTGTACCTTTCCCAGTGATTCTTAGTGCGGACTAGTGCAGAAGAGCAAAATACAAGAGTGTCTACCCAAAGATGACTTTAAAAGATAAGAAACATGGTAGAATGATGTTGTTACTTTTTTCCCCTGCTGGTAATTTTTTTCCCCTAAAAGCAGCAGCAGCTCGGGATACAAACATAGCTGGGGGGGGGGGCTAAACAGGTCCCGACTGAGAATTGAAATAGGCCCTGGCATTTCAGGTACACAGAGGCCCAATCTGCCCACATAGAGGCACAAACAGCCCCCACCAGCCCACTAAATACTGACTTTCTATGGGACCTTATAGCAGCCCCTCTGGCATTTGCCAGAACCCACAGATTGTCAGTCCAGGCCTGGAGCTAAACATATTGGCACCCCCAGTTAATTGTTATTTCCTTGTCCATTAATACAGGATCAGAGAGACACGTTTGATTCTTTCAAAGGCAAAGCAGCGGAAATTAAATAATTTTACCCATTCTTACATAGACATTTAGGCAAAGAAATTACTGATTTCAAAGATAGGAGTCCTTTTAAGGGTTACGCCTCACACAAGATTAGACTCTGATATTTATACCTGCTTAGAAACAGGCTTCATTGTTTATTATCTTTTGAGTACACTTGAGGTCCACTTGAAGAAGGGCTTGGTCCTTAAAATTCAGACACTCAGCAATTCGTGATTAGGACTAAGTGTCTACCTTCTCACCAAGTACTGTGTGCTCCAGCCTTCTTTTATTTGCTTTATGATGAATTTGGGCATGGGTTTTAGCGAACACTAGTTCTTTTCCTAGAAGTGGGTTTACGAGGAGACCCAGTATCATTTTAAGTCGATACAAAGATATTCATCATCAAAGAGCTTTGTGACGGAGAACTATGTCTATGTGTCATGGGGAACTATTAAAGAAATGATTTTGTTTTTCAGACAAACCCATTAGACATCATTTTTTTTTACAGTGTCAGAATTGGAATGTGAGTCTGTCATTTGTTTGATGTTAGAAGCAGCTGACGTGAGATTTATAGCATTTACTTCATGCTATCAGCCCAGCTGTACCACACCCTCTAAAGGGCCGGTTCCCAAACTGAGAGCTTGCCTCACCCAAGGGTTCCAGAGCAGGGCTGGGGGCCTACCCTGAAGGACGAACAGAGTGAGATATAGTGATACTTTTTCTACGTTTTCTACCCTTGATTCCCTACTATCACAGGGTGACTGTTGTCAATATATATCTATATATATATATATATATATATATATATATCTATATCTATATATATATATATCTATATATATATATATATATATATATATATATATATATATATCCAGACACTTGTTCTCCAGTTAGCAGGTCTGAAAGAAATATTGGCCCAAATGAGGTGGTAAGCAAAATCTCTGGCCTGAAGGAATGTCTCACCACTAAAACATCATTAAAAGGTAAAACCACAATGGGAAACAGCCACAAAAACTCTGGCTACAGGTATGGTATGGGACCTGTTATCCAGAATGCTTGGGACCTGGAATTTTCCAGATAAGGGATCTTTCTGCGATTTAGATCTTCGTACCTTAAGTCTACTTAAAAATCATTTACACATTTAAATAAACCCAACAGGCTGGTCTTGCCTCCAAAGTATTCATTATATCTTAATTTGGATCAAGTATAAGGTACTGTTCTATTATTACAGAGAAAAAGGAAATCATTTTCAAAATGTGAATTATTTGATTAAAATGAAGTCTTTGCGAGACTACCTTCCCATAATTCGGAGCTTTCTGGATATTCCGATTCAGATAACGGATCCCATACCTGTATTCCAATTCATTTTTAGAGGGTGCCGGTTTCCTGCCGGGTTCTGAGCAGGTACTTTATGGTTAAATTCCGATTTAACCATTTCCTTCCCCTTAGAAATTGAAACAGCAGGAATGAAAACTGAAACAGTTAAGAAATGATAGTTGCCCTGGGTGTTTATTTAAAAACATATCCCTGTATCGTTGTGATTACATAGAACAAAATTATACAGGACTTCAGTTACCACAACACACCACTCACGCTATTGTTTAAACATGGGTTGCAACTTTTAAGGGAATATAATTATACAATTATAAGAGAATATGACAGCAGCTATTCGATTGTACAATAAAATACAGTTGGGCTGTGATTCATTTTTAATTTTTTATATTTTAATAGAATCGACATGCTTATCGAAGAGTTTTGTCTTTACAGATTTTTCAATACCCATTTTCATTTATGGACTTCACATATACAGTATGCAGAAGCCGCTCCCAGTCAATGCACTTTTATAGGACAGATTTATCGAGGGCCATTTATGAAACATGTTCAGCATAGTAAAATAATGATTAGGGATTACTGATTAGTCCTTGCCAAACCATACAGCCATAAAACAGCCTTGGGTGGAAAGAAGTATTTGACTGCAGATGGAAGTGTTCCTTGATTACACAATGAACCAGTTTACTGTTTAAGACCTATTCTATACTGGTGTTAAAGGAACAGTAAGGTCAAAAAATAAAGTAATAAAAATATAATGCAGTGTTGCCCTGCACTGATAAAACTGCTGTGTTTGCTTAAGAAACACTACTATTGTTTATATAAATAAGCTGCTGTGTAGCAATGGGGGCAGCCATTCAAAGGAGAAAAGGCTCAAGTTACACAGCAGATAGTAAATAAGCTCTGTCTGTCTAATGGTGTTATCTGTTATCCATTAGTTAACTTGTGCCATATATAGCCATTTTTCAATTTCCGCCATTGCTCCACAGCAGCTTGTTTATATGAACTATAGTAGTGTTTCTGAAACAAACAGATCAGTTTTACAAGTGCAGGGCAAAAATACATGATCTTTTCATTACTTTAAAATACTTTCATTTTTTGGTGTTACTGTTCCTTTAAGTTGGAGAGGCTTTTCAACTGCCCCTAAATTGACCCAATACTGTTCCTTAATACCCACATCTTTGGTGCAAACCATCTGGTTCATTGCTTTATCATAAGTAACTCGGGGGCTGATAGTAGGCACATTATCATAGATCTGGGTGCACAGTAACTTATTGTTAATGGGTAAACTTGTATAATACTCTGAAAAAGTAGGGCCTGCTCTCAAACGCTTGTTTTATGACTGTTGGTAAATGAACATTTCTGAGCCCTAGGCTGGTTTGTACTTAGTATCTGTATGATTAGACTGATATCAGTGTAGACAAGCATTGCTCTTATATATTGTTACTTGGTCTAAGGAAAAAGTCATTAATTTCTTCACCCTTAAGGGGAAACAGAATTATAAGTCGCAAGCGTTATATAAAACGGCATCTTTGAGAATGTTTAGCACTGCTCGCAATGTAAAATCAGTGGCTGGCGAATATTACATTTTTGCTTAGCAACAGTTTAGCGTTAACACCTGGAGTTTTGTTAAATATTTTGTCGCTAAAAAGACTTTGCGCAACTCAAATAGGTATGGCATAAAAATGGTTGCACTACTCTCTAGGGACGGACTGGAAAAACAAAGACAAACTTTTATTGGTTGTGCTGAAAATGAGTAACTCGAAATGTACTTGATATGTCAACTTGTCAACTGGTTGCCTAATAAAAGAATTGTTAAAAAAAAAAAAAAAAAAAAAAAAGACTTTGTGCTTGCGAAATATAATTACATATACACTGCGAATGTTTGCCAAAGCCATTTGTTCGTAAACTTTGCGATGTAGTTGAGGTCTTTAACCAGTCAAAAAGGACACGAACATGGTCACTAATGTTCACAAGCATCTCTGCACAGGTTTTTGCTCCAGTGAAATGTATTACATTCCCCTATTAGTCACCAAAGTGCTGCATGTAATTGGCTGTCTAGACTCAGTGCTTGTCTTTTCCCATTGAGATTGTGGCAAGAACATTTGCTTACATTCTTCTGTCAATAATCATGGATCAGGACTCAGGAGTGACCTGTGGTGGTTTTTAATGTTGCCACTGCAATAACTCCTGTATGTAGCCACCACTACTAGTATTGATTGAAATGCCCTAGACCAGGGGTCCCCAACCTTTTTTACCCGTGAGCCACATTCAAATGTAAAAAGAGTTGGGGAGCAACACAAGCATGAAAAAAGTCCCTCGGGTGCCAGATAAGTGTTGTGGTTGGCTATTTGATAGCCCCTATGTGGACTGGCACTTTATTTAGTTTTTATACTGGCACTATACTTAGTTTTTATGCAATGAAAACTTGCTTTCAAGCCTGGAATTCAAAAATAATCACCAGCTTTGAGGCCACTGGGAGCAACATCCAAGGGGTTGGTGAGCACCATGTTGATCACAAGCTACTGGTTGGGGATCACTGCCCTTGACAATGATGATAATGATCCTTTTATAGAGTCCTGAGAATCAAAAAGTTTGAAACTTCCCATTCTTGAATTCCAGTTGGAAGGACAAGAACATTTATTTGCAGTGACCATAACTTTGTGTTTGTCATTACCCTAAACCTTGTCGTGACACTGTCAGAAACCAAACATTTTAAAGGAAAACTATACCCCCAAAATGAATACTTAAGCAACAGATAGTTTATATCAAATTGAATGACATATTAAAGAATCTTACCAAACTGGAATATATATTTACATAAATATTGCCCTTTTACATCTCTTGCCTTGAACCACCATTTCGTGGCGCTATCTGTGCTGCCTCAGAGATCACCTGACCAGAAATACTACAACACTAACTGTAACAGGAAGAAGTGAGGAAGCAAAAGGCAGAACTCTGTCTGTTAATTGGCTCATGTGACCTTACATGTGGTTTGTATGTGTACACAGTGAATCTTACGATCTCAGGGGGCGGCCCTTATTTTTTAAAATGGCAATTTTCTATTTATGATTACCCAATGGCACATACTACTAAAAAAGTATATTATTATGATAATGGTTCATTTACATGAAGCAGGGTTTTACACATGAGCTGTTTTACTCAGTATCTTTTAATAGAGACCTACATTGTTTGGGGGGTATAGTTTTCCTTTAAAGAATCTCAATACAGAAATCAATGGGAAAACACAAAAGTGTAAAAACTGGATGCATGAGCTTTACTTCATATAAAAGTGTGCCTTAGTCTTGGAGCTCATGCAAGTACATTGGCAATTTTCCAGTTAGTTGACTGCCAGGACACCTGTGAGTTGACAGGTTTATACTCAAGATCTAGGAATTCTGGAAGGTTGGGTTACATGGAACAACATCAGTTTACTCCCTGTCCCAGTCAAATAAGGACTTGCATTCACATCCATGTGAGAGGCTCCACATGCAAATCAGTTTCATAGTGTTGAGACATGTCCAGTTGTACAATAAAATCAGTGTTGTGTGAAGATAACTTGAGCACATTATGTAACTTTTCAGTTACCAGTGACTTTTTATCAGACAGTAGAAGGTTCAACACCAGGACCCACCAGCATGCCTTATGTTCTTTTGGTTGCATCTTTTCCATTTGGTTACCAACTGTAATGTATGTATTTTATTAGCAACATAATTGGACTTCATTTTGATGAAATGCCAAGTACAATTTATAACAGGACTCTCTTTCAGCTTTTTTTCCACACTGTTATGACATAAAAGTCACTATTTAGAACGTGGGTGGTTTGTGCATAACCTCCACCCTTCTGCACCTACTTTAGCCATAACCGTTGCTAAACATGGGTGCAGGTTTCTTAAACAGCAAACTAATGGGGAATGATGTGTCTATACAGGGCCCTGCAGTTTTGTCATTTTAGAGCACTGTATGCAGGTAGTCAGGAGCTACACAAATAGTTTATGTCTAAATATCAGGCCAAATCTGCTGTCACCAATGTAATCTAAAAATAAAAAAGGCTTTCTACTTTACTAATATTATTCCATGTTAAGTCACAGCTATTTGGTGGCAGTGGCAGGTCACTTCTCTGTAAGGGCTAAACTCCATAGACTTTTTTCGTTGGATCGACGGGTGGTGATGAAACGCAGATGACAAGTCAGACGCAATCGCAGGTGGCAAAATATAATTGGACTCAACAAATAGTCACAGGTAAAAATGACTGTCGGATGCAGATGCTGCTCTCTGCGTTCACATCCGACAGTCGTGTTGTGTCAGATGTAATATAGTTATTACCTGCGAATTTTCGTTGAGTCCAATTATATTTTTCCACCTGCGATTGTCTCCAACTTATCGTCTGTGTTTTGTCACCGCCCGCCCACGAAAAAACGCCTGTGGAGTTCAGCCCTAAGAAGCATGAGAGCTGCCATGTCAGTCAGGCAGACATAACAACACAATCAACACCTTTATCATAAATCAGTCACTTATTTTTAGTATCTATAATCTGTACCTTCTTTTGTCATATGTATCAACTGTCACAAATATTTATCCACCTGCCTGGCACTATCTGGCCCTTTTTACCTTATTGCAGAGATTTTAATTTGTACACTCCTAAAAGCAATTTAGAGACACACCCTGCTTCTCACATGCAAAGTAAAAACACCCAACCTCAGAAGATCCTGCTGGATGTGTCTATGCAACACTAATTAGACTTCATTTTAGGTGTTGCCATGCGAGTTTGGCATGCAATTCTTTTGGTGCAACTGAACTGCGCTGATCGACACCGAATGCTGAGGGGACCCTGGAGCCTGGCCTGGAGGTGGTGGTAGCTCTAGGGTTCCCCTGTGTCAATAGGGACAGCAGCACTCAATTTGGAACAGTAAGGACTGAGTGGTGCCAGGTGCAACTGTAGGGATAAGAAAGAAGTGGATTTTAATGCAAGTACCTTTAATAAAAATGGTTTTAGGCGCAACTCACTGTGGGGGAAAAGCACAAGTTGCCCACTGCATTCGTGGATGTAAATGAACCCTATAAATGTTCTGTAGGTATCATAAATCAAATGAGCAAACAACTAGTTAATGCTCACCTTATATGAAATAGCTTTTTGCAGATTTGTTTTTAGGCTTTTTATGATACGAAAACCTTTGCACTGGTAGCTGAGAACCCAGCTGATATTTATAATGGAGTTTAAATGATGTGTGCCTTGAGAAGGGTTGGTTTAATTTAGCTTCACCTTTGCAGCAATGCCATTATCCAAGATTTTATAGTAGAGGTTTTTTTCTGCTGTTGCTTTGCACTTTGTGCACCATCTAGTGGCAGCACGCTGAATTTGTTCTTAAATGAGAATAATGAATATAAATAATTTCTTTGGTAAAATAAATTATTAAAGAAAAATACAAAAAAAAACAGTGATAGCGTGCCTTTATTTTATTCTATGTCAAATGAGGTCAGATTTGAAAAAGTCAACGAGAGCTGCTACATGTTCCAATAATTTCGAGGATCAGATTTTAACATTTTAAATAACTTAATGAATGACCCCCAACCTCAGCAGAATTCACAATGTGCTTATTTTGGGGCCTTTCTGCATTTTACAGCACTCATCATAAAGTGACATCAGATGATTTGCAACAGCAAGCAAAGTGCCCATACACATATACCATGTTGGGTCAGCAACTTAAGGCTGTAGATTCTTTGAGTCTCAAAAGGGCATTGAATACTTATCCATGGCATTGAGCCAAAGGGTTTGGTTTTCTCAGAGGCTAAAGGCAAATTCCTAAGGCTAACTAAGAATGTCATAATTCAATCTTTGTGAACATCACAGTCCAGTGTACTTCCTCAAATATTGAATTCAATGCAGTCTTATATAATCACAAACTTTATTCAGTCTTCTTTAAAGTGAATAATAATCACGGTAAACACTGGGCTTTAGATTTTACTTTACAGTGGAGTATAGGATGTACAATTGATAAGGTTAACTTTCTCTATGTATTCTCAGATTTAGTTGGGCAGTTTGGCTGATATCTACCATACTGACCATGGTCATGTATGTCAGTTTAGGAATTAGTTTCCTGTTATTATTTTCTCAAGTCAACTGAATAAATACCATTTCTCATACCATGGCAAGTCATGTGATATATGTCTGTTTGGGACACAGGGCAATCTGCAGAATACCTTTTCTTTTCGACAATGTAACACCACCTTTAGACTGCAGGTCCAGTTGCCAAGAGTTCAACTATGTCTTTTTTCTGATTGAAAAAGTGTAAATTACTCATCTAAGTATCTAAGTATTAAGTCCATGCAGCAGCTGCAATAAGATAGGCAAAGTAGTACTGCTAGTCCAGTCCAAGAGCTTTGTAGGGATGTTTGCATCACTTTGTACTTTCTTTTTAGTCAATGACCTTCCCACACAAGGCTGATCATGATAAGTTGCACAGATCCTCTTTAAGAGACACGTGGGGATCACTGGCATGGACATTTGGTGGTAATTGGTGGCATAAGTAACATATTCAACCTTTTAATATGTATATATATTTTTAATATATATAACCTGCCTAACTACCAGTTGACCCAGAAAAGTGCAAAAAACCCCATTTGAAGCCTCTCCAATTTGCTTCAGAAGGGGAAAAGTTCCTTCCTGACTTCAAAATGGTAATCGGACTAGTCCCTGGATCAACTTGTACTATGAGCTATTTCCCATAACCCTGTATTCCCTCACTTGCTAAACACCATCCAACCCCTTCTTAAAGCTATCTAATGTATCAGCCTGTACCACTGATTCAGGGAAAGAATTCCACATTTTCACAGCTCTCACTGTAAAAAATCCCTTCTGAATATTTAAGCGGAACCTTTTCTTCTAATCAGAATGAGTGACCTTGTGTCAGCTGGAAAGACCTACTGATAAATAAAGCATTAGAGAGATTATTATATTATCCCCTTATATTTATACATAGTTATCATATCTCCCCTTAAACGCCTCTTCTCCAGCGTGAACATCCCCAATTTGGCCAGTCTTACCCCATCTCTTTCACCAGCTTAGTTGCCCATCTCTGGACCTTCTCTAATTCAATAATACTGGAGACCAAAACTGTACGGCATATTCTAGATGGGGCCTTACTAGTGCAATACGTCTTCTAGCATCAAGGATGGAAAAGGCCAGACATGACTTAGCTTCTTGTACCAAGCCTAGAAAAACATAGAAACTAATCAAATGTTTCCTTTCAAATAGGTGATCAGATCTGCTCATTAGCTAATATTAGACAGTCTACTATCCTCAACAACGTATTAAGTATTTGGGTGTTTGTTCTATGCTCCCGTATCTTCTAAATGGGTACAGCTGTATTTCTGTCACACAGGTCTACTTAAAGGTGTATAGTTTATGATGGAGTGTAATTTACTTCTACATCTGTAAGAGGATCCTGTCAGAGGATCACCCCCAATATTGCAGCCAAATGTGGCTCCTCTGGTTACTCCAGAAACAAAGTTTAATGTCATCATTGTTGGGCACATGGTCTTGTGTGCTCTCTGGGGAATAGTCACCTGCACACCTCTCCACTCCTGAGCAAGCTATATCCACAGCCACCCACCTCAGCATGTCTCTGTGTAATTAAAGAAATGATTCTTGATGTTTGGGCACCCATTCTGCATTAATTCTTGTTGAGTTTTCATCTTGTTTTTTTGGCTTTTTAAGAGGGTTGGGTCCCTTGTTTAGGGCCCCAAAAGGATCCCTGTGTCTGCAGGGTCTGCCATTTTGTAAAAAGGGTTCAAATATTTAGTCAGCAGTCTCCTGTCTGTCCCCTGTCTGTTCATTTCCATGGTCCAGTATGCAGTTTGTGTTTTAATATAAATATGTAACAAGCTGGAATCTTATGGCTCAACAACCACATTTAATTGTTGTGTTTTGGCCAAATCGAATCTGAATCCTAATTTGCATATTCAAATTAGGGGCAGGAGGGAAATCATGTGACTTTTTTGTCACAAAACAAGGAAGTAAAAATGTTTTACCCTTCCCACCCCTAACTGATTCGAATTTGGTTCAGTATTCGGCCAAATCTCTTGCAAAGGATTCGGCTTTCAGATGCAAAAGAACAGGTTGAATGTGTTGGATGCACCCTGCTTAGTTAACACCCACTAATTATTTTGGCAGTGTCAGACTGGGGTTGACCGATTAATTGAGAAATGCTGCACACACCCTTGTGTTGTAAAATCCTTATTGCCTCATACCCAAGACTGCCACAATGAAATTAATGTATTTCCGTACCATACTTCAACTTATCGATAGTGGGAAATTATGAGAGAGAAACATAACATTTTGAAATATATATATATATATATATATATATATATATATATATACACACATATACTGAGCAAAAATAGGTAAAGGGAAGTGGAAAATAATGCAAAAAATGCTTTATGCTTTTATGCAGCGCTTCTGAATATTCTGGCAGTTTAGAAATATGAGCCAATAATAAATACAGGTATGGGATCCCTTGTCCGCAAACCATTATCTAGAAATCTCCAAATTACAAAAAGTAAATTTAAGGCAAATAATTCTTATTAAAAAAAAAATAATAATAAAAAAAAAATAAAAAAATTATATATATATATATATATATATATATATATATATATATACACAGTGATCCCTCCAGTATATACTGACACATTAATCTACAGCATAGAGTGTTACTGTGACACCACTCCCAGCACTATCACTCTGTTGATGCAGCATCACCTCAATCAAAGTTACTATTAATTGGCGGTGTACTGTTTCTTCTCCCTAGAATTAAGTTTAACTAGAGCTCAGCACATTGTGCAACAAAATATGGTCACAGTGCCCCTGAATACTGATTTATCTTGAAAATTATGTGGATTTTTGATTTGCCTTAGCAGAAGTACATTTTTATTTGTATTTGCGCCATCCATAAAAGGTACTTGCACCCAAATATGTTCCTTTCACTGCAGTGTACTTGTACCAAAGTGCCAACACTATTGTTTCCCCATATTACTCAGCACTTCTGGTGGGGGAAACAATTTTCAAGTGATCAGTGCCCCTTAAATAAGCCTTTTAGGAGACACTTGCTTTGATTGTGGATGTATATGAAGAATTCCTACTGTAAAGCAAGGCTGTGATGCTTTTTTACTAAGAGAACAAGGAAATGGACCTTTATGATAAAGCAAAAAAGTTTTATGAAATTCAACATGATTCAAAGTTTGCCCAGGTGCAGTAACCCATAGCAACCAATACCATGCTACTATTAAACAGCTGGCCAGTAAATGCTTCCTTGCTTTTGCACCTGTTATTATACAACCCTATTTCTTATTTCTAGTATATCTATGAGCATCAATGCTTACTTGGTGTTTTTTTTTTCCTACACAGATATTAGGATGTTGGGTCTGGATTTTGGTTGCCGCTACTCGAGTCGTTATTGCTATCAACAATGGCTGGGTCATGTATGTGTCTGTGTCTTGTTTCTTCTTTTCGCTGATACTGCTCATGGTCTATGTGTTTGGATTGCACAAAAACAACTGCGGAACCTGGAGAATAGTGGTAAGATTCGTTTTGTTATTCTAATACAGTTGTTTTAAAGGGGTAGGTAGCATCAAGTTTTAGTAATCTGTAGACAGCAATATTCTAAGGGCTCTTATACTCAAGCATTTACTTATACATTCCCCTGGAATGCTTGAAAGATCCAATACAGGAAAATGCTTGTGGGTAAGAACCCTTAGGAACTTTGTGTTTAGTGGAATTTCAACTGCTATCTGGTTCCTAGCGCATTATTACCCTAGCAACCAGGCAGCAGTTAGAAAGTCAAAATGGAAAATTAACAACTAGATTGCCAAGTTAGAATATCTAGCCACCCGTGCAATGTGACCAAATCATGCTGGATCAAGTGCATTATATATGAGGCCATGGTCTTTGGCTGACAGTTTTCTTCATGGACAATAAGTATACAAAGTAGCCCAAGCCCTAAGAAAATTGGGCTAATTTGTCAACACTGGGGAAATTTGCCAATGGGAAGTTACCCATAGAAACCAATCAGTGAACAGCTTTTAAATGTCAATTGCAGGTAGAACAAGGAATGCAAGAATTTGATTGGTTGTAGATTGTCTTTTTGCGTTCATTTGCCATTTTTGGATAAACACTACTCACAATAGTTTTGTTAAAATTGCAGCTATTTGAATACATTATTTACTACACTATATATTATATCAAATGAGATTTCTAAAAGCCTTATAGTGTACCGTAAGAAACATGTTCTTCCTTTTATGGAATTGCTTACCTGCACGTATTTTAAAATACACAAATCGATATACTGGAGGGACAGACCATTGGGAATAAATATTTTTAGTAGCATCTGAATGTTAATGTGTATGGTTACAATGCATTTCACCACTGATGTGTTTCTTATCTTTCACTAGGATGTCATTTATCATGGAATCGCTGCAATCTTTTACCTCAGTGCTGCTGTTTTAGTGGTGAATTCAGCAATAATGTGTAATGCTACTCTAGATGCAGTTGTACCTCCTGTACCTCCTTACTATCTTGGCTGCGCGTTGGTTAATTACCGCTTGCTATGCGCGGCCTCGGTAAGTTCTATACAGTGATATACTTGCTTTTTTTCCGCTTGTTTCCATTTACACGAATCAAAATGTTTTAACCTTCCAAGATACAGGACTATAGACTGTCTATAACATATTGTTAATCAGAATCATAAATAAGCAAATACAAAGAACGTCAGTAAAGAACAAAGTCATATTTATTAACCACTTATTCATCCCTGTGTTGCACCACATGTAACTGAGAGTTCAAGCCTGCTTATTATGTATATTTTACCTTAGTGTGCACTTATCTGTAATCCCTGGTGTTGCATACCTCCCGACTGTCCTGTTTTCAAGGCAAAGTCATGATTTTGACATCTCAACCAGCAGTCCTGAAATGTCCTGAGTTTCTCTTTGATCTACTGCTCTGAATAGCCAGTAAAAGATACAATGTTCCTGAAATGTAACTAAATAACAGGCTTTTGGCAGAGAGCCCAGAATACTCGGCAGCTGCACTTAGATACATTTGTAACAATTTAAGCTAAGCAAAGATACAATTAAAACTATTTAAGATAAGCAGGTCTCTTGAGGAAACTGTTACTTGCAGCTCAATGGGCAATTCACTTTCATTAGCAAAACAGTAATAACACATAAAACATGGCCTTAAACCCCCAGAAATGTACATAAACCTGCTGAATTTTTGTAAAATGGATGTGGTATTTAGGGGTTGTGGTCATAAAATTGCCACGCTACTCGCGGAAGATCTTTTTCTATTTTTCGAATTTGGGAGGTGTAGTGTTGCATTCATGAATTCCAGTAAATTGACTTTGTAATCCATTAATGTGTATCCATATGATATTCCCAGGGATTGCAGTGTCCAGTATTTAGTCCTGGATCTCCTTTTTGGTAGAACTGGGCCACTAGCTAAGCTGGGGTGACTGACCCTAACAGGTGCTGGAACATGGGGCTCTAACCTACTCTGCTGAGAGAAGGGGCCTGGCTAATGAACTAATGGCTAATGATTCCCTGAGTCCCTAACTGGGTCCTCGATCAGCAACAGCTACAATGAAGGCCTATTGGAACTGGGAACGTAGGGGGCCTAAATGGCAAGGAGAGTGACCGACTCTTACTGGCACACTAAGTGGAACCTGCAGTTGGTGCAGCCTTTTCGGCACTTTGCCAACTTTACATCTCAGGGAACATCTTTGGCTTTGGGCCTAGCCCTCAGCTTATTGGGCACTTGTGGTCACATAGGCATATGATGCTGGTGCAGCAATGACAACTGGTGTGATTTCTCAAAAAAAAAACTTATGGATACAATAAGGGGCATAAAAATTACTACAAAAAAATTAGGCAAAGAAGCTGAAAACCAGCAGAGAAGGCTTCAGGTTATACACTTGAGATCAGTGCCGGCAGAAGTTTCTTTGTTACATGAATAAGCAGACTGTTCAAACAAAAGATGCCTAAATTCAGCCGAATCCTTCATAGAAGGTTCAGTATTCGGTATTGAGAGAACAGAGTTTTCAAGGTTGTTTCCCTGATCCAGGGGTTATTGGGAAAACCAATTATCCCACCCACAGTGCCACCCAGCAGTCTGTCATGCCCACACACACACTACTGCAATTGCTTGGTATATAAAAAAAAAACATGTACTTAGCCATCTAGTTATAAAGTACCCTCTGTTATATTTTTATTGGGAGTTGGTGTATGTATGTTTACCTGTGACCTCCTCTTTTTCAGGTCTTTGCTTTTGTCACATCACTTTTATATATGCTGCACAGCTTCCAGTCCTATGTCCGTTGAAGAGCCAGACAGAGACGCATGAGCAACCACTGGAACGGAACAGAAACCCAACTCAAAACAATACGCACAGGGGAAATTTGGCAAACGTTATCAATATTTAATATCTGTAAAAGAAACATGTGGTTATTCTCAACCCTGTCATTATACACACAATTTGGCTATTGTTGTATTTCGTATGTATCACATTATTAATAAAGGCAGGACTGTCATTAATATTGGGTGGGGCTGCCATGTCTTTTAGAAAAAAAAAACAGCCTTGCTATCTCTGTAATCTTTCTTAAGCAGTGGCACCATGTGCCGTTTGTAGCAGCTGGGCCATAGAAGTACCAGACAGATGGCAATCCCAGTGGGTTGGGCTCAGAACAAAACAACCAGTGTGGTGTCTGATTATTCATGATCCAGCCTGTAACTCTCTTGAGCTACAGCTCCCAGAATCCCCCAGAAAACTAGAGCCTGCAACTTAGACAACCCTACCTTGAACGTGTGGTCCACACATGGAAATTTATTCCTTCCACTTTACTTACAAGTTCTGCTCTGTAGCCCGCACACAGAGTATAAAGAGTGGGATCTGGTGCAGCCACTCCTACTAACTAACCCCACTCCAATTATATTTCAGATTAAAAAGGAAAACATTCAAAATATTGTAACATGAATCACACACTTATATTTTGCCAGGCCACAGCCTCGACTATGATAGGTTGGGAAAGACACTCACTGTATATATATATATTTATGGTATAAAGGGTGCATGAAAAGTATTATTGAAACCCCCCCTATATTCTTAATAACTTTGAGCACTTTCTGCTGTATTATGCTCTATTTGTCATAATTATATTTATTTGTTTTTCTTACTCTGATTTCCCGAAACTGTTCCTTTTATTATGGGTTGTGTAATAAAATTATTTTGCTCAGGGTTTAAGAAGCAATGATTCACTGGACTATGGTCACACTTCTGATTCTTTTATCTTCTGCTTGGACTGATTCATTTGGTCTGACTGTACAGGACTGGGCTTTTGGCATTCAAACCTTAAAATCAGAAACCCCATCACATATTCCCTGACAAATATCTGCCTCTGACTGGCTAGAGACCCTGGTTTTAAGCCGAATGGTAAATCATGGGCATATTTAATGCACACATGAGCCTGAGGAGAGAACAAAATAAACACTTTACTCTTCATGCCTTTTGATTATAGCAATTTAACTTTGTGGTACAAAATGGTCAGTCTAGGGACCTGTTCTATTTTATGCGACACAACTCGAACAAATAAATGGCTCTGTAGGGATTTCTCTTTAATGAATAGATAAAGAGATAAAACATGTGAAAGTCATTTTATGTTTTATATTACAGCAACCTGATTACTTACAATCAGATCTTATGAAGCTACTGAACAGCATTGAAACTGAACTGAAAATATGCTCAGGATCTGTAATTTCCAAGAATCCACTTATTTACAGTGACAAGTCCGATGGTGAACAAGTTTGTTTGTCACACATTGACTTTGGATGATGCCATTTAAATGGCTGAGAAGGACAGCAGCTTTGCCCACTTTGTCTACTAGTACCCTATGCTAATTTCTGGTTTTGCTTTATTTTATCCAGTGGATGGTATCCTCAGTTCTTTAGCCCAGAATCAATTTAGTTGGATATGATATGATGTTTAAAGGACAAGTAAAGAAATAAAACATTGGTGGAAGGTACCAGTTTGTTAGATCCCTTAGTGACCAAAGCCTTGTACCCTGGGCTGACATGGTGGCACTTTGTTGTAGAATGCGACAATGGCTACTTTTTTGTGCTCCCAGGAGTCCCATGTGGCTGCTTGAGGTGGGCATAAGTACAATACAGTATAGCTTTCAAAGTGTGCTCTACTGCCTTGCTTTACTCATAGGACAGCTAGGAAAAAGAAAGATATTGCTTCCATGGTCTGCAGTAAATTAACCTGGACCAGTTCATTCTTTAAAGAACAAGAATGAAGTTCACTGGTGTGGGATAAAAGAGTATGAAGTTTGATCACTGAAGGTGAGTAATATATTGCCACCCCCTAGTATTATTTACTTTACTTGTCCTTTAAGTTGTATAGATGTAATATTTAGAGTGGAACATGAAAACTGTATTATATGATATTTGCTAAGTAAGAACATTAAAATGTCCTATGTGTATCTGAGCTGCCTCGTTTGTTTTTGTCTGTGTACATGTTAGTAGTGGAGTATTCTTAAAATGCCATTATTTATTTCAAAAGAGAAAAACAACTGATGGCCAAACTCTGTTATAGGGCAGTTGGATTATTTTCATGGATGACACCTACAGTTATTTCCATTCCTCCTACTCACACCCGTTTCACTAGTACACTGTTGTGACAATTGGTACATAGCTGAGGTCCCCTAGTTTCTGCTATAGACGCTACACTGGCAACTGAAACACCGAAGTTTGGTTGAAAAGTGGAGTCCAGGGATGTGTCCAGACAGCAAATGATCATTTAACCACTGAGCTGAATGCTTGGATCACAATGCAAATTGGTCAATGTGTAGCCATATCAATTACAAGAGATTTATTTATAGCCACACACAAGGCATAACACCACTAAGTCATGAAAAGAGGACTGAAGCATTATAGTAGGACTGTAGATTTCTAGGAATAAGACAGGCAGGACTGATATGAGTTAACTTTTATGCAGGCTACATATTGAATAGGCAGTGACTTGAATGAAAAGGCAGGCATATAAAGATCACTGAATCATCATCATAAAATTTTTAATTTTGTCTCAAATTTCAAACAAGATAGAAAATGTTTACTTTTAGTTTATTAGTTCCTCTTCAGACCATATCATGATACAAACTAAAAAGCATATACAGGTATGGGACCTGTTATCCAGAATGCTCGGGACCTGGGGTTTTCTGGATAACTGATCTTTCCGTAATTTGGGTCTTCATGCCTTAAATCTACTAGAAATTCATTTAAACATTAAATAAACCCAATAGGCTGGTTTTGTTTTATTAAATGTTAGTTTGGATCAAGTATAAGCTACTGTTTTATTATTAGAGAGAAAAAGAAAATCATTTTTAAAATTTTTAATTATTTGGATAAAATGGAGTCTATGGGAGACAGACATTCTGTAATTCGGAGCTTTCTGGATATCGGGTTTCCGGATAAGGGATCCTATACCTGTACTACAAAATAAAAAAATACTAGGCATTGAATTCAGGATTTGGCAGAGTTCTATCACTTTTTGCAGGATTAAGATTTGGTCATATGCAGTGTTCAAAATGCATCTGCTGACATTAATGCTCTGGATGATGCTGTTGTATTATTTTTCTCAAATTTGAATATTCAAATGAGGGTTCAGATATGCTCCGAAATCTTTTGTGACAGTTTTAATATTCTGCCTTGTTCAATGTATGAATTTGGTGCATTTGTATTCTCAAAAATACAAATGAAGCATAGAAAACAAAGACATACATAGCACTACAGTGGTGAAACCATATTGCACAATAATTTAAAACCGGTGATGAACAGCTAGTGACACAAAGCAGCTTTGTGGTCCTAGTACATATACAGGTATTGGATCCATTATCCGGAAACCCGTTATCCAGAAAGTTCCAAATTATGGGATGGCTGTCTCCCATAGACTCCATTATAATGAAATCATTTTAAATTTAAAAAGTGATTTCCTTTTTCTCTGTAATAATAAAACAGTATATTGTACTTGATCCAAACTAAGATTTAATTAATCCTTATTGAAAGCTAAACAAGCCTATTGGGTTTATTAAATGTTTAAATGATTTTTAGTAGATTTAAGACACAGAGATCTAAATTACGGAAAGATCCCTTATCCGGAAAACCCCAGGTCCCAAGCATTCTGGATAATGGGTCCCATACCTGTATATGGTTCTAACGCACTCCATACACTGAAAAAATGCCCCAGGTGCTACTGAACGTAGCTGTATTATCCAACGAGTCTGAAAAAAACGGTGCACACTGGGATTAATAGAAAGGTTAAAAATAAATACTTTATTAATTACATTAAAAGAACTGTTTTTTTCACTGAGGGCTAAATCCTCCCCAGCCAGCAATCAGGCTATTAAAGGAGAAATATTCCCAAAACAAACACCCAATTTTAAAAGCATAGGATCACCACTAGTTTAAAGGGGAGTATGGGGTGCTACAACCACTGAAGCTATGCCACAGCTTCCAGCTAAATATACAATATCAAAACAGCCTGATTCTCCTTTAAAAGCCTGATTGCTGGCTGGGGAGGATTTAGCCCTCAGTGAAAAAAACAGTTCTTTTAATGTAATTAATAAAGTATTTATTTTTAACCTTTCTATTAATCCCAGTGTGCACCGTTTTTTTCAGACTCGTTGGATAATACAGCTACGTTCAGTAGCACCTGGGGCATTTTTTTTTGATTACAGGTAATGCTAGAATGCACATAAAAAATAAAACAAGTTAGGGACCGCCATTCGGGGTTTACCTTGACGTGGTATGGTGGCTTATCAGTGCACTCCAGACCACATTCAATAGTCACCAACACCGCAGTCGCTTGTTAAAAAGATAAATTTTATTTGAACATTAGGCTAAAAAGCGTCTGAGGTCTGACGCGTTTCGTGTTCACACACTTCCTCAGAGACCTGGTCTCTGAGGAAGTGTGTGAACACGAAACGCGTCAGACCTCAGACGCTTTTTAGCCTAATGTTCAAATAAAATTTATCTTTTTAACAAGCGACTGCGGTGTTGGTGACTATTGAATGTGGTCTGGAGTGCGCTGCCATGCATCAATAATCGTAACTTGGCGTTTATTTCTTGGCGACGGACTCGGGGCGGCTGCACCCGGGTCACAGCAGGAATCCGGTAAGCTAAATACCCAATTGAAGACTGGGGATATCAAAGTTGGGGATGGTTTTTCTCTCTCCCCCCTTCCTTAAGTGAGAGGCTCGGGGCAATTGGCACCTGAGCCAGTTTAGCTTAATGGTGAGAAAATTTTAAGCTAATAAACATTACTGAATAAGCTTATACCGAATTTCACAATTCTCTGTATGAGTGTGAAATAAGTTAATTACCATTAATGTGTATGGTGGCTTATCAATTTTATGATCATAACTTTGTAACAAAATAACCCCTATTTGGGTACATATGCAATAGCATTTATTATATATATATATATATATATATATATATATATATATATATATATATTAAAGCCTTTAGAGTGCTCCCACAACCCCCCTGTTTTGATAATATATATATATATATATATATATATATATATATATTATATATATATATATATATATATAAATCAAACTACTGGAAAAACTGCACTCATAGGACTTGTAAGGTGCAAAACAAAAAGAAAAGTTTATTACAATGTTTCGGTTCTAATACTAGAGCCTTCCTCATATATATATATACACACACATATATATATATATATATATACATATATATATATATATATATATACACATATATATATATATATATATATATATATATATATATTATTTGTACACAAATCAACACATTTACTTAGCTTGAGTGAAGGATTAGAATAAAAAATACTTTGAATTTCGAAATATTTTTTTGGCTACTTTGACCATCGAATTGGCTACTTCGACTACAACTTCGGCTTCGAATCGAACAATTCGAACTAAAAATCTTTGACTATTCGACTATTCGATAGTCAAAGTACTGTCTCTTTAAAAAATACTTCGACCCCCTACTTCGCCACCTAAAACCTACCAAGCACCAATGTTAGCCTATGGGGAAGGTCACCATAGGCTTTTTAGGCAATTTCTGATCGAAGGAAAATTGTTTGATTGATGGATTAAAATCCTTCGAAATGTTCGATTCACAGGATTTTTCCTTCAATCGTTCGATCAAACGAGTTGTGGTAAATCCTTCGACTTCGATATTCGAAGTCGAAGGATTTAACTTCGATAGTCGAATATCGAGGGTTAATTAACCCTCGATATTCGACCCTTAGTAAATGTGCCCCATAGACATAATTGGAATTACAAGCTGAGACAGATTTATGTTTAGGTGGGTTTTACACTGGAAGATTCATTATGGGAATACAGGGTTATGGAAGATAGCTCATAGTACAAATTAATCCAGGCACTAGTCCGATTGCCATTTTGGAGTCGGGAAGGAATATTTTTTCCCCCTCTAAAGCAAATTGGAGAGGCTTCAGATTATTTTTGCCTTCCTCTGGATCAACTAGCAGTTAGGCAGATTAAAAAAAAAAAACTAAAAGGTTGAACTTGATGGACGTGTCTGTTTTCAACCTTACTTACTATGTTACTATGGTACTATGGTACTATGTTACTAATTAATTAATTGGGTTTAAAGCAAGATATATGTCTATAAATGGAAACAGATAGATTCTGTATAATGTGGTGGTTGTAAAACATACTGCAAGTTATTTACAGGACACAGCAAAATTGCTAAACAAACTAGTAGACATAGGATTGTTACCAGAGGAAGGGGAATTACAGACGACATTGTCATGAGCCTGACTGAATTCACACTTAGGGGCCGATTCACTAAGTTCGAGTGAAGGATTCGAAGTTAAAAAACTTCGAATTTCGAAGGTTTTTTTGGGCTACTTCGACCATCGAATGGGCTACTTCGACCTTCGACTACCACTACGACTTCGAACCGAAGGATTCGAAGTAAAAATCGTACGACTATTCGACCATGCGATAGTCGAAGTACTGTCTCTTTGAAAAAACTTCAACCCCCTAGTTCGCCATCTAAAAGCTACCGAAGTCAATGTTAGCCTATGGGGAAGGTCCCCATAGGCTTGGCTAACTTTTTTTGATCGAAGGATATTCCTTCGATCGTTCGATTCGAAGGATTTAATCGTTCGATCGAAGGAATTATCCTTCGATCTAACTATCTGCGCTAAATCCTTTGACTTCGATATTCGAAGTCGAAGGATTTTAATTCCTAGTCGAATATCGAATGTTAACCCTCGATATTCGACCCTTAGTGAATCGGCCCCTAAGACATAACATTTCTCAGTTGGTCAGGAATTATACCCCTAGCAGATGGACACCAACCACTATGGGGAATCTGGTTAGCACATCAGTATGTTCGTTTTTTCATGGCAATACTATAAGCAGATTTCCTCTGCTCCTGTATCACCAAACCCTTAGCATGCCATATATATATATATATATATATATATATATATATATACATACATATACACACATATATACACACACACACACATATACACACACACACACACACACACACACACAATAACTTCACCATATGAAAAAAGGAAAAAAGAACCCCTCTTCCACCAGTGATGAAATTACACAACGATATCTAAAAATTACTAAATAAGGTACCACTCTTAATTAGGATAAATGCTGCGCCCGATCTTAATATTGCAATTAGCTGTTTTGTATTAAAGTGCTAGTGCATATATATTAATAAATATCTAAAAAACAAGTGGAGCGTATTTGATAGTACCTTAAAAAACTATGTATAAGGAGTGCTTAGAATATAATCTTCACCATATGGGCAAATTCCGAACAAAAGCTCATTCACTTTCAAGAACAGATTAACCATTTTCACCCCAACATCAACTTTAAATTAATCTGTTCTGCCACCAACATTTACTTCCTGGATACAACTATCTACATCAAATAACCAGCATCCCACCCTATACAGTCAACCCCCACTTTCGTGTTTTCACGGATTTGATGTTTTTTCTGCTTTCATGAAAAACATAAAACCAGGGTTTAACTTTCTCAAAAACCTACAAACAAACTTTCAAACCTTATGTAAAAAAAACCACTTGGATCACACTGAACATGTCACCCTTTATAGCCTGGTCTTACCGACTCTCCTGGCATTTAGACAACCATCAAACCTAATGAGACATAGAAGACACAAAGTTCCCTGTCATGAACTAATAGAACACACCCAAGTGGAAGCAAGACATGTAAAATGTGCCCACGCATCCTCTTAATTAGAGGAATACAATATCCGTGGTCACTATACCTGCTCATCCACCAAAGTGGTCTATGTAATAAAGTGCATGAAGTGTCCAACAGGAGGTTAAGGGTAAGGACACACTGGACGATTTGTCGCCAACGTTTTTAAAAAGCAAATCGCGGCGACATATCGCTTGTTTTGTCTCTGAACAAAACCAAATGAAAGACGCCAGCTCCTGTGCCCACAGCGCGTTTGTGAATCGCCTGTAGCTCCTAAACGCACTGAGACCCTTTTCCGAGCGATTTATCAGAAATAGCATGTACTTAGAAAAGCACTGAAATCTCCTAGACACGCACACACATACAGATAAGTAGCAGCAATTGTATTCAAATTACAATGCGAACGCAATGACGCAAGAACGCAAAGACGCCAGGTTACAGCACAAACCGTTTCCGGTTTGGGTGGAGCACGTACCGCACAGAGTAATGGGATACAAATCGCTCTGTGCCAATAGTCGCTGTGAATCGTCTGTTCAAAAAAGACGATCGTCTTGCCGCCGCGATTTACTTTTTTAAAACGTTGGCGACAAATCGTCCAGTGTGTCCCTACCCTAAAAAGGACCACCAGCCGCTGGTTAATTGTAAACAATTAAAAAAACAGGTCATGGCAATAGAAAGACACTTTAACAGTCCCAACCACAAGATAAATGATGATGTCTGTATAGATTAAAAACAAACGTCTGTGAAGACAACAAAGCACCACAGTTGATGTAACATATTCATTTAACTCCATTTGTCTAATTCTTGCCTAATCACTTTGATCCTAATTTCTACCATGTCTGAATTTCCCTCTGCATAACCCACCTCTCCGTATGTCTATATTTCAGCTTGTAATGCAAATTATGCTTAGCTGTTTTTCCTTTTGTTTGTCACTTGATCTGTTTACAAAATTCAGTTTATAGAAATATATATATATATATATATATATCAGAGCCAATAAAGCTTCTTTATAACCAGTTTCGAAAAAGGAACTGAAATGTTCTGAAAGCTTGCTGTGATTATCCCCTTAGTTAACCAATGAAGATATCACCTTTACACCACTTTCTTTAGGTTTCATATCTGAAAGTTTTACCCAATAGCAGTTCATTGTCAGAAGCATTTCTGCCCACAGTCAATATGCTGAGCACTGTCACAGAACAGAATCCCTTAGGTCCCAGCTCAATTAATATATATCACATATTTGCCCCGAATCAATATTTAAAGCCTACATTTTAGAAACATGGTAACAAACAGAATCTAGAATTGAACAGATAAAGTTTTTTGTGGCACATTATTTGAAAAAGGGATATATTTTATATGGTGTCTTTCCTTGAAAGACAGTAACAGATTTCAAAGCCCTGCTGCCTTCATAAATACACAGACATTAAACAGCATTCTTATTTTGTCTATTGTGTATATAAAGTCTTTGTACAACCTGTATCTGCAGTGGTTAAGTCTGAACTGCCTGTGCTGCTTGTAAAATATCACTTGGTTGTTTACAGGGGAAAATATAGTATGATTGAGTAGGACAGACTGTGCCATTTGCACAGTAACAAAATTATTCCACAGAAAGACTAAGAAAAGTTGTAGGTGAAGGTGATGTATCTAAAGAGATGAGTCAGGTTGCAGTGCTAGGCAATGAGGAGAGGGGCATGAGAGTGCAGAAAATTGAGTAGAGGGGACTTAGAGTGCAAGCAGTTGAGGAAAGGGCCACGAGAATGCAGGCAGTAAAAGAGAGGGGGATGAGAGTACAGAAAGTTCAGGAGAGGGGCAATTAAAGAGAGAGTTGCATGAGAGTGCAGGCAGTGAAGGAAAGGGGCATGATAATACAGGCAGTTGTGGAGAGGGGAATGAGAGTGCAGGCAGTTAAGGAGAGGGGAATTAGAGTGCCGGCAGTTGAGGAAAGGGGCAATAGAATGCAAGCAGTTGAGGAGAGGGGAATGAGAGTGCAGGCAGTTTAGGAGAGGGGAATCAGTGAAGGACAGTGAAGGACATCGCATGAGAGTGCAGGCAGTTGAGGAGAGGGGAATAAGATTGCAAGCAATTATAGAGAGGTGCATGATAGTGCAGTGTCACGGTCAGCACCCAACACCAGAACAAACACCAGGCACCCTGGTCTCGGCTCGTGCTTCACCAGTAGTGTGACCGCCTTTGGGCCTCGGGAGGAGCCATCGGCTTACTTGGATGCCACCTGGACTTAAACGAGAGGTGCAAGATGAGGGTTCTGGATAGGCAGAGGGGCACGACAGTAAAGCAAAGTCTTTGGACAGAAGATCGTAGTACAAGGCGTTAGGCAAAAGAGTAGTCAGGTCAGGCCGGGTCGAGGCAGGCAGAGAATAAACGTTATCAGGCAGGCAAGGGTCAAACCAGGAAGTCAATCAGAGGGTTAATCAGAGGAGGTAGTCGGTAATCAGGCATGGGTCAGAATCCAGAAGTCAGAATAGTCAAAATAGCCAGGCAGGGGTCAAAAACAGGAATCAAACAGGTTCAGAATATAGCAAACAAATAGCACAAGGCTCAGAAGCACCAGGAAACAATATCCTATCACGGGCAATGCATAAAGTAAAACTGTACATTTAAATACATTTGAAATTCGCGCCTTTGCGCGCTGTCATACGTCAGCGCGCCTGCGCCTTTAAGACGCAACCAGACGCGGCGCACGCTCCCTAGTCGCCGAAGAACCTTGCGAGCGTCCCCACTTGGAGTGCGGCAGGCGTTCCCGCCGACCCCCAACACCCCTACCGGGGTAAGTTATTACATGCAGGTAGTAAAGTACAGCGCATGAAAGTGCAGGCAGCTGAGGAGAGGGGAATGAGAGTGCAGTAAGTTGAGTAGAGGGGCATGAGAGTGCAGTAACGAGTAGAGGGGCATGAGAGTGCAGTAACGAGTAGAGGGGCATGAGAGTGCAGGCAGTTGAAAAGAGGGGAATAAGAGCACAGTAAGTTGAGGAGAGGGGAATGAGAGTGCAGGCAGTTGAGGAGAGGGGAATGATGGTGGAAGAAGAGAATGAGTGAATGCTTTGAAATAAGATGAAAATAGAAAAGAAAAGATTATGTAAACATTCCATAGGAAACCACTGTATTCCTGTATTATATGGAAAAAAATGCTTTACCAATGTTCAAGAGCCAAGCAAAACATGACCTGACAGGGTGTGGGAACACAGCAAATTGACAACAGCAACAGGCAGGGAGTGAACTCTCTTACTGATTGTTCGAGATAAGTGGCCACACCTTGGGTTTCAGTTGCAACATCACTAATTCCTTGCTCATCGGCTTTGGGCAGTTTAATAGTTCATGGTTCAATTCTCAGCATGAATCTATACAGCATTTTGAAATATTTCCAAGGCTTCAAATTATCCCCAAAGGTTAAAAAAAAGGTTTGGTGATTTCAGTCCCTTGCTCGTGTGTCAGAAGGCACTTCAGGACATACCTTGTGCTAACAGCTTGCAGGGCCATCGTTAGGGCAACAATAGCAGAGGACCCTACAGTATGGATACGGACAAGGAAATGAATCATATAGATCTGAAGTGCATTCCAGTACATGACTTATGTTTACTGAAAGGCAAACTCACATATTAACATCCAAACATACTTCTGTTATAGAGAGACGTGTTTGTAAGTAGTTTTGTTTTGAGTCATTTACTGTATTGCCCATGTTAGAACATTCTACCATGAATCACTCACTCATGTGAAACTCCTTCCAGTGCACAGCCTCAATTTCGAGAAAGCAACACAGGGACTGCCTCTAAAGGTTTACTAATTGTACCTCTCTATCATGGTTGAGCCAAAATGCAGCACACAGAAACTACTCCACCATCAGTTTACAAGGTTATAAGGAGTCCATCCAAAGCCTACTTGCAGTTATCTTTATCTCCTTGATGGGGCAACAGTTGCCCACGCCAATGAGCCTGACTCACTTATGACTATAGGTCTGCCTTTTTACTACCCAGAGTGTGAGTACTGCCCAGGCCAACCGGATGCCCTAGGCAACCTGAAAATACACCTCCCCCCCTGTGTGCACATTCCTTGATGATGAACAGGGGTGATATGATGAGCGGGTGGTGGGGTACGGGTGGGTACTGAGTGACGTACAGAAATTATATCACAGAAAGGGGCCAACTTTCCCTCTCCTTAATAAGATAAATGGGAATGTTGGCTGTTCCAAAACGTCTGGAATAAGACAAATTTCTGGGACACCCCTTCAGACTAGAGGAAAAGAACTTTAATTTGAAGCAACGTAGGGGGTTCTTCACAGTGAGGACAATGGGGTTGTGGAATGCTGTGTTGGATGATGTTGTGATGGCTGATTCTGTTAATGCATTTAAAAGTGAATTGGGTGATTTTTAGGACAATCATAATATTGTACTGAACAAGGAAGGCCCTAATAAATATTAGTTAGGAATATGTTGTTTTGTCCCAGTCTACCTGATCCAAATTTGGTGCAAATCCCTACCAATACCTTACATGCAGTTTGGAAACTGGGCCAGTAAGCAGGAGAACTTAATGAAGAAATAATATTACTTGGCTTCACCAAAAGCAGTTTCAAGTGTAGCGATTGTTCCAGAGTTAAAACAGGGGCTGATTTAAATCAAGTTTGCATTTTTTCCACAATTTGAGAAACAACACAATGAAAACACAACTGCAAATATACTCAAGAATATTAGTTGGAACCTTGAATAGTCAGGATTCATTGAAAAATAAAACCACAAAAAGTCACCAGAAAAAAAGCGGATGAGTTTCAATTGGAGTCAGTGGGAATTTATATATTTATGTCCCCAGTTCATTAAACATTCAAGTAGTTTGTCTCATTGAAAATGAATGGAACACTGTGAATCTATGACAGAACTCCCATTTACATCACAACATAGATAAGCTCCCATGGAGAAAAGAATTATTCAAATGCATGGAGCCCACCTGTGCCAAAGCCAGTAGGCAAGAGGAATTAGTTGTAGGCAGAAAAACCAACACAAACATTTGATTTATTGGCATCAGTTACTGCACAATCTTGCCCAGTGTTAATGAACCTACAAATTAAACTTCAAATTTTATCTCCCCATCATGTGCAGCTAACGTTAATTTCCCTTCTACTGCTTCTTGTATTTTCTACTTGTGAATAATGTAGTATGGAGCTCTTTTATGTGTCATTTCTGAGCTAATATGTAATGTTTTTACTTCTCTTTGTAAAAGTTTTTTAATTTTCAAATAAAAAGTGCTAACACTAGTGGGTTAATGCAGGGTCGGACTGGGCCTGATGGACACTGGGAAAAAACCCGGCTGCAGCTGAAAGAAGGAATGGACTTGGGGTTGGGTGGGTATAGGGGACAGAATGGGATTTGCAGCTGAGGCAGGGGACTGGGGGGAGGGGGTGTGCGGGGGCCCCTGATGTGAGCCCAGACCCTCCCCCAGTCCGATACTGGGTTAATGTAGTAAAAAGTGCAAAAGTATTAAAGGGGGTTCTTATTTTATTCTTTTCTTTATAAATACAATTTGTGTGTTATTCTTGATTTAGGCCACAAGATGTCATTATTGTATTTATACTTGTATCATCATATCATCATTTCCTAGACTAACAAGCAAAGTACAAAATATACGGTAAGTGCACATTTCTGTTTGCTGTACTTTGCCGGTGGCCTCTGCTTCTTGTGCCCATGGAGCAGTTCTTTACATTGAATGATAAAGAGCTTTTGAATCCATTGTTGCCTGTTTTCAGCAGCACTGCATCCAGACAGGCAAGTGGTTATTGCAGATATTTATTATTGTATATAGTTTATTTATTGGTTTATTCAGAGACAAGTTAGAACTACAGAAGCAAGAGAGAGTCCTACATCAGGAATTCTATTATACTTAAATTCCTGCAAGGAGGAGAAAGTATGGCAGGGAACAAAAGGAAAAGAATTGTAAGAGGAACAGAATCATAAGGATAGAAGAAGAAAAAGAAAAGAGAACATGGAAGAGCATAAGAGAAATATAAATCAACACAAAAGTACAGGACGTGAAGGACAAAACAGAGGAGTAAAGAAGCAGGGAGCAGTAAGAAAATGGGAAGGGAAAAGAAAGGAAGAATAGAAGAGGGGATAGAAAGAGAGTTAAAAGAAGTTAAAAAGTAACATACATAAAAACAAAGGGATACTGTGTAATGGGAGTTGCTTAAAGGAGAACTAAACCCTAAAAATGAATGTGGCTAAAAATGTCATATTTTATATACTGAACTTATTGCACCAGCCTAAAGTTTCAGCTTCTCAATAGCAGCAATGATCCAGGACTTCAAACTTGTCACAGGGGGTCACCATCTTGGAAAGTGTCTGTGACACTCACATGCTCAGTGGGCTCTGAGCAGCTGTTGAGAAGCTAAGCTTAGGGGTTGTCACAAATTATCAAGGGGAAAATGAGGTTGGTCTGTAATAAAAGCTGATGCTACAGGGCTGATTATTAAAGTCTGATGCTAATTGCACTGGTTTCTGTGCTGCCATGTAGTAATTATCTGTATTAATTGCAAATCAGCCTTATATTGTGACATTTCTATTCTATGTGTACTGTATATTGTGAGTGGGTCCCTAAGCTCAGTAAGTGACAGCAGCACAGAGCATGTGCAGTGAATCAGCAGAAAAGAAGATGGGGAGCTACCGGGGCATCTTTGGAGACACAGATCTTTACTGCTAAACGGCTGTGGTTGCCTTGGGCTGGTACAGAAGCTCAAAACATAATGTACAACATTTCTAGCTTCTTCTTTATTTAAGCTTTAATTCTCCTTTAAAGGCATTCTTGTAAGCTGCAGCAGAACATTGATTTACACAGAGATCTGTGGCATGTTTAGCTTTTCTCTTCATATATTTGTTTGTATGAAGTGGAATTTCTACTGAAGGGATTGGCTTTTTGGGACAAATAACTTGAAATTCTTTCTACATCAATGTCTGATATTAATCTTCCTTGTTCCAACTTCACTTTACTTCACTCTAGTTACTCTCCAAACTGTGACTTTCTAGCACTGCTGTTGTGAATACCTAGGTTTTGTAGAATTGCATAATTCATGACTAATAAAAACCTATTGAACAAAAAAAAAAAACTGCATTAGCAAATTTTACTTTTCAATTCACTTTGCAAGAACTTTGGTCTACTTTTGGCCAAAAAGCAAACATTTAAGCAAAATTAAACAGACATCACATAATAATCTTACATGAAAATGCTAATACAATTATGTGCAAGGGAAATGAGAGAATGAATTATTCATAGGCCAGACATGATGATCTGACAGTTTGAGTAATTAAGACTTGGCAAAAGATGAATATGAAAATATACTTTTTTTCTTTACCTGGCAGGAATCCAGATAATTTGTCATGTTAGCAGAGATCCGAGTTTATTGGAGCCAATAAACTTGTAACATTAATGACATGTATGGAAAGTGAGTGTATTTCTGCACCTGAATGAGGGAAGGGTTTGCTGGGATTCACAAACTAGGCCAGGGCAGATCTGATATAACACAGACTAAGGCATCAGCTTTGAAGAGAAAGCTGCAGAAATGATAACATATACTGTAACACAGGTACAGCATTTTTTACATACATACTTTGAAAATTGGGCCTTGGTCTGCCTATTAAGTAATACAACTTTATGTGTGATAACTTCACCTTAGTCCCTTATTATATATCTGCCCACTCAGAAAGTAGGGACACTGGCAGTTGCAGTTTTGCCAACAGTTGCAGGGGTTCATGTTAAACATCACTTAGATTTAAAAAGGAGGGAATAAAAAGGCAATGACAATTAATAAGGCATCAGCTTTGCACAACTTTTAAAGAAACTTGTTTAACACCGTCCTGGGTGTGTACCTTTCCACCACCTTTCTAAATGTTACACCTATTACTTGTGAACTTTAGCCACATATAGGTAGGGAAATTTTCAGCTTTCCAGAATTTCCAGTCCTGGTTGCTCTCCCTAATTGTCCTTGTGTGCCAGGGATTTGCAAAAAGGCAGGGAACACTGAAGACATAATATTTTTTTTAAAAAAGCATAATCTCTGCTCCACTCTGTTGGCTGCCATATTTGATTTGTACCGGGCCTACAAATTAACACTAGACTACATCAGTCATCATAATGTATATTTACTTATGGACGGCCCAAACAGATTAAAAAAACACATCTGGAAGGGGTTGGGATCATATTAAAGGGTGCATGAAAGCTCTGGCAACATTTAGGCTGTACTTTATCATAATGCTGCTGATCTACTGTTACATGGATTCTTCCCTCTCAGGTGAAAGGGTTAACCAACATTGGTTTCACACAAAACTCGTTCTTATAAATATCTTTAGTGTTAGGTTCAAAGTGGTAACATTCTCCAGGAATCTCCTATCCCTGAACCTAACTGCTTGAGTCCCTGTACTGTTCATCAAAAAGGCTGCCACTCAAGCTATTTGACCTATCCTGGCTCTCCCTTCAGGGAAAGCTCTTTGTCAGGGAGAATGTCAAGTATTTGTCGGTGGTGGACCGAAACTGCCCCTGGGAGTGTGATGTGGAGGAGACCCAGGAGCATTTTCTGCAGCATTGTCCCTTGGCAAAGAGGATGCACTCTCAGGTCTCCTGAGCTCTAAATGCTCCGCTCCTGCACACCCTGGGCTATGCTGAACTGGTCTATGGAGTGTCAGCCAGACAGCTCAGGCACGACCACGAGACACTGTACCTGGTGATCACAGTATATAAGTACCATCTATGGCACGGCGATGTCTTATACTTTTGGTTCGAAAGTGACTCCTGAGAGCATTGTTAAATCCATCATGGGAGAGTTATGGTATATGAGATCTTTAGAGTCAGCTCACTCCTGGGACACTGCTTCATTATGGAGGGGCTTTACTCTGTAGCCTTCGATCATGGCAGTTTTCTTTCTATAAGGAGTCTCTTTTATTATTGCTGTCATATTTTTATTTCAAGAACATGATTCTGTTTGGTGGAGGGGAATGGAAGCCAGATTGGACAGAGATAAGACTTTGAAACTGGCTATGCATTGGGTGTTGGTGGAAATGGTGAGGGTGTGGGCAGGGGAGGCGGTAAATATGGACAAAGGGGTGGACTTTGATAGTTGGCTTTCCTCATATGGGTGGAATGGGGAGGGAGTCTTCTGGTGGTGGGTATCTTAAGTGGACTTATTTTAACTTATCATTAATTTTATGGTAATTTAAGAATTGTATTATGGTTTGTTTCTTTATTGTAAGCATTTATTTAATAAAAAAAATACCTATACTGTTCATCATTCTTAATCATTCCGAGCACTCCAAATGCAGCCCCTTCCAAATAGATCTGATTGGACAACATTTTGATTGAACATTTTTAGCAGTTCAAAAAGATAAAAAGAATTGTGCCATAGCCATACGTATAACAATAAAGTTCCTATGTTCCTGATTAAAGCCTTAAAATTATGTACAGTATCTTTAAACTGATAATGCGGCCACATGAGTTTTGCGATTGTTGTCCCATCAGCCTGGATATTTACTATTTATGCTGCCATCAAATGTTGGTTGTGGCCACTGTATAAGATAATTCATGTATGTGATATTGGTATCAGGGACTTGCTGAGATTTATTGGTCCTAGTATGATATAGTATGTGGGAGCAGGTTGCCTCCTCTTTAGCCTCCACCTGTGGATGGTGCTGGGAAGCCTGGAAGTTAGGCCCCAATAAAGGAAAGTCCCCAAGGGAATTAGGCCCTTGGTGAAGTCATATCTACATACTGTACACCATGAATGAGGTATGTAGATAGAGGTAGGAGTGTACAGTAAGTCAGATAGTTTGAACTAGAAAGAGCAATTCTGAGCTCACCAAATGAGTGGTAGATTAGAGCTATCTCCAATAGAAAAAAAAATTGGCATTCGTTGCTGAGCAGCATCAGGGGGTGCAGATAAGTTCTGTCATTATCATAGGGCAACTTTTGGCACCTTATCTTGCACATCTGAATGACACACAAGTGAAGGGGCTGGTGGAGACATCCCATGTGCCTCCCTCTTCTTAGTAATAGAACACTGGCTAACACAGTCAAACCTTGCATTCTGCTGGAAAGTGGCAAGTCTCTGCACTCTGAAAAAGACATAATGTCCAACTCAGCCTCCCATTGGTACTTTCCTGGGGTTTTTTTGGATGCATTTTCTGGAATGTCCCAACCCTGTTATACCACACCCTCTGCCCCACCTTGGTTATTAAATCCATGTGACTCCCAGGAAAGGTTGCCATGATTACAGAGATTTCCCAAGTAATGATGTGGTTTTGTAGCTGATGCACCTGCTGCACAGTTTGGTCTCTTTGGAATTCTCATAGCTACCATATTTTGCTTCGAAAACTACCCTATAAAAGTTCAGCTGTCAGCCCTCTTTTATAGCAAAAATATTATGCTAATAATATGACTCACCAATGAAGCTGCCTTTGTAATTGCAAATTAGTTTCTGTCCTGTTAATTCCTGTATGTTGAACATAGATTTATGCCTGTGCTTTCAAGTATGAGACCTAGAATTCTCTATAAATGTCTTTGTGGAGCAAACTAATTGCACACTAATGCAAATTAAGTGCAGTTTAGCATTTCTAGCAGTTCCTGAACATAATGATACTGAATATATGAGCTAAAGTAGTTCCAATAAATATTTCATAGGGTTTGAAACCAGTGCTAGTGGTTAGATGGATGGATATCTTTAAAAAACATAAAGCATTAGTGTAAAGGAAAGTTCCATTAATGCTGTACCACGCACATATCCATGTTATCATCCTTAGGTTCATGCAGCTGTGTTTCTTTAAGGAAATTGCTGTTACAACCACTAGTAAAGTAAATAACTGTATCTTATCTATACAAGTTAGAATATGTCATTGGAAGGTTTTTTTCTAGTTTACTGCTAACATTTCTGTCCCAACAACAGACCAGAACTAAAGGTGGCTACACAAAGCCAATTAATTCGATCTTGCAGCGCACATATGTACTGGCCCTGATTAATGGGGACATAAACCTTTCATAAACTCTCCCATAAATGAATATAACCATAAATATTTTTTTTTTACTTTTTCTTTGGAAGAAGCTATAGTCACAATCTTGTTTGCATGGAGAAATCTATTTTGTCGTACTGTACTTGTGTGATTACTTTTATTCCTTTATGGCAAGTAAAAAAACAATTCTGCTTTGAGGATCTAAATATACTCTCAGTATCAAGACAGTGGAGCTAAATTACTAAGACCTGGGGAGGAGTGCAAGGGAATTAAGGGGTGCAAGAGTCTACTCCTTAGGCTCATTCCAGGAATACTTCTGCCCCAGGTCTGTCTGATTAAAAGACATCTATTGGGGGTGCAGAGCACATTGCTGCTGGGTGTAGGCACATGGGGCCATACCTACTCTGAAATACCTATGCAAGGCCAGGCAGCCTAGGCAGCCTGGCTGGCCACACAACCTCCCACTAGGGTTGCCAACTTTTAAAGGGGACATATACCATTATTTATTACTTGCAATAAATACATTCCTCATTATATAAAATAGAAGAAAATGTGGTTGTTTATATACCTTCCCAATCCAGTTTATTTGCGAGCGCTTCTAACTGTGTGTCGCCCCTCCCCTTTTGCCAACTTCCTCTGCTGGGTCTGACTATAATCTGCTAGCGGCCGTCGGCTCTCTCTCTCCTTCTTGAGGAGCCGCAGCCACTGAGAAGAAGAGGGCGTGAAGACTTGGCTGCATAATCCAGTGATGTCATTTTGGGGCCGTGTCTCTCTCTCTCTCCTCCCCTAGCATGCCGCAGCCACTGAGGAGAGGGTGTGAAGATGGGGGCGGCGCAATTTGATGACGTAATTTTGGCGCCATCACGCTTGGGTCCTACAAGACGTGTCCTTCTCAGTGGCTGCTGTACTACTCCCCGCCCAGCTTCTCAATCACGAGCGCAGAGTGCGCACTGTTCAAGCTCCTGCCTCCTTTGCCTGCACTAATCTCGGCGATCCTGCACTGTCCACCAATGATATATGCAAAATAAAACAAATAACGTTTTTAAAACTTAAATGGTTTGTCACTGATTTTTTTAGATAGTATTGTGGTTAGCAATAACTTTAGCAGCAATACCAATATACCGCTAAGGCGCTAAACAGCATTCAACACAATATTTTATGCAACAACTCCCTGCAACCAGCAGCATGAAGTAGTCAACTCCCTGCACCCAATCATATTAGTGTGCCTGCACTTCCGTATCCTGTTGCACAATTCTACAACAGCAGCTGTCGATTTTTTTAATAAATGAGATCAATCCATTTTGGATTTGTGAGAATGTGTTCTTTGCAAAAATATTTTTTTTAAAAAATGAGACCAATTGCAATATTTTTAGGTGATTTACTGAAGTGTCATAAAAACCGCTGCCTTAGTTTAGCGTTGCACTTGGGTAGTTTGGAGTAGAAAGAAATAGCCATTTTGGATTCGTGAGAATGTGTACTTTGCAAAAATATTTTTTTTTTGTTAAAAATTAGACCAATTGCAATATTTTTAGGCGATTTTCAAAAATGTCATAAAAACCGCTGCCCTTAGCATATCGTTTCACTTGGGTAGTTTGGAGTAGAAAGAAATAGCCATTTTGTATTCATGAGAATGTGTACTTTGCAAAAAATATTTTTTTTTGTTAAAAATGAGACCAATTGCAATATTTTTAGGCGATATTCAGAAATGTCATAAAAACCGCTGCCCTTAGCATAGCGTTGCAATTGGGTAGTTTGGAGTAGAAAGACATAATGATTTTGGATTCGTCAGAATGTGCACTTTGCAAAAATATTTTTTTTAAAAAAAATTGAGACCAACTGCAATATTTTTAGGCAATTTTCAGAATTGTCATTGAAACCACTGCCTTTAGCGTAGCATTGCTCTTGGGTAGTTTGGAGTAGAAAGACAACCATTTTGGATTTGTGAGAATGTGTACTTTGCAAAAATATTTTATTTTAAAAATTAGACCAATTGCAATATTTTTTGGTGAGTTTCATAAATGTCATAAAAACTACTGCCCTTAGTGAAGCGTTGCACTTGGGTAGTTTGGAGTAGAAAGACATAACCATTTTGGATTCGTCAGAATGTGTACTTTGCAAAAATATGTTTTCTAATATGGTTTGTAGGGGTCACCATAACTTGGTGGCTTTTATCCAACTTAAAACTAGGAATGTTTATTAATTAGTATAAATCATCAAATAAGTTTGCACAATGTAGATTTTTGGAAAATATTTGCATGGCAAATGTAATCTGCTATGGATGAAATGGTGCAAATGGCAAATAACATCTTTGTAAGTTATCCACAAGCCACAGCTCTGAAACAGCAAGATCAGGCAGCAGCTAAGCCAGCTATGTGCAGCAGCAACAGACACAGGCAGTTTGGGTTCTTCTTGATACAGCAGAGTTCAGCCTGTCAGTCAGTGTTGTGACCATTTCCTGTGAGAGAATGAACAGACACTCCCACACCTCATTTCAGCTTAGACTCTCAGCAGTAAGGATCTCTCTGCAGCTCTGCTATAGTGACAGTTTTAGCAGGTAAATTGCTTTCCAAACAGTTTTTTTTCTGCATCATTACACGTTTTGGCGATGGATGATTACTATATATGAATATGAAGATTATATGAAATGTCCCCTTTAAAAAAAAAAAAATTACCGGCCATGGTGGGGGGGGGGGCGGAAAAGAAAGGGGCGGGTGTGATGCAAAGGGGCGGAGCCGATGGGGGCACCACAAAAGGGGCGGGCCATGGGAGTAGTGTCACAAAAGGGGCATGGCCGTGTGGAGTTGCGTCACACAAGGGGCGGATCCACTGCCAGACGCCGACAAAAATGTAAGTTTTCATCGGCGGGCAGGGCATTTTGTAAATGGTATTACAAATTACCGGCAGCTGCCGGTAAATTTGTAATACCGGTCACGGCTCTGGCAGGTGTTTTACCTGCTAGGCCGGTAAAATACCGGCCGGGTGGCAACCCTACCTCCCACGTGCCCAGCCGTGACAGAGGGGAGGGAGGGGAGAGCGATGAAGGGGAGGGAGGGGTGAGCAATGGAGGGGAGGTTGACAGGAGGGAGGGGAGAGCGATAGAGGGGAGGGTGACAGGAGGGAGGGGAGAGCGATAGAGGGGAGGGTGACAAGAGGGAGGGGTGAACAATGGACGGGTGACAGAGGGAAGGAAGGGGAGTAAGACTGAGGGTTGTGAACATGGACTAAGGGTAGGCAGAAGACATTTTGCTGCCCAGCAACCCCTATCATTGCTCCCTAGGCAGCTGCCTCTTCTGCCTACCCCTAGTTTCCGACCTGTGCCTCTGCCAATGGCCTTGTATGTCTTTTATATAAAATGTATATATTAAAAAATAACAAAGTAGCATTACATGTAGGGTTCAGGAAAACAGGTTGCCTTTGGTTGATGACTTTGACCACTGCCATGGACTCCTATGCTCCACTGCTTTATCAGGTAGCGACTGCATGGATGCCAACATTTTCTGCTTCATTTTTACTGTACAATAAATGGGAGTATCCATTAATTTAAATAATAAGTAGGTGCTGGGCCCTTATATTCACATATAAAGCAGAAACAGACACTGTGGAAATGCCATTTGTAGACCAAAATAAAGCTCTCTGCAGGAATAAAAGGCTTTTCTTGTAGAGGTGTCTATTAAATTAAACATTAATCAGAATGATCTGTGCAATTGGTTTGCAAAGGAAGTATTTTCAGGCACTGTCCTGCTGTGCTACCTCCTCTAATCTGAATCGGCACTATATACAGTAAAATCTCAAGGAACCAAATAAAATAATAGAAATGATAAAGTTAATTTTGTGGAAAGGAAATTTCTCTTATACAAATGTCTATTCTGGGGTGCAGGAATGGAAAAGATGGCTACAGCTAACGACTACCCAAGACAGGCTTTTATTGAGGAGGACTGAAAATTTGTACGTTAGTTAATATGCCCTAATACTTTATAGGTTTTTCAATTTTTTTAAATTCTGACCTATTGTTTTTGCAACAAATCAAATGTTTTCACATCGTCACATGGTGGCAGTATAGTGTTTGATAAGAATACATGAGTGACATAACACTTACAGATCTTTCTGGATTTCATTTTTCTCAACAGTGAAAATATACAAGTCATAAAATGCACATCAGGTCAGGTAACCCATAGCAGCGAGAATTTAAAGCTCATCTGTTTGGTTGCTATGGGTTACTAGAACTGATAATTATGTTACCTAGTATCTACTGTACAGTTAGCAATAACCGAAGAAACACCGAAGAAATTTTATTGCTGGATGGCAAGAAATGCAGTTAAAGGGGACCTGTCACCACCAAAAAATGATTACAAAACCTATTTTATCATATTAGACAAGCAAAATGAACTTTAATTACACTGTATAAATTATTTGAATCTTTTTTCCATCAGTCTGGGAATTCATAATTATAGCAAGCAGGCAGGAGCCATTTTGTGGACACTGTTATTAAAGGAGAAGGAAAGGCTAAAACTAAGTAAGCTTTATCAGACAGGTCTTTGTAAATACACCAGTAAAACCTCAAAGTAATGCTACTCTGAGTCCTCTGTCAAAAGAAACTCAGCATTTCTTTTTATTGTGTACACATGGGCTTCTGTATCAGACTTCCTGTTTTCAGCATAAACCTCCAGGGCAGGGCTTGAGCATGCTCAGTTTGCTCCTCTCCCCTCCCTCCTCCCATCCCTGCTGTAATCTGAGCTCAGAGCTGTAAGTGAGCAGGGAGAGACTCAGGCAGGAAGTGATGTCACACCAAGCTAATATGGCAGTTCTATCCTTAACAAACAGAGACAGTGTCTACAGCAGGTAACTCAGGTATGGTAAAGCATTCTGCAGAATAAATATAGCGTTCTAGCTTGCACTATTGTGGCTAATCTGTTAACAATAAACTGTCTTGGAGCTTTCCTTCTCCTTTAAGGAAAGTCTTGCATCATCTCAGAATCTTGTTTGTGTGCCAGAATGGGGGACCTGATGTCCATTTCCATGTATTGGCTACACAATTGTTAAGAGAACTGGGGGAATGTGGTGAGAGCAGTGATATCAAGGAAGTGCAGAATGGAAAGTGAAAGTAATTACCTGCCCCACCTCTATGCCTAAGGCATAGAGGAGAGGCAGGCAATATTTGATTGACAGCTGAGATTTTTAAATGAGTTTACAACAACTATGAATGCATTAATAAGAAAAATAATTTGGATTTCATGTTTAATTTGAAAAGGACTTTTATTATACAGCTTTTTGTGTCTGGGTGACAGGTCCCCTTTAACTTTGGACTGACCAGCCTAGAGCCTCTACCAAAGTGTTAGACAGAGAAGAATAGACAATGTCCTCCCTGACCTGTCAGCAAGAGACATTTAAATAGGTTGTTCAACAGATAGGGCCACACAAGATGCCCGTTTAGCCATAGAATTGCAGCAGCAGAATGTATAAAACACTTGTACTTAAAGGAGAAACAAACCCCTTATTAAAAAAAACCCTACCCCACATAGACCCTGGGAAATTGCTCCAAATGCGCATGCACCACTTCGCCGGTCTCATTCTCAAATTACCGAAGACCCATAGGATTGCTGCTGTGAACTCCGATCCCTGAATCTGCACCGAGGGGTAAGTAAACAGTTAATAAGGGGTTTGTTTCTCCTTTAAAACCAAATGAAAACATTCATTATGTTTTAACCGTACATGTATGGGATTGTGATATATTATGTGGGACCTGGAGTTTCCGGATACAGGATCTATTCTTAATTTCTCCATCCATTAATTCTGCTAACATCATTAAAACATGAATTCAACGCAATAGGACTGTTTTGCCTCCGATAAGGATTAATTGTATCTTAGTTGGGATCAAATACAATGTACTGTTTTATTATTACTGAGAATAAGGAAATCATTTGTAAAAATTTGAATTATTTGTTTAAAATAGACTTTATGGGAGACGGCCTAGTCGTAATTTGTAGCTAGGCTGGGGGGGAGGGAGGGGGATAGGGTTTTTTTTTAATAAGGGGTTTGTTTCTCCTTTAAAACCAAATGAAAACATTCATTATGTTTTAACTGTACATGTATGGGATTGTGATATATTATGCTGGACCTGGAGTTTCCGGCTACAGGATCTATTCTTAATTTCTCCATCCATTAATTCTGCTAACATCATTAAAATATGAATTCAACGCAATAGGACTGTTTTGCCTCCGATAATGATTAATTATATCTTAGTTGGGATCAAATACAATGTACTGTTTTATTATTACTGAGAATAAGGAAATCATTTGTAAAAATTTGAATTATTTGTTTAAAATAGACTTTATGGGAGACGGCCTAGTCGTAATTTGTAGCTCTCTGTATAATAGGATACCATACCTGTATTTACACTTGCACAGTTAAACTGGTAATCACACTTACTATCAGATTTTTACCTGGGCTAATTATCAGCAACTGTTGCAGATGAAAGATTATTATTAAAAACACACACAATAATCTGACCAAATAATGAAGTGGAAGTTCAACGCTCCCTGATAATCAAGAAAGGGCCGGACAGAGAAATTATATCTGCATGGCTAAACTTTTGAGAGAAATCTGAGTAAAGATTTAAAGGAACAGTAACACCAGATAATGAAAGTGCTTTAAATTAATGAAAATATAATGCCGTGTTGCCCTGCACTGGTAAAACTGACGTGTTTGCTTCAGAAACACTACTATAAACAAACTGCTGTGTAGCAATGGCAGAAATTGTAAAAAAAGGCTATATGGCATAGGTTAAATAGTGGATAACAGATAACACCATTATGTTCTACAGAGCTAATCAGCTAATCTGCTGTGTAACTTGAGCCTTTTCTCCTTTGATTGGCTGCCCCCATTGCTACACAGCAGCTTATTTATATAAACAATAGTAGTGTTTCTGAAGCACATAGAAACAAGAAGGGGAACTCTGCACACAATTATACTGTAAACCCACCGATAGAAACAATTTGTTATGTATGGATAGTTATCATAATCCACAAGTAAAACATTGGATCCCTAAAGGCCATTATCTAAGTTCTAGGCATATATGTACCAGTGAAAATACATATGATAAAGCAGCCAAAGAGTTAATAGTAAGGTTTATGCAGAAAGGCTCTAAGGCTAAACAAATAGACAATACCGCAAAAGAGGTTAAACAAATACCTAGAAGGACCCTATTGGACTATAAAGATACAAAAAGTAAATCGGACCGTATCCCATTGGTGTCTAAATTTGACCAAAAAAAAAGTGGCAGGGTGGTAGATGAAGTTCAACAACATCGTAAAGGAAGAGATTGTATCAAATTGTTACTGCAAATAGAGAACATATGGATTAAAATGTTGGATACAATGTCGCCTAAAGGTTTCAATGACTTGCTGAACTTCAGATGTTTTCTGTAATTTGCTAACATTATTATGCTCTGTTTTAGGATTAGTGATGGGTGAATTTGGGGTGAAAAATTTGCGAAATCGCGCCGGTGTCTCATTTTTGACGCCTCCATCCATTTTTTATGCCTCCGTCCATTTTTTTGGACGCCGGCATCCGTTTTTGGTGCAGTTCTCCAAAAAAAACAGACACCGGCGTTTCGCAAATTCATTTGCCAGGAATTTACTGCGAATTTGCGCCTGGCGAATAAATTCGCCCATCACTACAGTAAACAGTAAATACAATGTCCTGCTGTTTGAATTCTACAGGAGAAAAGAAAGTAGCTCACAGCTTTGTTTAGTAATACTTTCCACTGATAGGCAATAGTTTTGCAGTTTCAGATTAAGGTTGGATAGGCTTGCAGCATTTTCCAATACCATGAATATTTAGTTATCATTGTTGTGAATTTATTATGGACATTAAGGGGGTTATTTATCAAAGGTCAAATTCTAGAGCTCTGTGAGGTTTTTTTTTTATACCTCGAATGACCTCACAATTCCAATTTTTTTCCGATTTAAGAAAAAACTCGAATGGAAGAAACTTGAATCAGTGAATTGGAGCTGAACAACCCAAAAACTCGAATTGATCAAGTTTTCCATAGGAAAAAAAACTTGAATCGCTCGAATTGATCGAGTTTTTGAAACCCGCCGAAAAAAACTCAGACACCCTGAAGGCTGCAAACATCTTCAAATGGTTCAAGGGACCTCTGCCATTGACTTCTACATGACCTTGACAGGTTTTAGATGATGTATATTCAAAAATGAGAGTTTTGAGAAATACCCTTGAAAACTTGAATTTTTCAGATTAAATACAACTGGACCTTTAATAAATCTGCCCCTAAAAGTACAGACTATGTGGTCTGGACACAGGATACAGAAGTATGGACTAAGACTTTCATGTTGCTATGTATGGACTAATTATGGGCATTCATTTGTACGGACTATGGTTGTTCTATACATGCTGTATCATACTTTTAAGTGATTTTTTATACCCAATATACACTGAACAAAGGAGCTTGAAGGGGCTGATGGGTATTTAAGGTCAAGCACCATTTTGTTTGTTGTTCACTTGATAAAGGGAGTTATCCGAATACATGTTGTGACCCTAGGTAGAGAAACGGTAGAGACCAGGCAGGGGAGCAGGTCCATGACATCAGAGGGCAGAGCCGTGACATAGATGAGAGTGTCCGTGACATCAGGGGGTGGGGCTATGACGCAGCGATTGGCGAATGCCCGATCGCCACGTCAATCAAGGGAGAAATAAGGAGAAGTTTTGACCCGACAGGTGGCAACCCTAACCCACAACCATTCTAGAGGACTGTGGCAATCTCTAACTGCACTTTTTGACAAATATACCCCAATGTCTCCTGATGGATTGGCAACCTCCAATTTGTAGCCAGTAGATTGGAAACCAGCCCAACAATGCTGTTATAAGCGGGATAAACCCTACATGTTTATTAATTGCAAGTGATGTAAAGGCAAGCCCCTTCTGTCAAATTAATAAACATGCAGGGTTTCTCCCTTATTCTGGAGTGCAAGGACTTGTACCTAAGGGCCCAGCCAGTGGTGTAACTAGATGTCCTTGGGCCCCACTACAAATTAATTGTAGGGCCCCCAACATGTACAGAGGTTGTCCTGTATTGCCATGATATGTTAAATTGTTCATTAATTAGGGCTTTATCGGACTCCCTATACCTTCTGCCTCTGTAGTTACACCCCTTGGCACAGCCCACTGAAAAATGTGCAAATTGGGAAAAAACATGGTGCTCTGCATTTATTTTTGCCACTTAACTATGCCATAATTAAATAAACCCATTAACTTCCACAATATGATCAACAGAAGTTTGGAGGCATTGAGGATCTATCAACTTTTCTTTACTCATTAAGGGCCAGGAAAATACAGCGTTAAGTATGTAGTAAAGTAAAAGGTATTAAAGATGATAATTCATAGGGAAAACCAAACCACGTTTTAAGTTTAACAAGTAGGGCACGCAACTATAAATCTGCAAACCTGCGGAATCATTTGAGTTTTTAGAACCATGAGCAAGTGAAATATAGTATATACGGGATATGATTAAACTAGTTAATGTGTTTAGTAGTTCCTAGTTGCTTGGCTAACACATGCTGTGATGTCATACTCCTATTAAACATCAATATAAGAAGCTATGTTTTTTTTTTAACTGTGTAAATAGTTAGAGCACCTGCAAATACTTCTTGAACTCGTCCAGTGTATGATACGGTATCCAGGCAAGCCACAGCTAAACTGATCAAGCCATGTTATCTTTGTTGAATATCAGCCACCAGGAATGAATGAAAACTGAAAAAAAGAAAAAAGTTATCCAAGCCAAATAGTTATTTAGATAAGATCATGTACAAGTCTTCATTTTCACAACATTGTGTTGTCCAGGCACCAGGATCAGTTCTGCTCGCTCAGACTTGTTCTGCGCTATTGAGTTGGGTCTACCATCTTGTTCTTATGTATTGCTCCACCCTGTTACTGACTCACAGCTCCAAGCTTATTCCAACATATTTTATCTTTTTTTCTCTCCAAAGTAGGCACCTCAAGCTTTAGAAAATTCTCCAGTGAGAGTCATCCCTCCAAACGGTACAACAAAATCTCATTGTTATCTGGGCTTCTGAAACTATAGCGCCATTATTTCTTACTGAATAGTGCTGCTTAGGTGTTAATGCCTTTGGCAATGAGTCTATAAAACCAATAATAGACAATCATGTGAGGAGGGAGGATTCTCATTAAAGAATCCATCAGTTGGAAGACTGGCCCTGAGGAACTCAAGAAAAAAAATTGTTTGGAAGTATTGGTTTAAAGTATCTGATTCTATGGTTGCAGGACTACAGCACCCATACTTCCCCAGTTCTTGATATTATGATGGAGAATTCTAGGAATCATAGTGCAGCAATATTTGTGTGGAACAACACTTCTATGGAAAGTATATGACCACTTGAAGGATTAAGACATGCTAGAAGCTGTAGACCAGCACCACCAGGGATGGATTAGCAAAACTGAATTGCAATATTTTCACTGCACACACAATACAACAAATGGGCTATAAACATGGTCCAAATGGAGACCTTATTCCTCATCACTCTAGGTAGAATGAAGTGGAATAAGGTTTTAAAGGACTGGATCATTATCCCAAACTGTGGAGCATTTCCCCCTGGGTGATATATACCCATGCTCCAAAACGGAGAGCAGAAACCTGCAGGAAAAGCAATGTGAAAAAAAAATGCAAACAATTGTGTATTGCATCTGGGTTTTTTTTTTGCACTTTCTACCCTACATTCCACAATGTAAATGACTCCAATTATATGGTACCATTAATAAATGTTGTAATGTAGTGTCAACTAACACTGGCATTCTACAATGCACATTTATTCTTCTTACATGTACCTACAGCTAATGATTTACCTACACACACGTCCAGGCAGTGTGTTTAGGAAGTAACAGCAACTGAATGCAAGATATTCCATTTTATCACATAATAACAAAGCTAAATTGCTATAACGCTTTTGGTTACGCCTGGGGTTAATCTGTATTTATGATCTCCTTTCTTGTATTATCTTTGACTACAGGAAGTTGCATGATTTTCACAAAGTGGCTCGTTTATTAAGGTGCTTGTGTCAATTCAAGTGCCTTGCATAAAATTTCAAGTTGAGCCCGTTTTGGTGAATAAGGTGCAAAGAGCACATCAGGACACATGTACTTTACATTCACAAGTGCCGTTATGGTTCCCACACTTTTCCCACAGTAAGTTGTAGGTAACACCATTTTTATTAAAAGTATTAGTGTCAAATTGCACCTCTTGCACTAATGTATGGTTGTGCTCAGCACCATTCAGTCCTTCCTGCCTCATGTTCCAAATTGATCGCAGCTGTTCCTATAGACAGAAGGCAACCTTGGAGTTAATGTCACCTCTGGACCAGGCTCCAGTGTTCCCTCAGCACTTTGTGTCAATCACCAGAGTTCAGCTGCACTAAAAGAATAGGACACTTGCATGCTGAACACCAGAAATGACCCAGGATGGACTTTATTAATATTCAGGACAACTGTGTCCAGTTTGCAATGAAGCACACATGCAGTTGCAATAAATAAAATAATAAAATGGCAGTGTCGGACTGGAGGTCTAGGGCCCACGGGATTGCTGTGTCAGGAGTCCCCACACCACCCTCTGCACAAATCTTTTTTCCTTAGGGTTAGGGTTTGGGTTGGCTGAGCTCAGAAGGGCTGGGGTCCACTGTTTTTTTCCAGGTGTTGACCCTGCAAAATGGACATGACTGTGGTGCACACAGCACAACTGCATCAAGATCGTCACCCCTTTGCAACCTCATTAACACCAGAATTCTGCGGGGAAAAAGCTGCCTTGTGGGGAAAAAACATGCTAATTGCACTTGCAATTGCACTTTGCTCATTGCACTTATGGACGTACATGTGGCCTATAGACATAAAGAAGCTCTGGAATGCACACCTTACATCTTATATGTTGTGTGATGACACCTTTATGAATTCAAATTGCATTTCTCCCAACTATCCTGTTCGTGAAAAAAAAATCAGATTTTTTCCTGCAAAGCAAGTTTTCTAGAAAATGTAATAATAAGGGGCCAATTTATTAACTTTGAGTGAAGGAATAGAAGAAAAAATACTTCGAAGTGTTTTTTTGGCTACTTCGACCATCGAATGGGCTACTTCGACCTTCGACTTCGAATTTGAAGTAAAAATCGTTCGACTATTCGACCATTCGACCATTCCATAGTTGAAGTACTGTCTCTTTAAGAATATACTTTGACCCCCTAGTTCACCACCTAAAAGCTACCGAACCCAATGTTAGCCTATTGGGAAGGTCCCCATAGGCTTGGCTATGTTTTTTTGGTCGAAGGATAATCGTTCGATCGTTGGATTAAATCCTTCGAATCGTTCGATTATTCCTTCAATCGTTCAATCAAACTATTTGCGCAAAATCCTTCGATATTCGAAGTCGAAAGGATTTTCATTCCCAGTCGAATATCGAGGGTTAATTAACCTTCGATATTCGACCCTTGATGAATTTGCCCCTTAGTGTTGCTTTGAGTCCCAATGATTTTTTGACGTGTGCTGATTTTCTTCAATTCCCCAAAGTTTTCAGAGTTTTCAGGCAAAAAGCGTAAGAAATCAGAGTTTTCGGGTTAAAAATCCAAAAAAAATAATAAAAATCAGATTTTTATTTCCAACAAAGCAAGTAGAAATGTTGAGAAAAATCGCACTTTGATAAATAACCCCCCTACTGTTTGGCTACAGTGCAGTTTTGGCAAAGCAGAAAAGCACAGAATCCTCCCCAACAGCACAAAGCCTAACCAGCTGCTAGTGAAGAATAAGGTGAATAGACTCAATTCCCTTGTTCCAAGGCCAATGATTTTATGTGTAAATAAGAAACATACTATAGGACAGTGCTGTCCAACTTCTATGGTACCGAGGGTCGATAACGGAAGCCAGTGTTTGCCCCTCCCTGTTTTTAGACCACACCCATGTTACCGCAAGACCATGTCCACATTAATAGCACACCAAAAAAACAAATGGTTGGTGCTCTGATCAGGGCCGGAACTAGGGGTAGGCAGAGTAGGTAGCTGTCTAGGGCGCCATCATTGAGGGGCGCACTTTTAAGGGGATTTTTTTTCGTTTTTTTCAAGCGTTTATTTAATAATTTGTTTCAGTAATCATGGTCACCCATTTGAGTGGAATCCATTGCCTTCCCCTTCTCCCTCTTGCCGGCAAGTAACAGCTCCTTCTGTGCGGTGCACCACAACATGGCGCGTCAATGACGCCACTAATGTGTTGGATCCCAAAAATTGGAGTGCTATTCCAGGTCTGTATCACCGGATTGGTGTCAGGTGCCTTAAGGTATCGGGCCCAATACTGCCCAAAGCCCAAAATTGTATATCACAAAGCAAGAGACCTGTGGAACAACTGTTGCAATTGATTAAGTGATCAGTATTTATTCAGCTCACAAACAAAGCGGCAACGTTTCGGGCCTCCACTGGGCCCTTTATCAAGCCTATTGGTGTAAAGCATGTGACTAATGTGTTGGATGACAGAGAGAGACAGAGAGCTGGGGGGCTGCTTGGTGTGACTCTCACTGCTCTCAGCCTTGCACAGTTGCACCGAACTGAAGACTTTCTTTCTATTACTGTAAAGTGTGAAGCTTTTTGCAAGCACAGCCAGGTACAGATTTGGGGGCCATATGTTTGCTGTTGCTGCTGGGCTGGGCACTGGCACAGGTACATAAATACTTGGGGACAATATGATGTGATGAGATTTATTTTTGGCTGCAGCTGACACAGGTAAAGATTGGGGACAATATGATGGCTGCTGGAGGGCTGTATGATGGATGGCTGCTGAGCTTGCTGGTACAGGTACAGGGGGCAGTAATATAAATGAAAAAATGTTGTACACTTTCTTGCTCTCTTTATTTAAAAACCATCATGGTAAGGAGGGAAATGGTAATGCAGGACAGGGGGGTGAAGCTCTTGCCTAGGGAGCCAAACTACCTTGTGCCTGCCCTGGCAAGGATGTCACTCATATGTGAAAAAAGCTAAGTCATATTTAGACATACCCATAAATCCATATGCCTCCTCCTCCCCTGTGTATAATACAGTACCCCAGCATATAATTAAACACCTTAGGGGCCACTAACAATAATTTTCAAATGCTAACAAACCCCCAGAACAAATACCAAAGTATGACACACACACAGGGAGCATAGGGAAGGCAGAACAGAGCAGGAGACAGGAAAATCAGGACCAGTCTAATATGTACTACATACAGTCACACAGTGCTGGTGCCCCATTAGCATTTTGAATAAAGTGTGAACAGGTGAACAATGTGGCAGTTTCAGTCTGGGTCTCAGGTGTGAACAGTACAGGGGTTTATGGATGTGAACCATAGAGGAGTCACAAGTGTGAACAATACAGGGGGATCACATGTGTGAACAATACAGGGGATTATGCAGGGGTCAGTCAATCTCTGTAGTGATACCTTTTAAATTTTACATATGATAAGAAGACAAAGCAGGCAGACTTTGATGTGAAGGGCCACATAAGGGGGGTCGCGGGCCGCCAGTTGGACAGCCCTGCTGTAGGATATGCTAGTTCTCCTTTCAGACAGTGGGCCAGATTCAATTCAGTGAGAAAAAGTTATCTCGCGGTTTATCAGGTGAAAACTTGTGGATGAGATTCAATTTGAGGAGAATTCAGTTCCAGTATTTTCTCGTAAATTTCAATAGAGTTTTCATGTGATAAACATTGAGATAACTTTTTCTGAATTGAATTGCATTTCAAGTTGAATCTCTTCCATGACTTTTCACATAACAAACCTTTTTCTCACTGAATTGAATCTGGGCCAATATCTGTAAAGGACAAAGTTCAATCAGAATCAAATACCAAGGCGTTTCACAATAACTGAAACCAGTCATTTTACACTGATGCCAAGGCGAGGTTATAAAAAGACATGGTTAAACATTGCTTTTTCACTTTTTCTACTTGACTACGCTGCTATTTACAAGGAAACTAAAGGATGTGTGAATAGAGTGAAACAAAGAAGGGTTGACTCTCACAGTTGCAGCCAAAATATGGCTCCACCCTCCTTCCTCTTACCATATGAACGTGCCCTATCCTGTCTCCCCATTGACATCTTTTTTATACATTTGATTAATTACATATAATAATGTCATATAGTAATGTATTATAGGCTTATTGGGAAAATGGAATATAGTATATGTATTTGTGTTATAGAGTGTATTACAGGTATGCAATTCATTATCTGGAAACCCATTATCCAGAAAGCTCCGAATTACGGACTGGCCGTCACCCATAGACTTCATTTTATCCGAATAATCCAAATTTTTTAAAAAAAAGGATTTCCTTTTTCTCTGTAATAATAAAACAGTACCTTGTACTTGATCCAAACTAAGATATAATTCATCCTTATTGGAAGCAAAACCATCTTATTTAATTCAAATTTGAAAATCTGAAAATCCGACATGTATATAAGTCAATGGGAAAAGTCCCCTATGCTATTTGAAAGTTTATGTGGTCTGTGCTGGCATTAGCCTGGAAATCCGACTATTTTGGACTTTTTGGGAAAAAGCACAAAAAATCGAGCAATTCGTTAAAAAGAAATCTGAAAAACTCATACAATTCAGATTTTTGCTTGATTTTATCAAGTTTTTTCAGATCCCATTAAATATGGCTTTTTTAATAATAAATAAGGTCAAATTAGGGACTCTAACTTGGCCGGACTTAAAATACTCTGAAAATTTTGGATTTTGATAAATAAGGCCCTTAATGTTTACATGATTTTCTAGTAGACTATGACGATGCAAATTATGGAAAGATCCATTATCCTGGAAATCCTGGAATCCCGAGCATTCTGAATAACAGGTCCTATACCTGTATAAGCTAAAACTGGAAACGTTTGTACATACATTCATTCATATTTTACTTCATATTACTGTGTAAAGAGCAATAAGCTCAAACATTGCAGCAACTATATGATTTCTGCAATAGATGCTTATTTCCTAATGCCTGACCAGCGAGTGCACCCACAAATCCAAGCAATTGTTATTGAAATAAATGGGGAGATATTCTCAATGTTTCATTACCTGCTGCCAAGCTGGAAATAGAAGTGTCACAGTTGCCTAAAATAGGAAGATTAGTGTGTATTTTTGGCATACTGATATTGCACTATAATCAAACAAGGGCCATGGCACTGTCTCAGCTTCTTGGAAAAAAACACATATGTTATGTTTTGGTAGGCGAGGATGAGTAGAGTAAAACAGTGCTTTATTAGCAGGTTCATGCAGCCATTACACGACAGTAACTTCCAACTCTATCACTCTTAAGCAGTATAGAAAGTACTATGTGTACACAGTATAAGTCTTGTGCACAGTGACACCTACAGGCCCTTTGTATAAACACCACAACATGTAATGTCTCCAGTGATGATCAAATGAACAGGGAATAAAGAGCTCTATTTCAGTAACCTTGTATTATTTCACTTGCACAACATGCCCCAAAATTTCAGTGGGTAATTTGCACAGTTCCCACTGCTCCCTCCACTCCTTCTCTACGTGGAGCACTGGGGATTAGGGGTAAGGTGCCAAGCATTGTCTATGGGGGGTGTCTAGCAGCGATCGGAGGGTAACAGCAAATAAGGGTGCAGTGTGTGTGTGTGTGTGGAGGGGGGGTCTTTGGGCAGCAGTGGGCACCCATAGCATTCAACCTAGCTCAGCACTGGGGACTGGCGTTCATATTTGTTTGCTTGTACCCAAATCCTAAAAAAAAAATGGGCATTATATATTTATTATGTTACGACATGATCTATTCCTGCAGGAGCATCTGGTGCCAAAGCAGCACGTTCAGCCATACATGGAGGGGTTATTTACTAAAACTCGTTTTTTTCTGGTTGATATTTTTGGGGCAAAAACTCAAATAATTTGAGGGGAAAAAATCTTGAATTTTTCCCGATTTATCATATCCCGGAGCTGCTAAAAGTCCATATCCAAAAATCCACCATCTCTAATGTGTCAAGGTCATGTAAAAGTCAATGGCAGATTTTTAAAGATAAATTATGTTCTGTGCTGGGTTTCATTAAATAATCGGAAAAATCTGGGTTTTTCGAGCAATAACCCAGAAAAATTGAGTGGCTCGGGTGTCATATCTGAAAAATTCATACAATTCGAGTTTTCTCTCTCTTTAATCGATTTTTTTCCCGACCTGACTTTTTCCAGTTTTTTTATTGATCGAGCTTGGTTTAATAAAAATATGAGATAAATTCGAGTTTTAGTAAATGACCCCCCTACATCCTTTGGTGCGAGCATATGTAAATACTTTCAGAAAATGATTTTATTGATTTCATCTTTGTTTTGTACCGTTGTTGTTGTGTACTGATGAAAAGGAAAATGAAGAACTGTTTAACTAAAGATTAATGTAAATCCTTAGATCAACATCTTATACTCACATTCTGTATTCGCTTTGTTCTGTTTCCTCTAGACATTATTTACTGAGGCAGGACCCTTACTTCTGCCTGACAGGTACAAGTGATAGTATAGGAGGTTTAATACCAATGCATGTGTAGAATTTGAACCAATAATTCAACAATAATTGGATGGTTCAGATTCAATAAATTAACAAAAAAGTATTTCTGAGCTGCCTGGAGCCTTGGCTTAATATGAGACATAAATATCCAATTTTCAATTAAAAAAAGCTCCCATGGAAACATTGCTTATATTTAGCCTAGGAAAACAAAGATTTAAGATGTTGAAATTTTACATTCAAGTGTTTTGCTCATAATAAATCTTGAACATTCAATTTTCAGAAACTCAAACAAACAGAAGCCCAAAAATATTAAAAATCTTAATTTGAATATTGATAAAACTGATTGGCCGATGGTTCAAACTCCTCTAAATATGTGTCTGGGACCCCTTATAATTTGCAATTCTCATTTTCTTTAGCAAAATCGAATTTATACTTGGAGAACTGTCAAAGTGTGTAAAGGATGAATATCTCTCTTGTGTTGTCTGATTTCATAGGGTATAAATTGTTCAACCTGCTCCCCAGTATACTGGGCTTGGGTAAAAAAATGTATTCTGCCTATTATAGAAAAGTCTAAAAATTGTTTTTATTGTTGCACTAATGATAATAATAGGCAGAACACATATTCCGTGGCCACAGATGTTCTGGTTTTTGTTGGCAAATCGGGGTGAAAAACAACAGACCTCTTCCTTTTAGCACAATTTATTAACAGGGTACAATGAACCCTCACCCCTGTAAATTGAAGTTAAAAATCCCACATTTTACCCCTAAAGCCTGGTTATTTTGCTTGGTGCTTTTGTGGACAATTTACTTTCGTTTGGGTTGTGCTCTCCCCATCTCATAAATCCTGCTCCCCAACTTTAATGATCCCTTACTCCTCCTACTTCACAGATAATAAAATGGGAAATGGTTGTTACCAAGCAAAGAATGTTACAAAGGGCGGGGTATGACTTTGTTGCACTATGTGCATGCTTTCTGCATTTTTATATTTATTATAAACATAACAATGCAGATAAGCCAATTAACAAGCACCGCTTCATATTTTATAGGCCCTAAAAATAAACCAATCCTTCACTTCTCGAAAGGTCATGGTTTTAGTATTTTTAAGTGTGAAACATACGGCGTGTGAGGTCAATGTGATTTTATTTTGCTCAGAATTAAATATAAAATGTACGTTTACATGTCACTATACACACAGAGATTTCAGGAAAAAAACACAAATGGTTAAAGAGAAACAACTCGTGATTCTGTGGAAATAGAGAATAATCTCATTGACCCCTGCTGCTGATTTACTCCACCATGTGAAAAACCTGAGGGAATAATGTAACAAAAGTTGCACAGTTTACACCAGGCGCAGGAGCTTGCGCTTAGTGAGTGCTTGGTGTAAGGGTTAATGAGAATTTGGAGAAAATGTAGGAGAAACTCTTCACTTCCTTAACGGTAGGACTACACGGATGTTTTTGGCGCGATCCGACGTGCTGAGTCAAAACGTCGTCGTCGGATGCAACAGAAATAAGGTAAGAGATAGAAATGTTGCATGAAGTTGCAGCGTTGATCCGACGCGACTGTCGGATGCAGAAGCAGAGTGCAGCGACTGCATTCGACAGTCGTGTCGTGTCGGATCAACGCTGCGACACCATCAGACAATGCATTCACTTACCTTATTTCTGTCGCATTCGATTTGACGCCGGCGTTTTGTCACATCGCGTCGGATCGCGCTGAAAACGTCTGTGTAGTCCGACCCTAATAGGGAATCTGTGCAGGCTTCCACATGTGTTTATGTTTAACCTCTGACCTAGGCTCTTTCTAAGGTATAAATATTCAAGTGTAGGTTATATACAAATTTACCAATCAGAATTACCATCTATCCAATGATTTTAAAATATGTTAATTTGGAACTTTCTGAAATTAGTATAACTACGTCCTTTTTACATTGCTGGCAGAGAATAAATCTTCTCTGAGAGAGTTTTCTTTTATGGAAAGAGTTGTGGTTTCTTTAAGAGACTTACTTTTACACTGGTCACAACACAAATCACAAGGAAAGCCTAGCACTACTGTCACAGTAAACATACGATAATAAAGATTTCTGCACTGATGACAAAATCCTCACTATAAACTTAAGACGCTTTTAGGCATTGCACACCCAATTGTGTTTATTTTGACACGCTGGACACAACTGCTTCTTTTGGTCACTATGGTTCTGGAATTGTGGGTAGAAAGCTGTGTTGTAGGTAAATAACATAATGTGCATCCGAAATTGTACTTTTTACACTGCATTTTGCAGGTTGCAGTGCATGCTCCAAAGATTTTTATGGGGGACGAGGTGTCATGTTGTTATGCAGCAGCTCCAGTGCTGCACCTAAAGGTCAGGGTGCACAAGGTTAGGGCCTGTCCCCAATAACCCAAAACACCCAACCAACCCTCATTTGTCACCTTGGCTTTTGCACCTTTTCCTCACGAGACAGAAGCATGTTGGTGAGATGGGAGATTGGGTTGAATTTAGGTGAAGCAGACAGAAGAGGTACATGTCGAGCACCCTCCCTAGATCCGCCCTGATCATCACTAATACATTATGTTCAGCAAGAATACAATGTTCTTTTTCATTAAGACTCTCCCTAACCACACTAATGCCGTATGGTAGGAATGCTCAAGAAAATACAATGCGATCAGCTGTTCTGTTTTGTTTTCAAAATGTCGCCTTAACCATATACATTGAATTTCTTTCTTTAGTTTTCCACTAGCTTGCTATAAAAATACAGGTGCCTGGGTACAGAGCAACATGTTTTAAAAATAATATATTCTTTAAAAGGACTACATTTCACACGTTGCAATACAAAAAGGTGCAAAAAAGTCCACACTTTGAGGTCCCAGATTTGGTCTTTAGCTCTAAACAACATTAAACATATTACCTTTAAGGGTAATGGCATACAGAGCATTATTGCACATTATGTTGCCCATTTTTCATTTTTCAAAATCTCCCCCATTACTTTCTATGTGAATCAACTGCACCAATGGGCACCTTATGAGTCCAGTGATCATTGTCTGATTCAAATAGAAATAAATAGGGGTAGACTCGAGGGGGGTTATTTACTAAACCACCAAAGCTTCAAAAAGTCAGAATCTGGAAATACAGCATTTCAAACCTGCCAAGGTCATGTAGAAGTCAATGGGAGACGTCTATTTTACATTAAACGTTACATTAAAAATTTGGGGTTTTCAGGAGAAAACTAAAAAAAAAACAAGCGGTTCAGGGGTCAAATCCAAAGAATTTGTATGATTCGGGTTTAAACTCGATTATATCAAGCTTTTTCCTGACCCAACTAATACAAATATGAGATAAAGCTGAGTTTTAGTAAAAAAAACCTCAAAGGTTCAACACAAATTTCATCATAACTGGCCCCCTGGCTGGGTTTTTTAATATGCAGAAGAGCAAACAGGCATTGCCATGCACCTCCAATCACAATCACATGACTGAAGAACAGAGAGCCGGATGTACACTGGTTAAGCAGGATTTGTTGTATTAGGTAGAACACCAACCTGTAGAAAGATTCATGTCTTGTGCCCTAAGCATGTTTTACTCTTTCTATTATTTTGGAGTATGCTGGGGGTTGTAGTTCAGCAAAATATGGGTGGAGCAATACCAACAAAACGGGAAAACAAAGATCCACCAAACGGGATTAGCAACTCGCAATCCTTCACTGAAACCAATGGAACCATCAAAAAAGCCTTGTGGTAATTGTGCAATAGAGGGAGGCAGTGCACAAAGTGCAAAAAGTGGCCAAATATCAATCTGAACTCGCCCATCCAGTGGTCAACCGATGGGTCACTGCAGGTTTCGGGTCAACCCGCACATCACTACTCTCCAAATATTGAGACCATTCCTTGTATGGCCAGCTTTAGCTTCTGGAGATCATCAATATCATCAGTTGGTTGACCATTCAGATACAATACAGGGTCCACCTATGTATGGCCTTTAGCTTCACATTGTCTTACCATCCTAATAATAAAAAGTATTTAATGGCATTTTGTTTTATTTATGCTATGTATAGTTAATCAGTTCAGTGGTTTTACAAGTGCCATAGATACATAACATTCACTAAGCAATTGAGCATTTACATTCCACGGCACACACCTTAATTGAGCCTCAGTGCAGCCCTTGTTTGTTCCTTTCTTAGCTGAAGGTGTGTCTCTTTGTTTTTACTAACGTAAAGGTAAGTAGGCTGATACTGTGAGACGAAATGCTTGGTCAGTATCAGTAATAAGACCGACATGTCAAGGGTTCTTTGTTTGTTTGTCAAAAAAAGCAAATATTTGCGTCTCAAAAAACCTCTTTGGTGAGTGTGGCGGATACATAATGGAGAATGTTTCTACACTGAGAAGTTGAAAGTATTCTGTTCAATTAGGCACTATGTAGAGATATTTACCCTCTATCTTCTTTTACAATGCATCAGTTAAAGTGTTTGCCCTGACATCTAGCTCCACAAAGTAGTAAAATTAAAACATAAAATCATATATAAAGGTACTGTATAATGTCACCCCCAGTTTCTCATTTATAAAATATTGTTCTTTATGCTGACATTGTCTTGTTCATTAATAGAAATACAGTTTTGCTGGGGACTGTTTCTTTATCTTGCCATTGCTAAGGGATCAAAGTTCTGTAATGATGTAAACCATGGGTCTCGGACCTCTTTGGTCTGAATGTTTTACCATTGCAAGAGAGTTGTCCAATTGACATGTGTGCTTTATTCTTTTGCTACAACTGCACAGCAATGAGTGATGCAGTCTACTGAGGGAACCCAACTACCTGCAGGTTCAGAGGTGAGAGGTGGAGGTAGCTTCAGGGTTCTCCTGCTTTATTAGGTACAATTGCACTCAATTCAGAAAAGAAGGAATGAAAGATGAAGTTCAACTGTATGGAAGTACAAGGAGGATGCATGCAGGGCCGGAACTAGGGGTAGGCAGAAGAGGCACCAGCCTAGGGCGCAACGAAAGGGGGGCACTGGGCAGGTATCTGTCTTCTGCTTACCCCTAGTCCATGTTCGGTGCTTTCCCCTTCTTCTTTATTCCCTTCCAGCGCTCTCCCCTCCCATTCTGCTTTTTCCCATTCCTCTCCCTCACCTCTGCCGATCTCCCCTCCCCTCCCTCTCAATTCCAGAGCTCTTCCCTTCGGTTTTTTCCCCTCCCTCTGCCCTCCCCTCCATCGTTCTGCGCATGTTTGCGCACACTGCATTGGGGGGGTGCACAGAGGGGAGCGTGCGCATGCATGTGAGCACAAAGAGGAGCGTGGTAGCCAGCTGGGTCGCCTAGGGCGCCCAGTCAGCTTGGCCCGGCACTGGAAGCATGTATCTTTAATGAATGGGATTTTTTGTGCAAATGACTGCAGGGAAATTTGTGCAACCACAACTGCTTTTGCAGTCATAGATGATTTATTCTTTACAGTTTCTTTTAGATATTTAATGCTACATTTGTGAAGTTCCTTAAAGGGGATAGTTTCTGAAAGAAAATATAAAATACAGAAACATTTATACCGTAATAGTTGGCCTGTTAAAGAATCCTATGATATTAGCAAAAACTGTCAATATTTTCAGGTTCTAAGTGTAATGGAAATAAGTCTGGTGATAGCATGCCTTTAGTTTGTGTACTTTAGTATTTGCAGCATTTATATATATATATATATATATATATATATATATATATATATACATATATAGTTCAATAGGAAACACCTGCACTCTGTCCTCTGTAGTTCTTTGCCGGGTGCTTGGTCAAAAAAGACATGTATCAATTAAAGATGGACCAGCACTCCGTTTTCTTTATCAAAAGTGTTTATTCAATACACTGTGCATCCAACGTTTCGGCCCGCATTGGGGCCTTTATCAAGGATAAAGGCCCCAATGCGGGCCGAAACGTTGGATGCACAGTGTATTGAATAAACACTTTTGATAAAGAAAACGGAGTGCTGGTCCATCTTTAATTGATATATACATATATATATATATATATATATATATATATATATATATATATATATATATATATATATATATATATACACACTTCAATTTGGGTGAATATCTGCAGGACTAAACATTCCATTTTAAAGGGAACCTGTCACCCAGACATAGAAAGCTGTATAATCCAAGTCTTTTGGAAATTAAACATGAAACCCATATTTTTTTATTTAAATATTCATACCATGCATTTAAATATCTGAGCTGTCAATCATATTTAACTTCCCCACATCTATGCTTTAGGCATAAAGGGAAGGGCAGGCAATTACTAAATTGCTAATTACAAACTAATTACATTACATCATATGATATCTTCTAGTTTGGAAAAAGATACTTTTGCTTCTTAAATAACCTGGATGTCAACATTTGAGAAAAGTGATAATTATATCTCCCAGCTTCGGCAACTTATTCTTAAGAGTTAAGCGTTCTGGGACGTGTAGTGTAGCAACATCAGAAATGGATTCTTAAAGCAGTATTACTTGATACAATTATTAAGCTCTTAAGGATCAGTGGACCAAGAGGATCTACATTGAGAATACTGACTGCTAATGGTACATGTGGCACTCTGTTCTTTGTGTAGTCAATCACCATCTGTCCCTCAAAACCCCAATCATCATTTGTTGTCCAATACCCTATCCATCAGCACATTCTGCTTGCCACCAAAATCTTTCCTGCACCACACACACCCCAAATCTTCAGCACCTTCAACATTTTAATCCATAGGCATCTCCCCTTCTTCCCTTTATTAACCTATTTCATAGTTCAGTTTTAGAGAATGTATACACCCCTCTTTAAGGGCTCTCTTACTCTTGTGGCACAAGAAAAACATGTGATGATAAATAATACAGTTAAGCCAATATGATAATATTCTATGATAAGTCACTCTAAACACCCATACACCTTACCCTTAGATGAGATGGTTGGTGGGTCTTTTCTGGGAGTCCTGGACCACAAATGAAGCTAGCCATAAACACAAAGATATAGTCGCACAAAATTATTTTGTACGATTTTCGGATGGTGTTTGGATCGTCCCGACATGTTTCGTTCCATGGCGATCAGTCATTTAGTTGATCAGACAGGTTAGAAAATTTCTGTTGGCTAACCATAATATCTCTGAATGTGTTGCCTAAATTTTCTAATATGTTCTTTACTACTGTATTCAATCTGAATGGTTAGTTGTAGGTCGGAAGATTGCATATTATGACCTTTTATACGATATGAGGCTTAATCTGCATGTCTATGGCCAACTTTAGCCTCTAACTTGTCTGTACTTTGTTGTGTTGCTGAAGTTTGCAGGTTCTCTATCTGCCTCACTGCAGCAAGTTTCATGGCCACAAAAGGGAATATAGAGTACAGAAATGACTACAATAATGTAAACAAGTAATCACAAAAATGTATTCTATGGTGATCAATGCATAGAGCGTCCATCCGGCTGGTTATTTACAGGCAAGGTAAAACAACTGGCAAGGCTGGGCCAGTATTACAAATTTACCTGCAATGTAGTTGCTGGTCCTGGCCTACACACTTAAGCTGGCCATAGGCGCAAAGATCTCATTGTACGAATCGAGGAATCGTACGATTTTTGGAACGTGTGTGGAGATTCCCGACATTTTTCATCCGGCGGAGATCGGTCGTTTGGTCGATCTGACAGGTTAGAAAATTTCTGTCGCCTGCCGATAATATGTCTGCATGTATTGCCGGTTGTACGATTTTCAGTGGGAGACTGTCACTAGCTTTGTCTATCGTACGATTGGGGCAGAACATGAGCTGATCTGTTCTTTAACTACTTTATTTGGTTGGAATGGTAAGACTTTGATCTGAATGGTTAGTGGCAGGTCGGGAGATGGGAAAGTCCGATTGTACATTGATTCATACGATCGGATCTTTGCATCTGTGGCCAGCTTTAAGCCCCCAATCTCACTTTTGCTCTTCTCTGACTTGACTTGTCCCTGATGTCATAGATCCACCCTTTCATCTGCACCATCCCCCCTTGCAACATGAACCTGCCCCTTACACAATGGACTGCGCCGTTACATCACGGACCATTTCTTTGCCGTCCCCCAGTCAGCCTGTAAGGATATTTTTAAAACATGCATTTATAGTTTAGCAAGGGTCTGACAGTGGCAGAACCTTTCAGTCTCCTATGTTGGAATGGGGGTGACTTGCCCATTACTGGTCTGGGATGGACATTCTAATAAAGCCATGGACGACCTTAACTCTTCATTTAGAAACCTCTGGGGAAGCCAGTGAATGAGTGATAAAGGGTGAAAAAGCACAACACTTAGTAATTACAAAGTTGGCTACATCCCTTGTCTGCCCCTCACTAATAAAGTGCTGACTAAATACAGCCAGAGCATTGTAAATGAGCCCATTGGTCTCTGTGTCCTTCATTATTCAAAAGGTTAGGTTTATTAGATGAGGAGAGAATCCGTGTTTGCATCCCTACAGTCCTACATGCACCAAATGTGGCAAATTGTACAAAATCAAACTAAGACAGACCCTTGCATAAACGTCATTGCCATAGTGCTGTGCTATACTTTGACTCTTAATAAATACAGAATATACAGCAGATATAACATAAACTCAGTCAAACCTCTTTCCCAAGATAATTTATTTTAAAGGTTTTAGCATCTCCTGTTTTTCTTGTATTCTTTGGCAATTATGGAGCACAAGCAGCACAATACAGGGTTTATACAAAGAAACACACTCAGGAATAGACATAATAATATATATATACAGAGGGAGGGGAGTCTTATTGTAGAGGATGTTTTGCAAACCAGCTCTGTCTTTTCTCAACTAAAGTTTTTTTTAGGACAATGACAGAGCAGTTTGGTGACAATGTTTCACACAACCAAAAATATCTATTTTACGTCTGGATGAGTGTGAATTTACATTCACAAAAAGGTGGGGTGATGAGTCTGAGTCTCAAATTTTTCTGTAGAAAGCATAACAGCTCCGTATTTGGTGCAGAGGCTGCTGGTGGTGGAAGTGTTCTGTGAAGAGCTCTTCAGAATAAATAACAGAAGATACAAATTCTGCAATGTCATCAGGAACAGCAGCGCCTGTCTATAGCAACCCCTTACCATCAGGTTGTGGAACCCTCCGCAGTTTTCCAGATGTACTCATGATATGTGAATTTGTAAGTAGAAGTAGTGTTGTGTGCAATCAAGAGATCTCTCTCTCTCTCTCTCTCTCTCTCTCTCTCTCTCTCTCTCTCTCTCTCTCTCTCTTTATTTTTGTGAATATTTCATAAATTTGCAGTGATGCATTGTATTGTATGAGCTTTATCTACAGATGGAGCACTGGCTATCCCAAATATTTCTTGGTAGATTCCAGGTGGTCTTCTGGGCTACGTTTCCTCTGATTAATTTGATTGAGTAACTTAAAATAATATGGGACTAACTCATCTCAAAAGAGTTCAACATATTTTAAACCAGTTAATTAAAATAATGTCTGGGAATGGAGTTTTTATAAAATAATGTCTGGGAATGGAGTTTTTTTCCATCCATAAGGATGGAATAGGCAGAGCTCCACATGCATAAAGATGTGTAAAATATTTGCAAATACTTGACAGGTTTTAGAAAAACATAAGCTGAAATAAACCCCATAGGCAAATCTCTAGAAAGAATCTGTGATTTATCTTGACAGGTCAGGTATCTGTGATATTCAACCAACATATTTGCCTGTCTTTGAGGCATTACCTAGAATTTCCCTTACAAAACACTGTGATGTGTAGAGCTCATTTATCAACAGAAATCTGCCAAAGGCCAGTAATATGAAACCAAGATAACAAAGAATGGGGACACACTGTAAACTGTGCAATTTATGGGTGGTGCTTGGCAAAAGACCAATATAGGTCTGACATGTCTCCATCCATGCTTCCATGTTTGGGAGCCAATAGTACCAGCTATAAACTGAATAAGGACAGAGTGCAGGAATCTAAATTGTATATAGAATAAAACTAAGGAAAAACTAAGGAAGGAGGTCCTGTAGAACTTACAATCTAATTGGGTGAGTAACTTACAGACACAAAGATACGGGCAATGAGTGGTACAATTTACAGTGGCTGAAGCATTGCCTCTTAGGTTTGTAGGTGCATAATGTAGGTCAGATGGCATTCTAGTGAAGCAGCAAGAGGGAAAGATTTAAGGCAGGAAATAGTAGGGGAAGTTGGTGGCAAGACCAGGCAGTGGCTCTGAGAGAAAAGGTGTCAGCCTGGAATTTATGGAGACTCGTGGATTCCGTCCTATCAAATACAGAATATATGTAAAGTAACAAAGGAACAAGTATAGAATATTGGGGATATTGGTTCTGAGGCCACAGACAGATTTCTGATTTAAACATTGGAATTTTAGCTCTTTAAGTTACTAGCGGTGGGTTTTTGCCACATTTAAAAAACTAAAATTAGAAAGTGGCCATGGTTATGACATCCATATTTGTTTGTCCACTGCTAGAGTTCAAGTTTTTGTTAGGGCAAAATTATAAGATGATGTTGAGCAAAGCAAATCATTTAGATTTGTTGTTTAAGCAACAAGAGCAACAAGGATAAGTGGCATAGCGAGTGAGAATATTTACTTTGTAGAGATAATGATATTTAATGGGTAGGGGAAAAAGTAGCACCGTGCAGATAAGCAAAACAAACACGAGTAAATTGGAGATTGTTTGCAGTTTTGGAACAGGCAACTTTTAAATCCTTCTGTAGTACAGGTATGGGATCCGTTATCTGGAAACCCGTTATCCAGAAGGCTCCAAATTACGGAAAGGCTGTCTCCCATATTCTCCATTATAATCAAATAATGCCGATTTTTAAAAATGATTTTCTTTTTCTCTGTTATAATAAAACAGTAGCTTGTACTTGATCCAAACTAAGATATAATTAATCCTTATTGGAGGCAACACCAGCCTATTGGGTTTATTTAATCTTTGAATTATTTTGTCATAGATTTAAGGGATGAGGATCCAAATTATGGAAAGATCCGATATCTGGGAAAACCTCAGGTCCCAAGCATTCGGGATAACAGGTCCCATACCTGTACTGTATATATTCCAAGGTAGTACTGTTTGAGCAGCTTAGACTTGCAAGAGAATAATATTTTCTACAGTGTAATCACTTTATATATTTTGTTGGATACCAGGCTCCTCTGTCATTGCTAGTGATGGGCAAATTTATTTGCCAGGCGCGAATTTGCGACGAATTCCCATGATTCGTTGCCGGCGAATAGATTTGCCAAACCGCCGCAACAATTTGCCAGTGAAAATTCTCCGGCATAAAAAAAATGGTAGCCGGCGCATCTTTGCCAGCAAATTTGCGCCGGCGTCAAAAAAACAGATGCCGTTTCGCAAATTTTTCGCCGTTTCGCAAATTTCCAGCGAATTTTTCGGCGAAACGAAACTCCCCAAATTCACCCTTCACTAGTCATTGCATCTCCTTGTAATTTTCAGAGGTATTTATGGGGATAATGTTCAAGTTGCAATACTACTGGAGAGAGTATAAATAATTATGCAACAATTTTAGGCAGTGAAAAAATACTCATTGTAGGGCCAAAGCCCAGAAAGGGAAACCCCGGACAGTGCATGCTGTCCGAAGGATACATGACAGGGGCCGAACAAAGCTGACTGGCAGGGGATTAGTTGTGGGTTTAGTGATGTAGTTGGGGGGTGGAGTTTAAGGGGACTTATAGCACTAACTGTTAAAGGGGAAGGAAACCTAGGTGGCGCAAAAACCCTCCCCCCCTCCCGTGTGTTGCCCACCCTCCCCCCTGGCCTACCCGTCCTGCTGGGCAAATGCCCCTAACTTGTTACTTACCCTTCTGCGCAGGTCCAGTCCAGGGAGTTCACAGACGACATCTTCTTTCACGCGATCTTCTTCCTGCTTTGAACGGCATTGTGGCGCATGTGCAGTAGTAGCATTTCGCCGGTACGGATCTACGAAAGTCACAAAGTACTTTTGGCGCATGCGCAGTAGATCGTACCGGCGAAATGCTCCTTCTGCTCATGAGCCGTTCAAAGCAGGAAGAAGATCGCGTGGAAGAAGATGTCGTCTGCAGGACGGGTAGGTCAGGGGGGAGGAGGGAGGGTGGGCAACACACGGGAGGGGGGGAGGGTTTTTGCGCCACCTAGGTTTCCTTCCCCTTTAAGGAGGGCATCCATTTTGGTAAGAAAAAAGGAGTCCCACCCTCCCTCCCTTGAATTAACCCTTTGTGCTAGTTGTCACAATTGTGGCCTGGGTTAGTGGGGCACAGGCTAAGTTGACGTGGAATGGTGAGTATTGGATTGACTAACCAGGATGTGATTAGAGGGGATAGCCCGTTGTCACAGCCGGGCAGCGGGTCCCTGGCAATGGGGAGAGTTAATTGAGAAGCTGGAGTTTTTACCAAGTACTAAGTTGGTTAATGGAACTTGGTTGGTGGTGTTCCTCTCTAAGAGCGTTGATCTCTGGGAGGGTATGTTGTATTGGGGGTAGCATGCAGTCCTGCGTACCCATCATGCTAGAAGGCACAAGCGGCTGGTGGCTGGTACGATTGCATGCACCTAATTGGGTCCATTGCCAGGGGCCTTGCAGAGGATTATAAGTTAATGGTACATCACTGTTCATATTTATATGTTTACAATAGTGTCGGACTGGGACACCAGGGGCCCACCAAAAACCCTTAGACCAGGGGCCCACTCTAAGTATTATTTTCTTCCTCTCCGTCCTCACTCAACCTCTATTCTCCTATTCTCTTTTCTTTACATGCTATAATCTATTTTTCCATCTATTTAGCCTCTTTATTCTCATAGAAATAGACAATGACCATGAAATAGGCCAAATGTTTAGAAGCATGAGGTTCCCTGACACCTGGGCCCACCGGGAGTTTTCCTGGTATCCAGGTGGGCCAGTCCGACACTTGTTTACAGTGTTGTTAATAAAAATTGTTATTGATATATCTGTTAACTATTGTTTAAATTATGTTTGGTGCAATAAAGCTGTGGCCAAAAAAGATTCCAACAAAATAAATGGGTGTGAGTGAGTTGGTTATTATTAGGCCAGTTTGGGGAAAACCGCAGGTATTTGTCTCTGCCCAAGGGAATAACATGGAGAAAGTAGCCCATTTACCAGGAAATGTGCAAAATGCTCAGTACAGACCACAGCACGGGTGAAATCATTTAATTTAAACCATTGAACGTATAGATAGTCTTGAAATTCTGAATGGGAATGTTTGTCTGTTGTTTATCTATGTGATGGTGAGAGTACAGTGACATAGATACTTGGGAGCAGATTTACCAAGCTCGAGTGAAGGATTCGAATGAAAAAAAAATCGAATTTCGAAGTATTTTTTTGGGTACTTTGACCATGGAATGGGTCAAATTAGATCGAATTCGATCGAATCGAATGATTCGATGATTCAAAGTAAAAATTGTTAGACTATTCGACCAGACGAAGTACTGTCTCTATAAAAAATACTTTGACTACATACTTCGCCACTTTAAGGGGCCGATTCACTATAGGTCGAATATTGAGGGTTAATTAACCCTCGATATTCGACTAGGAACTAAAATCGTTCGACTTCGAATATCGAAGTCGAACGATTTAGCGCAAATCCTGCGATCGAACGATCGAAGGATTATTCCTTCGATCGAACGATTAAATCCTTCGAATCGAACGATTCGAAGGATTTTAATCCAACGATCGAAGGAATATCCTTCGATCAAAAAATCTCAGGCAAGCATATGGGGACCTTCCCCATAGGCTAACATTGACTTCGGTATGCTTTTAGCTGCCGAAGTAGGGGGTCAAAGTTTTTCTTAAAGAGACAGTACTTCGACTATCGAATGGTCGAATAGTCGAACGATTTTTAGTTTGAATCGTTCGATTCGAAGTCGAAGTAGTAGTTGAAGGTCGAAGTAGCCCATTCGATGGTCGAAGTAGCCCAAAAAACACTTCGAAATTCAAAGTTTTTTTAATTCGAATCCTTCACTCGAGCTTCATGAATCGGCCCCTAAATCTACCGAGGTGTAATGTTAGCCTATGTGGACCTTCCCCAGCACTTTTCTTAAATTTTTTTGATGAAATAAAAATCCTTCTATCGATTGCTTAAAATCGTTCGAATAGTTCGATTCTAAGGATTTTTACTTCGATCGTTCGAAGTATTTGCGCTAAATCCTTCGAATTCGATATTCGAATTCTAAGGATTTAACTTCGAGGGTCGAAATCGAGGGTTTATTAACCCTCATTTGATAAATGTGCTCCATAGTGAGAGATGGGGAAAATAATTTCAGCATGCCTATTTTCTGTAGCTTTTTAAACTTCTTAGTTTTCTCTCCCCAAACCAAACAAAGAGTATTTATTGCAGCCAACACCCAGGCCTTGCCCATCAGAAACATCTCTGCAATTAGGGTCATGGGTATCTGAAAGGATTGCTGATGTTTTTTTTTTGTTTCTCATTGTCTCCACCCTAAAAGCTGTAACAAGAACAATTCAAAAGCAATGCATTACCACATATATAAAATATTTTAAAAAAAGAAAGAAAGATGACCAAAATATTGTGCTTTTTAAACAGCTTGGTATCGAGGTTATGGTATTCTGTTAAAGTGTCGTCCTATTTCACTTTCTGTATTAATCATTTGGTAATTACACTTGTGGTTTAATCACTTCTTTTTCTCTAGTACTAAAGGTGAAGTTCACCTTATATTTACTTTTAGTATGATGTAGACAATGATAGTCAATTTGAAGTTGGTCTTCAATTTTTGTTTTTAGTGTTTTTTTTTTTAACATGGAGTGCTGCATCTCAAATGTATGGATCAGCACGTTGGACAAAAGAGGTCATGTCCATGGGGCTAACATAACTCAAACCTTGGTCAGCTCAGTCTATGTGCTCTTCCAAAAAATAAATCTAAATCTGCTTCAATTGGAATCTATATTAGGGGGATGCAAGTGGTGTTTATTGCCATTTAAAGACAATCACCATTCTACTTTCTTCTTCAGTGCAAATCAACTAAAAATATCAACTTCATAACTGTTCTCCTTCCCTACAACATAGATATACACTAAATCAGGTTTTAACTAATTGTTAATATGAATTCATATTTATTGATGATTGCTTTTTTGATTAAATGTTGATCAAAATACTTTTTCAGCATGGTTTTTGATCCACTGGGTTGTATTTGGGTTGTTCATTGGCTCCCAAGCCTTATGTAAGGGCAGAGGAGTATGGTAATAAGCCATATTATCTCCTTTTTTTATTTTCAGGGTCAATGAAAGCTGAAAAGAGGCAGAAGAGAAAGGTCAAATAATGTAAAAACTGTAAAAAAAAAGAATTAAAAATGCAGATCAATTAAAAAGTTTCTAAGAATAACACAAGGCGAACTATCCATTTAGTACTAGAGAAGAAGAAGCCAAAGTGATAAAACCACAAGTGTAATTAACAAATGATTAATACAGGAGGTGAAAAAGCACACTTTAACAAAATGCCATAACCCTGATAAAGACTTTCTGATGTCAGTATCTCTTTAAAATGCAAATGAAGTTAAGATAGCTTTTAGTTTAGGCGCGGGAAATAGGAAATCATGCTTTAAAAGAATAAAACGATAACCCAAAACCCATCTGAATTATTTCAAACACATATTTTGGCTCCTTTTGTTTTGCATTTAGTTTTTATATGGGTTTTAAAATAAAAGTTAGGTTTTATCACATTTATTTAGAAGAGGCCCATTTATTAAACCTCAATTTGTTTGAAGTTTTCAGAGGGGAGAACTTGAACAACAACTTAAATTTTTAGAGATTTATTATACCTGAAAGCCGCTAAAAATCCAAATCCAAAAATACGCCATCTCAAACCTGTCAAGGTCATGTAGAAGTCAATGAAGATGTCCCTGATCTGCGCTGGATAATCCAAAATTTCGGGTTTTTGTCCAATAATCGAAAAAAGTCAAGCTTTCCCAGCGAAAGTTTTCAAAGTGTCAATTGTATGATACAAATTGATGCTCAATTTTGTTGTGATGTTTTGTCGGATTTGTTTTCAGGAGAAAAATGAGATTAATTTGAGTTTTAGTAAATCAGCCCAAATTGTAGCCAGATCTGTTGTATGGCAGAAATGCAAAAAGACAATGAAGTACCAGTAGCTGTTGTCATGTATATACAGGGAGCAGCAAGTCCACAAATACATCTCTAGAATAAGGATTATAAATAGGAAAAGCCTCATACACCCAGGGGGAGATTACAAAATAAAAAAATGCAAAAACATTGCTGGGTGCAGACAGGGAGCTACAGCTGCATATAGTAACATCAGTAGAAGTGTTTAAGCATTGCACACAAAATTCCTTCATTAAATAGTTTCCTTTAATAAACAATTCCTCAGGTTTCACAGTTTGAGAAATCAGGCATATACGGTACGTATTGATAAACCGGACAAGTTTGATTTTTCTGTTAGAAGAGGACTGCATCTGTATTTTGATGTAGTTCTCATCTGAACCTCCTCTATATGATCTAAACATGTCCCCAGGCGGGGGCGCGGCCTACATGGTGTGAGGTGAGGGGTTTGCAAAAACACTTGCACAATTCACCAGAGCCCCTGACTCTAATCAACTTCACCAAGGTACGTCCACAGCAGAGAGCACAATACAGCCAGCAGCAGCCAGGAAAGGCTGGGCCCCAAAGGACATTCCTGACAATCCTAATATAGCCCAATAACCAACTCTAACTGAAGTCCTACAGGCAAGCACAAGAACAAATACTGTAGTGATTTCTAAAACAGATCAACTAAAGACAGAATTTATAATTTTAAAACATTATGTACAAAACCTTAGAGAGAGAACAGGGGAAGTGGAAAGGAGGGTCAGTGACAAGGAATACACTGAAGCACCATTTCCAGGCCGTATTACTGCAGCTGAAAAACAAATTGCCCAGTTGGAATCAAAAGTGGATGACCTTGAAAACCGCCTCTGGCGAAACAACATCCGGATACTGGGCCTACCAGAGAGAGCATAGGGGGCCAATGCTGAAAAATTTGTGGAACAATGGCTCCTTAATAAATTTGGCTTAGCAGCTTTCTCAATGTCTTTCACAGTTAAAAAAGCGCACAGGATACCAGGTAGACCCCCACCCCCCCGGAGCTCCACCAAGACTGCTCATAGCGTGACTTCTCAATTACCGAGATAGAGACGTGGCATTGTCTGAGGAGAAAGGCAGGCAAGCTCATATACGAAACCAAAGGCTGTCGATTTACCCTGACTTCTCTACTGAAGTAAGGAAACAAAGGGCTTAATTCATGGAAATAAAGGCAATATTGCGATAGAACCAAATCCCATAAGCCATGGTTTTCCCCGCTCACCTAAGGATATCTGAAGATGGGAAAACACACTTTTTTTCCTCACCAGAGGACGCCATCTCCTGGCTGGAAACAAGGCCACACAGATCACCAAGAAGGGACTGAGTTAATACAATCCTGGCCACTAAGGATTGGACTACCCCAAAGTTACGACTACACCTGATTGATCCTGGACATGGACATAAAAACTGCTTTGATCCTGTAAGGAAATGGAATAGAGCGACGCATTGGAAATATGTGTCACGGCTAACCTCGGGACAGGTAACAAATATTGTTGGAACACTTGAATAACATGGTATTGCAACTATATAGGAAGTTCATTTTGGGTACAAAACTCACTCTACTGAAGTTATGGAGTGGGTAGGGAGGGTAAAGGTTGGGCAAAGGGTCTTTTTTATGTTTATTGTGTTGTCATTATAAAGAATTTCAAAGTATGCCAGCAAGGCTACGTCAGGAAAATGGTTCTACCACATTACAGTACAGACATTTTACCTTCTTCTTAACATGGCTACAGTTACATTTATGTCCTGGAATGTCAGGGGTCTTGGTAATACCATCAAGTGAAGACAAGTCTTCGACTTTATCCACAAAATTAAAACCCAGTTCATTCTTTTGCAAGAAACTCATTTGACTGGTAGCAAAATACTAACACTAATGAAACCTTGGATAGGCTCAATGTATCACTCTCTCTACTCTAATTATTCTCGTGGGGTAACTATTTTGATATGTAAATCTTGTCCTTTTGTGATGGAACAGGTTATATCTGATAGACTGGGTAGATATGTGATTCCACATGGTTCACTATTAGGGAAAAAAATCACAGTGATAAATATTTTTACCCACCACTATTCTCAGATGGACCCCTACATGAAGTAATGGAAAAAATTCTCTCTCTTCATAACGCTAATCCTAATGGGCGATTTTAATGCAGTGTCAAACCCTGATCTAGACAAGCTACACCCCCCCAAAGTTAACAATACAGATTTGTTTAAATGGACTACACTATTTAAGTTAGTGGACTTATGGAGAGCTCGAAACCTATACTGTATGTCAAACTATATACGTGTTACTCAATAACCCACAGTAACTTTTCTAGAATTGACATGGCTCTAGGCTGTGAAGAAGTAAACAAGTACTCCTCAGCCTGCAGCTGTCCCCTGAACCTGCAGATAGGATCTGGCGGCTGAGCCCCTTCTGGGCAAAACATGAAGAACTGTATGAACCCATCCAAAATAGCATAGAGTCATTTCTACAAATGAATCATAAAGAAGTCTCCCCAGACATAACATGGGACGCATTCAAAGTGTACATAAGAGGGGAATTTATTAATAATATTAAAGCAATAACAAAAAGTCTTGCTGCAGACATGGTAACCAAATCCCAAAAAGCAAATGAAGCTGAATCCGCATATGTCAATCCCTTAACTGAACAAAATCTTAAGGAATGGCAGGATAGTCAGAGGTCCTTGTTACTTGCCCAAATAGAAATGACAAAAAAGCATGTTCTATACCAAAGAGCCAGTATTTTTGAACAAGGGGATAAAAACGGGAAATTACTAGCACTACTATCCAAAGACAGTACCACAAGCACAGTCATCCCATCAGTGACTTTGGCTGAGGGCAATATTGTCTCCACACCACAGGATATAAATAAGAGGTTTGCAAATTTCTTCTCAGACCTATACACCTCAAAGTTAAACTGTCAACAAGATGAGATTTGTGACTACCTAGAGAATTCAGACCTCCCCAAATCTGACATCCACACGTCCAATTTACTGGTGCTCTAAAATTTCAGAAAAAAGAAAATTTCACCACTCCTAGTAAATTTATTCAATGGTGTACTTAAGGGTGAACATCTTCCAGCCTCTATGAGAGAGTCACTAATTGTCTTGATCCCTAAACCAGGGAAAGACCCCCTTGAATGCTTATCCTACAGGCCTATCTCATTAATAAATTTGGATGCCAAAATTCTGGCAAAAGTGCTGGTTACTAGAATAGCTGATCACTTACATACCATTATTTCCCCTGACCAAACATATTTTATGCCTGGGCGATACACAGACATTAACTTAAGAACGCTGTATACAAACTTATCTATAAATCATGATAACCAAGGTAGTAGAGTAATCACCTCTCTACACAATGAAAAAGCCTGCGATTCAGTGAAGTGGGAGTATCTTTGGGCTACCATGAACCAGGTTGGAATTCATCCTAATTTTGTAAAATGGGTAGAAGAGTTGTACTACCTGCCGGTGGCCAGAGTAAAGACCAACACTAAAATATTCGAGGCATTCCCGATCACTAGAGGCACGAGACAGGGGTGCCCCCTGTCGCCCCTTGTTTTTGCAATTGCAATGGAACCCATGGCATGCCAAATTTAATGTTCCCTAGAAGCAGAGGGACTACAGATAGTACCCTAAAAAGAATTAATCTGTATGTATGCAGACAACACACTATTATATTTAGCCAACCCAGACCAAGCTCTTGCGCTAGAACTAGAGGTGATAAATAACCATAGCAAATACTCTGGGCTAAAAATCAACTGGTCCAAATCAGTGCTCTTCCCAATAGACCCCTTCCCACCACATACACCTGAAAAAATCTACACGGCCTACAAAAGATAGAGACATTCAAATACCTAGGAGTTAATATGCATAAGGACCTTAAAAAAATTGTTGAACTTAATATCAACCCAATTATTAGGGACATGGAAACAAAAACGAAAGCTTGGGCCAGACTCCCTCTGTCCCTCATGGGACGGATTGATTTATTCAAAATGGTGATCCTGCCGAAACTTACCTACATTTTCAGACAAGCCCCAATTGGGATACCAAAAGTAATTTTTCGCAAACTAAAAAGCCTCATGTTAAAGCTGTTTTGGAAAATTTGAAAATGTATGGGATCTGTGGATTGATATTGACTGATGTAGGTATTCCCTGATAATAACACATCGTAACATGCACGCCTGTTGCTTATTCTGGCACTTTGGAATTATGTAATAGATAGGGTTGGGGTAGGAATGAGAGAAACTTGAAATTAATTACAAGAGAAGCCAAATGACCTGAATTGCATGAAAAGGTAGAATTAACTGACAAAAGAAATAGTGACACCATAAGGTTTTCTTTATAATTTTACTTTTTACTATATAAATCAACAAACGTATGTTCAACTGTTTTTAACACTGTATGTAAAACTGCTTATGTTTTGCTCAAAAAAAAAAAATATTTTTTTTGTGCGATTTTCTCAGGTTTTTTCCTGAAACGATTAAGTAGAGCTTTTAAAATAATAAATACAGTCAAATCGGGTATGGGAGTTCGGTCATGAGTTTTTTTTTAATTAAAATAATGAGATATCTTCGGATTTTAGTAAAAAACCCTCCCAGTGTCTGCAAAGCTTTAAACTCAATCTGCTACTTAGTTCTACTTTGGTCGGTCAGATAAATACATGCAGACATGAAAATAACTGAAGGTGAAAATATCTTATGTCTGTCACAGGCAGGAATGATACTTATCAGATGCAAGGCGGCTTTCACTTATTGTTTGAAACAATGCAGCATAAAACAACAATTCAGGCTACATTGTTTCATACGATGAAGAAATCTGATAACCATCATTCTCGTCTGTTTGATGCATAACAATTTTCACAATCATTCCTTTTGCATACTTATGTCTAACAGAGAACGTATTAGAAAGTGCCATTCTCTGGGAGAATAAATAGGCTGGTGTGGCAATTCACATGCCATGATGTTTGCTTTCAACCAGGTGACTAGTAAATGCTACTGTACCTGCTGATTGGTTGCTATATGTGATTAGACCAGTTGCAAACGTTACACCAATTTATACACAACCCAGATTGTAGTGTATATAAAGGGGTTGTTTCCCTTTAATTGGACCTTTAGTATAATGTAGAAAGTGATATTCTGAGACAATGTGCAATTGGTTTTATTTTTATTTGTTTTTTTTAGTTATTTAGCTTTTTATTCAGCATCTCTCCAGTTTGCAATTTCAGCAAACTGGTTGCTAGGGTTCAAATTACCCTAGCATTGATTTGAATAAGAGACTGGACTATGAATAGGAGAGGGTCTGAATATAAAGATGAGTCATAAAAAGTAGCAATAACAATACATTTGCAGCTTTACAGTACATTTGTTTTTAGATAGGGTCAGTGACCTCTATTTCATAGCTGGAAATAATCCAAGCAGAAGGCAAATAATTCAATAACTACAATAAACAAAATGAAGACCAATTGAAAAGTTGCTCAGAACTAGCCATTCTATAACATACTAAAAGATAAAGTGAACCATCGCTTTAAGTATTTGTACAGCACTTGTTTTGTCTTCAGATTTCTTGAGCACAAGCCCATATTTATATTGTGCTTAGTGATTGCCAGTAATGCCGGACCTTGCATTAACTAGTGAACCCCCCGAAAACCCTCAAAACCTTTAAAAGCTTGAATTAAGGAAAGGTTTTAAAACTGGATAAGGACAGCTCCCATTGGCTTCTATATGACCAGAAAAGCTTTTAGATGGTGAAGTTTTGTATTCGAGTTTTCATGGTTTAAGCTTAATAAATTAAAATTTTTTCATGGTTTAGGGTAATCAGTAAAATCCACAATTTTTAGTGATAAATGTCACGATTTTGGAAAATTTAAAAAATAGGAACGTTAGTAAATGTTACCAGCTACACATGCAACTGCGTAAATTAATAGACTAATGGGGGAATGTAATATGTTTTGTTAGCGCAAAAAACATATGCAAACATGCTTGCAAATGTTAGCGACCATGTTTGCGTCCTTTTATAGACCTCAATGACTTCATTGCAAACTTTGCTACCAAATGGCCTTTTTTGAACATTAATACAGTGTAGGTAATAAAATTTCTCAATTGCAACATGTTTTATCAGACAGAATATTTAATGAAACTCCAGAGCAGGTGTTAACTTTTGCTTAGCTATGATGCACAAAGATGTAATATTTGCCAGCAAATGATTTTACATTGCGAGCAGTGCTAAACATTCTCAAAAAGGCCATTTTAAATAATGCATGCAATTTTTATGTCATTTTCCCTTAAATATGTAGCGCAACAGGAAAAAAAGTATTTTACATGTAACCACCCACACACACAATTTTAATAAAAAAATAATATGTGAAATGCCAAAATTGTTGTTTGTATACTTGTCACAGTTAAAGGAGAACTAAAGCTTGAAATGTTCAAAATTATGTTCTGTACCAGCCCAAGGCAACCACAGCCCTTTAGCAGTAAAGATCAATGTCTCCAAAGATGCCCCAGTAGCTCCCCATGTTCTTTTCTGCTGATTCACTGCACATGCTCTGTGCTGCTGTCACTTACTGAGCTTAGGGACCCACTCACAATATACAATACACATAGAATAGAAATGTTACAATATAAGGCTGATTAGTAATTAATACAGATAATTACTACATGGCAGCATAGACACCAGTGCAATTAGCATCAGAATTTAATAATCCTGTAGCATTAGCTTCTATTACAGACAAACTTAATTTTCTGCTGGATAATTTGTAACGACCCCTAAGCTTAGCTCTCAACAGCTGCTCAGAGCCCACTGAGCATGTGAGTGTCACAGACACTTTCCAAGATGGTGACCCCCTGTGAAAAGTCTGAAGTCCTGGATCATTGCTGCTATTGACAAGCTGCAGCTCTAGGCTGGTGCAATAAGTTCATTAAATAAAATATGGATTTTTTAGCCTCATTCATTTTTAGGGTTTAGTTCTCCTTAAGGTCAGCCCACATTGGCTTCTCTGTTCTGCTCCAGCTCTGGATATTCATATGCACCTATAAGCTAGGGCCAAATGTAGTAGAACCCGGCCTGTGGAGAAACTCAGGGCGAGAATCTGCTCCTCTGCTGCCGCTCTGCTCTTACTTGAATACATTGTGCCAGCCTGGGTGTAGACAGACGCAGCAGATTTAGGTGCAAAATGCTAATTCTTGCATTTCGGCACCAAAATCCACCTCATCTGTCTGTACCTGGGCTGAATCAATGTGTTTGTGTGCAGACACAGCATTGTACTGGGGTCCCGGGGCCCACTGGGGCTGTTGCCTTAGGGGCCCCCACACAAACCCCACACAAAGGAAGAGGCCCAGGTGCACCGCCCGTAGCCCTCAGCACAGGGAGCGGATAAACCGAAAAAAACGTTTGGAGCAGACACTCAATGAAGGCAATCTTACACCAGTGAAATAGATTCAGTGAGTGAGGAGTTTATTGTGTCCCCAGCCTATATACATCACTGCTTCAAATAGGTTATATTGTGAAATGGGTGCTGTTTTACATAATAACGACAATAAAACAGTAGAGAAGTTTTTTTCCTTTCAGCAGGGTGAAACAAACCAGTATGTCCTAAAAAAATTGCACCATCTTTGTTAAATCTCCCAGTTGATACTTTTCTTCCCCAGAAAGATAGGGAGGAATCTCATCTCATCTGATCGATGCTGAGCAATTAAAGTTGAAGACTTATCAACATACATTTGGGAGAACAGTTTGGGGTAATTGTGTTAAGAATTGAGGGAGGCTAATGTCTCACTTCAGACTGAACTTTCCTAACATGCAACTTTGCTGGAAAATAGTGTTGCATTCCATTTATTAATGACCTATAAGGTAAATTGTGTTTTCATGTTTACCATCCCACATTTCTTTATGGCATATTCATGGATAGTTAAATGGAAAACTAACTTTCTATATGTGTTTTAATTCTTATAGGTCTTTGGTGGCCTGGTGTGGACTTTGGTAGCTGCTACTACATTACCTTATGACTATCCATTAGTGCAAGGATGGGTTATGTTTGTGTCTATTGGCTGCTTCGTATTTACGACTGCTTTTATGATACTATATTGTATTGGAGCCCATGGAGAAAGACCCACCTGGATATCTCTGGTATGCTAAGTGCTCAAGATTAAACCATATTTTCATTGATATAGATTTGTGAGTTTTGGGGCAATATGTAATAAATATGATTTGTACAATGTTACTATTAATTACATAATGTAGAATTCTTAAAAACAGCTACTTCCTGTGTGATTTGGGCTGTGTTCAGTGTCAGACTAGGATTACAGGGGCAAACTAGAAAAACTTTGACCCTCTCTCAAAACATTTTTTTGTCCTCTATTCACGCAACTTCTTTATTTTTCTAGTCTCCTTTCTTTACACACACTATAATCTATCCTTCCATCCACTAATATATTTAAGTATATAGCGCTTAAAATACATCTACACCCTAAAAACTAAAAATGGCTATAAATGCCATATGTTATATATAGTAGGGATGCACCGAACCCACTTTTTTGGATTCGGCCGAACCCCCGAATCCTTTGTGAAAGATTGCCGAACTGAATCCGAACCGAACCCTAATTTGCACATACAAATTAGGGATGGGAAGGGGAAACATTTTTTACTTCCTTGTTTTGTGACAAAAAGTCACCTTATTTCCTTCCCTGCCCCTAATTTAAATATGCAAATTAGGATTCGGATTCAGTTTGGCCTAGCAGAAGGATTCAGCCGAATCCAAATCCTGCTTAAAAAGGCAGAATCCTGGCCAAATCCCGAACCGAATCCTGGATCCCTGATATATAGAACTTTATGAACCAGGCTAAAGGTTCAGCATCTCTATAGTAGTAATAATCCAGGCCTTCAAAGTTGTTAGATCTTGGATTTTGTTAGGAGTGTCAGAGACACGCACATGCTCAGTGGGCTCTGTGCAGCTGTTGAGAAGCTAAGCTTAGGGGTCATCACCAATCATCAAGAAGAAAAAGAGGGTTGCCTGTCATAGAAACTAATGCGACAGGGCTGATTATTAATTCTGATGCTAATTGTGCTGAGCTGCTATATACTTTAACTATTCAGTATCAGCCTTGTATTGTGACATTTATATTATATAAATTCAGTGCATCTTGTGTGTCGGTCCCTAAACTCAGGTAACTGACAGCAGCACAGAGCATGTGCAGTGAATCAGTAGAATAGAAGTTAAGGAGCTACTGGGGCATCTTTGAAGGCACAAATCTTCCCTGCTGCAGCTGCCTTGTGCTGGTACAGAAACCCTGTCAGATCTGAATAAGTATAGTCCCCGCTTCAGTCTTTAGACCTGTACATGGCTGCCAAAACATAATGAAAATCGAATTCCTGCTTCTTTAGTTAGATTTACTTAAACTTTACTTAAAACACAAGCGCTCTAAAAGAATTAATGGATTACTGTGCGTCATTCAATCACAGGTAACACTATAGCATTTAATAGTAACAGACAAGTTCAAAATCGTGCACAATTTCAAGGTTCTTGGGCCATACAAGCCCCTTACAACTCACGCATAGTGCCAATGTGCTAGTTCTGCTGCTGTCAAAGAAGAGCAAAGCAGAGGAAACATGGGTGTTAGGGAACTGTGGAAATAACATTTGCTTGTTTGATTTACCAATTTGAACACACATTGGTAAATTTGATGGTGCACACTCTACTAGGGGTAGCCATTATTATACTTGAATTCTTGGGAAAATGCTGCATTATGAGTAACATGGTGATTTCTGCCAATATTTTGCAATGAGTCCTAGAGTGCATATCAGTAGTTACTTTCTGAGCACAGTTTCACTTTTAAGATGCTTTATCAAGAATTCAGTTTTTATGCTTAATGGATTATCTGTAGGCATATATATATATAAATCTGTATAAAAGGCAGTGGAGCAACACACATTTTCTGCACCTGTTTTCACAAATCACCCCTTAGTGCTTATGCACAGAGTATTTCTGTCCAGGGACTGGAGGCCCAATATGCACAGGTGCCCTACCCTTGCCATAAATTGCACCTTTGCATCCAGACAGCTGCTGCCATTCAAATTTTGAGAGCTGCTGAACAAAAAAGCTAAATAATTAAAAAAAAAAAAAGAAAACCAGCTGCAAAATGTCTCAGAATATCACTGTTAATTAAAAGGTGAACTACCCTTTTAAATGCAGAGTTATATATGCTATTGGCATAGTCTACTTATGGATTGTTCTGAGCCTGTATTCCCTTGTTAGGTAGAAGTAGCAATGCAATGCCACTGGAATTCTGCAAAATTATAGGTAAAAACCATTATGCATTAATTGTGTCAATGATTTTCTATAAAGTAGGTTTTTAGGAAACAGGGGTTTCAACTAAGCATTAAATACTGGTAAAGAGATATTTTTGATTGTGTGGTCCCAAATATAAGGAGGAACTGTAGGGTGTGTATTTCTCTTGGGTACAAGTAGTAATATCTTAGGGCAGTCCTATAAGTGATGCTCATGTGTGACAAGCAAAGATCCTTTTGATAGTGTGGCCTGGTCTAGATCTTTCTAGTGGATCCTCTTCATGCTTGAGAATACAGGAAAGGCCTATATAAAGATCAAACTTGATTTGGAAAATCACTACATAAAGGTTAGCTAGTGCCAGGATGGAGCCATACGTTTAGTTGCTCTAGGAACATACTGTAGGAAGTTAGGGTTGAACAGCAAGCAGTTTAAAGCTCCACCATAATTCTAGGTTTAGCAATACCATGGCAGGATCACCAGTAGGGATGTAGCGAACCGCCGTGTATGTGTTCGCGAACGCCGTTCGCGAACACCGGCAAAAAATGCGAACAGTTCGCGAACAGTTTGCGAACTTCGAACATCCGAAAATCGTTCGATTCGAACGATCGAAGGATTTTAATCGTTCGATCGAACAATTTTCGTTCGAATCGAACGATCGAAGCCATTGGATCGAATGATTTCATTCAATCCAATGGCTTCGATCGTTCGATTCGAACGAAAATCGTTCGATTTTAGCGATCGAATGGTCGAATGGTCGAACGATTTTGACGCGAACGCCTATTGGCGAACGTCGCGCGACGTTCGCGAACTTGCGGCGGACGCGAACAGTCGAAGTTCGCGCGAACTAGTTCGCCAGCGAACAGTTCGCTACATCCCTAATCACCAGTGCACAGACCAAAATAGTATTATTAGGGGCAACCCTAGAGTGCAACAGTGTTATTCATATTCTACAAAGGAACTTGGGACCTGTCTTTTGGCAATTACATTAATTTAGTATAGATAATGAACTATTATTTCAGGACTGTAGTTTGCTGAATTGGGTTCCTTCGGCATGTTTGTAGCCTAGTATAGACTATTGAATGTGGTATAAATATTCAATCTATAGTGTCATTTTCTGTAAATGAAATGCAGTCAGATCATTCTCTTAAGTATAACTTATCACATGTCTCTTGATCTATTTCGACTCTGATCTTCAATGTGAAACAAATCTTCCTTACACATTCTCAATAAGTCCAATGCAATGTTTTTTCCCAGGATGCCTTTTATCACTGTATCGCTGCGATGTTCTACCTTAGTGCGTCTGTTTTACAAGCTTATGCGACTGTGAACATGGGTTATACAGACACAGGGTCCATGTACAAAGAAAACGTTGCAGCCGTGGTAAGTATGAAATGCGGAAAACCTTTTTTTATTTAAAGGGGATATAAACCTTCTAAAGTTGGATTACTCCACACCAATGAAAATCAGAATTCTCTTGGTAATAGTTGTCCATTTAATGCAAGACAATCTTTCAGTGAAACTGAATGGTCTGCTAAGTAGGGATGTTGCGAACTGTTCGCCGGCGAACTAGTTCGCGCGAACTTTGACTGTTCGCGTCCGCCGAATGTTCGCGAACGTAGCGCGACGTTCGCCAATACGAGTTCGCGTTCGATTCAAACAAAAATCGTTCGACCATTCGACCATTCGATTCCTTCGACCGCTAAAATCGAAGGATTTTCGTTCGAATCGAATGATCGAAGCCATTCGATCGAATGAAATCATTCGATCGAATGGCTTCGATCGTTCGATTCGAACAAAAATCCTTCGATCGAACGATTAAAATCCTTCGATCGTTCGAATCGAACGATTTTGCGGATGTTCGAAGTTCGCGAACTGTTCGCGAACTGTTCGCATTTTTTGCCGGTGTTCGCGAACGGAGTTCGCGAACACATAAACGGCAGTTCGCTACATCCCTACTGCTAAGCCATTGCAGCCAATCAGGAAGTAGTATTTACCGCTATCCTTAAAGTATACTTAAAGTATAGAACTGCTGTAAATAACTTAATATGCTATTAGATGTATTTTTAGCTATGTTTTCCTTGCAAGTGGCCCCTTCAATAGTTGAAGCCCAAACCAATTCCCCTTTCTGCCCCGTATACATTTTTCCTTAGAAATAAATCTGGAATGGGGAAACACAGTCTGAAAAACATTATTGTCTATTGAAGATTTGAGTCACGTCTAAACATTTAATTCTCTGCTTTTTTTGCAGGTGTTTGCTTATTTGGCAACGCTATCTTATGTGATCCATGCGGTTTTCTCTTTAGGGAGATGGAAGAGATCTTCATAGTTACAAAAAGTTGCAAAGTGGAGAAATCATTCATCAGTTTACCTTAACTGCCATTAATGTTACAAATACAGGTATGGGATCTGTTATCCACAAACCCGTTATTCAGAACTACTGAATGGCTGTCTCCCATAGACTCCATTTTAGCCAAATAATCCACATTTTTAAAAATGATTTACTTTTTCTCTGTAATAATAAAACAGTACCCTGTACTTGATCCTAACTAAGATATAATTAATGCTTATTGGAAGCAAAACTGGCTTATTGGGTCCAATAATTTTTTCATGATTTTCTAGTAGACAAAGTAAAACTCCATGTCCTAAGCATTCTGGATAACAGGTCCCATACCTATACCATTATCTGTTACAATAAAATAACTCTTCTTGTCCTTCCCTGTACTTGATCCTAACTAAGATATAATTAAACCTTTTTGGAAGCAAAACTGGCTTATTGGGTCCAATAATTTTTTCATGATTTTCTAGTAGACAAAGTAAAACTCCATGTCCTAAGCATTCTGGATAACAGGTCCCATACCTATACCATTATCTGTTACAATAAAATAACTCTTCTTGTCCTTCCCTGTACTTGATCCTAACTAAGATATAATTAAACCTTTTTGGAAGCAAAACCAGCTTATTGGGTCCAATAATTTTTTCATGATTTTCTAGTAGACAAAGTAAGACTCCATGTCCTAAGCATTCTGGATAATAGGTCCCATACCTATACCATTATCTGTTACAATAAAATAACTCTTCTTGTCCTTCCATATAGGCTCCCTATTGTGTAGATATTGATAATGTTGAATATGTTGTATAATGAAAACATACTGATTCGTAACTGAATGTCTAAGAGTTTATTAAAGTTTATTAAGCCACACAATAACTATCTGAATAGGAAGAATATTGTATGTTTTACCAGTGTTCACTCCATTGAAATCTCTTTTTTTGTTTTTCATAGAAAGTTGTATTTTACAATCCCACATGTTAAATACAAATTGCCAGGATAGATATACCCTTCTTATGCTCCTGTCCCATATAAAATGTTCTTTAATGTGCTATAATTACTGTAAGCTTCCATTTAGTGATGGGCGAATTTATTAGACAGGCGCAAATTTGTGGTGAATTTTTGTGTTTTGCAGCTGGCGAAGAAACTCACGAATTTGCAGCAAAAATGTGCCAGCTAAAGGTTTTTCCGAAGCCGGCGACGGTTCCGCCGCTGGTGCCAATTTTGATGCCAGTGTCAACTAATGGACACCCATTTATTTTAATGGCCGTCCAATGTCACTGGCGTCAAAATTTGCGTTTCACTAATTTTTCACCCCTGAATTTCACTCTAGTGGCGGAACTTCACTATTAACTTCACACTTTGATAAATATACCCCAAGGTTTGCACTATATTGCTCTTTGTACTGCTATGTGCTCTTAGTAAATATGAAGTAGGCTGTGTATTTATACTGCTATGTCTTTTGTGGACATTAAACCCTGTTTGAGTTCTGGAGCATTAAACACATATATAGAGCTTTATATATACTGCTATGTGTTCCAGGGCATTAAACATGATGGGGCAAATTCACTAACGTCCATAAATTCGCCAGCAACAGCTTTGCTCACAGTGCAACACTTTTCCAGGTGTAGATTCGCCAGGACAACGCTGGAGGGCTGGAGCAGGGCGGGTTAGGGTCGCTTCATGCACTGAAGCACACTCTGTCTGTTGTATTCCAACATATCATATAGAAGAAACAACATTTTTAAGAACACTTTTATTTTTTGTGTTTTTGTGCACATCTGTTCATGCAGTGCAGCAGTTAAATTCATACTGAGCTGCCATAATATCTAGTAATACCACAAATCCCCTATTTGGGATTCGGTCAAATACCCAACCGAATCCGAATTTGCATATGAAAATTAGGCTCAGAAAAGAAAAAGTTGAAAACAGTTTTTACTTCCTTGTTTTATGATGAAAAGTCACATGATTTTCTCTTCCCATCCCCAATTTACATATGCAAATGGGGATTCGGATTCAGTTCGGCCAGGTACAAGGATTTAGCCAAATCCGAATCCTGCTGAAAAAAGCTGAATCCTAACCGAATCCTGGATTTGTTGCATCCCTAATAGTATCTGTAGCAATGGCAGCTGCCAGTAAGATACAGGCTTCAGCTTGCCCATCAGTCCATCACATGGTCTGGGTGAAACAGCTTAGAAATTTGCCCAAGTTTGAATCCCATCCAAAAACATCCAGGATTATTAACTTCCATCCCATACTAGGCTCAGGATTCTGTGCAATCCTTCAAATAAGGATAAAAGAAAATGCCTCCAGTATAAAGGAAAAGAAGATGCATGTTTGTATGTTGTGCTGGAAAAAGTTTAATATTTCTTTAGTAGTCAAAGTCCTGCATACAAAATGAAATGCATAGTATTGCATGTGTTTTTTGGAAGGCATGTGCTAAATCTGTTTCCAGCTCATATCGGAATTTACTGACTTGAAAAAATATGACACACTCACATGCCGTCTTAGTGGAAAATGTAATGGCAGCTTATAAAAATATATACAGTATATGGTAGGCATATTTAACAGTTACTAGTAGAGAATGAATCACTGAGAAGGAAGCTTGTATAGTTTGGCATGGTTAAGCCACTGGAGCGTTGTGTATCAGAGATTAACCAGCGAAATTAACACAAAGATATAAGATATACTGAAATTCTGTAAAAATATTCTCATAAAGAATAAATTGTTCAAACAAACAAAAACAGGATGAATCAGCAAAGGAGTGAGTAAAGGTGGGCATACATGGGCTAATAAAATGGCCAATTTTGCCCCTGTGGAATGAGATATCTATTGGCCATTGTATGGGGCTTTCCCAGTCGTCTGTGTGACCAATATCTGGTCAAAAATCATCCAGAGAACTACCAGACAGGTTAAAAAAGCCTGCTGAATAAGGACCCTGTTGGCACTTTGATGGGGCCCACTCCCAACAGGTCTTCGTGATTCCATAGAATTTCATAGAATCCTTCAGAAATGATTCTGATGTTAGTCTATCAAAGCAATCTTCTCCATTATATTGCTGCTTATCTAAAGGGGAGTGCCAGGATTGCTAAATGACAACACCTATCTACACTCACCAAGCTGCAGCTTTTCTGACCACCCAGTCATCCAAGCAAACCTGAGCCAGCATTGGTCTATCCAAGCCAACCTCTATTGATGCCCCATCCACAGTTGCTCAGGCTAGAAATTCTCCATTTCAGTCTGGAAGTATTTTATTTTCTGGCAAAACAGACCTTATGGGTAGTGATTAGAATTTTTTTTGACAGGCATGGAAAAATCCTTGTTTGACCATCAGCACATTTTTTTCACAAAATCACAGAAAAAGAAGAAGAAAGTGCAAAAAAAAAGGCCCATTAATTTCAATGCATTTGCATGAAGAAAAAACTTGAGAAATCGCTGCCTGGAATACATTTGGAGTAATAAATAATGGGCGGTGACCTCAATGTGTTACCTAAATGGGACAGGTTTGTTCATAACTACTGATGGGAAAATACTAGTGTGGATTTGTAATAAGGTTCTCTGATTGTGAATTCTGCCACAAACTGTACCAGGAAGAATGTTTGTTCATCTATAATTAGCAAAAGTTATTGCCCATGCGCAAATTAACCTAGTGTTGATAGATAAGCTGTTTCTAAAATGTTGCTTTGTAGAGGTTTGAGTTAGGGGGATGGTTATGACACCCTATTACACCATACACAAATGATTATGGGTGGTGCATCATGTGTTTCACTCTATATATTCCGTATACACTATATAAACACTGGTTTTATTCACTGATGACGTCCCAGTGAGTTTTGGTGCATTTAAATTTAGGGGAGGCACAGATTCTGTATGTTAGGTCTTGAGAATGGTCCGAACAGGGATGGAAACATTGACAATACATTTTTCACTGTATTATGAAGTCAAGGAGTGTGTCCGTTATTGTGATACTAGTCTTTATCTTATGAGATGGCACCCTGGCAAGAATTACATTTTTATTGGAGTGCACCAATATATATGGTAACTATAATTCGGCCATACGGTATGACTGTTATCTATAACAAGACAAATGACTTCTGCACACCAATACTGGAGAACTAACAAGTGGTCAGCAGATCATACAAATGAGAGGGTTCTGCAAACACCTTCAAGCGACTATCATCTGACTCAGGAGTGCATCCCATGCCCAGGTGACTGCCAATGAAATTAATGCCAGTAATTAAATCAAGTGTAACTGATTGTTTAATAGTGTTTTTACAATCTATAACACAGTATCAAAGCATGAATTATTTAAGAACAAATGGTCGGTCCTATTTTCATTGCATAGTGATCTTAATCCATCATAGCCATCTATGCTGAGCCATGCACATAAATGGAAGTATTTATACTGTGGCTTTCTGTCTTTGTGGTGTGACACATACACACCAAACCAGTATGCATATGAAATGGGTGTACATTTACCAGCCCTTAACTAATGAATACCATGTGGTTAATTGAGCTCTAAATACTAGTTCTGGCAGCTTTTTGCCGTTTGGAAAGCTGCTCTTGCGAAGCTGGTTGTTATTAACCTCTCTTATTTCCAAGGATCAAGACATCCAAGAACTTGATACCATTTTTATAATGTCGGCGGTTAACATAGCACAGACCTATGCAACTAATTCAGCTTTACCCAGTGGGATAAGAACTTGTTTAAGTTTTCCTGAAGCCCTCATGGTATTAGAATTGGTGAGTAATAATACTGCATGCTGAAGACAGGATTGCTTTATACGGGAGTTGCGAATATAGGATGGCACTGGCTACAGTTTTACTCTTTGCTTCATAACTCAATATGTGGTTTTCAACCCAGGAGTCACCAATGGATTGTGGAATCAACTAAACCTGTAAATAGATCATTGGAATTGGTGTCACCTGAAAATTCCATATTCAGTTAATATAGCACCTTTGTGTCTATTAAGAGATCCCACACATAAATATTAGCTTTGGGTTGTAGACTAGCCTGTTTCATGTTAATTGAAGAACAGTTAGAAAGCCAGTAATGTCCGTCATTTTTTGGTTTAGGTGCAACCTTGGGCACTGGGTTTCATTTGGAAGGGTTGAACTTGGTGGACTTTGGTCTTTTTTCAACCCAACTTAACTATGTAACGATGCCTTCCACTTTTTAAAGGCTATGGTACATGGAGCGTTTCGATTAGCCATTTAATGATGGTGCTTAAATTGACGATTCGCTTCCCATTGGGTAGGATGGCAAGGAAAACAATTTCTCAGGAACTGCCATTGGTTTCTAAGAACACAAAGGTGCATAATCCAGCTGCTTTGATCCCTTCACTTACTTCCCAAAACTGTTTCATTTTCATACTTATTGCAGCAATAGAGGCTTTTTTCTGTGTGATGAATTAAACATTATTATAGGAGATAGGGTTACTTGTTGTTCATCAGTCTTTGTTCTAACTGGTCATGGGGAAATTTAATAGAAATTGGTAATTGAAAATAATACCATTATTATTAGGCTTTCTAAATCTGTATCTAGTATTTTCCAGATGAAGATAGTTATTATCACCAATGTGCAGTTTATGCATGTCTAATAAAAAAAGTTTAATTGTGACCTTTAAACTACTGATAAAAAAATGCCCAATGAAAATTTGCCTCTTATTTTTTATTCAACACTGATGCAAAGTTTCATGTACAATTACATAGTGCAAGCCCCACCATTTGAATTAACCTTCAATTTATGTACCATTAAAGGTTAAAAAACACAGGATACATAGGGCCCTGTGTTAATAAATGGAGTAGTACAGGTATAGGATCTATTTTATGGAATGCTTGGGTCATGGGTTTAGGGATAAAAGGGTAAATTTATCAAAGAGTGAAGTTCAGCCATTAGAGTGAAATTCCGCAGCTCTCAATTCATTTCTATGGGATTTTGAAAGGAGTATTTATCAATGGGTGAAAGTGAAAGTTCACCCTTTCATAAATACGCCTATAAAAATCCCATAGAAATGAATGGAGAGTGGCGGAATTTCACTCTAGTGGTGGAACTTCACTATTAACTTCACTCTTTGATAAATATACCCCATAGGGTTTTTCTGTGATTTGGATCACTATACTTTGTCTACTAAAAACACTAAGGGGCCGATTCACGAAATTCGAGTGAATTCGAGTGAAGGATTCGAATTTAAAAAACTTCGAATTTCGAAGTGTTTTTTGGGCTACTTCGACCATCGAATGGGCTACTTCAACCTTCGACTACGACTATCGAACGATTCGAACTAAAAATCGTTCGACTATTCGACCATAAGATAGTCGAAGTACTGTCTCTTTAAAAAAAAATTCAACCCCCTAGTCCGGCAGCTAAAAGCTACCGAACTCAATGTTAGCCTATGGGGAAGGTCCCCATAGGCTTGCCTAAGTTTTTTTCATCGAAGGATATTCATTCAATCGTTGAATTAAAATCCATCGAATCGTTCGATTCGAAGGATTTAATCGTTCGATCAAATGAAAAATCCTTCGATCGATCGCATTTTCAGCGCTAAATCCTTCAAATTCGATATTCGAATTCGAAGGATTTCAATTCCTAGTCGAATATCGAGGGTTAATTAACCCTCGATATTCGACCATTGGTGAATCGGCCCCCACAACAGTAAGTAAACCCAATAAGATTGTTCTGCCACCAATATAGTTGTAGTCTATAAAAGTGCAAAGTACTTTTTTATTATTACAGATAAAAAGGAAATAATAGAGGTGATGGTATTTATACTCAGCTAGGTAAACAAATTAATGCTGGGTGTTTTTTGTAGGTTATTCCAAGTTTTTATCAATTAAATTAATAACTTATGTTCAGTTGTTCTTTTAATTACTAGCAAGTCTATTTTGTTTTTCTTTTGTTGTCTGGCATGAAGGAAAAACTATCTTGCCATCCAGCAAAAAAAAAAAAAAAAACCTTATATAATTTCCTAAAATTTCCCCCACCCTTTCCATGAATATTTTAATATTGCTCACAATTATTATAATTGTAATGACAGGTTGTGCAGTGATCACTTGTTTCGTGACTAATACATATTCATGTCAATCCTTATTTTATTTATCTGTAAGGGAGTATCTTCCATCATTAAACATCACCATGGTTACATAGTCAGTCTTAGTCAGACTGTCATTCATTAGTATCCAACCAATTAGATTAAAGGGTACTAATGAAACCATGAATATGCATAACTGCAGGAAGCTTCAAAAATCTCTTAAAAATTATCTCATTACATGAGCTGTTTTTGATCCCACAATTACTTTTTGCACCAGTAAATAAATATCAACCTCAGATAGAAAAATATTGATTGCAGAGACAGTGCCTAATAAATAATTAATAGTTTTTAAGCCATAAATTGATGTATATTGTAAAAGGATGTGCCATCGTAACTGGGTTATGAAGATGCTCCAGCCTAGTAATTTTTGTTAATCTGCAGGTTACTGTAAAGGGGTTGTTCTCCTTTGAGTTAAAGTGGTGGTTCACCTTTAATTTAACTGTAAGCATATTATAGAATGGCCAATTCTAAGCAACTTTTCAATTGGTCTTCATTACTTACAAATGATTTGTAAGGCTACAAATGAAAAAACTTTTTATTACTTATATTTCTATTCAGGCCTCTCCTATTCATATTCCAGTCTCTTATTCAAATCAATACATGGTTGCTTGATAATTTATACCCTAGCAACCAGATTGCTGAAATTGCAAACTGGAGAGCTGCACTACACTACACTCTCTACATCATACTAGAAATGAACTCAAAGGTGAACAACCCCTTTCACTTTTAGTATGACGTAGAGAGTGATATTCTGAGTCAGTTTGCAATTGCTTTTAATTTGTTATTATTTGTGTTTTTTGAGTTATTTAGCTTTTTATTCAGCAGCTCTCCAGTTTGCAATTCAAGCAATCTGGTTTCTAGGGTCCAAATTATCCTAGCAACCATGCACTGATTTGAATAAGAGACTAGAATATGAATAGGAGAGGGCCTGAATAGAAAGATTAGTAATAAAAAGTAGAAATGAGAATACATATATAGCCTTAAAGAGAATTTGTTTATGATGGGGTCAGTGACCCCCATTTGATTTAAAAGAATCAGAAGAAAATGGCAAATAATTAAAAAAAACTATAAAAAATAAATAATGAAGACCAATTGAAAAGTTGTTTAGAACTGTCCATTCTATAACATCCTAGTGCTTTAACAGCAGTAAATTAGTAATAGCTTAGAGGTCCATTTATCAAAGGTCAAATTTTAGTGGTATTAGAGCTTTTAGAAATCAGGTTGTTTCTCTAAAAAACACGATTGCCTTGAAAGTTTTTAAAAGATGCAAATATAAAAAACACAAATGGAAAAAAAAAGCTGAACCATCCAAAAAAAATACGGATATCCGTAGAACCTATAAAAATGTGAGTTTTTCGGACAAATACAACCCAAAGAAAAGAGTTTTTCGTGAATTTTACACTTAGGGGCCTATTCACTACTTTGAGTGAAGGATTCGAAGTAAAAGGTCCCCATAGGCTTTCCTAAGTTTTTTTGATCAAAGGATATTCCTTCGATTGTTGGATTAAAATCCTTCGAATCGTTCGATTCGAAGGATTTTATCGTTCGATCGAAGGAATAATCCTTTGATCGTTCGATCACACTATTTGTGCTAAAATCCTTCGACTTCGATATTCGAAGTTGAAGGATTTTAATTCCCAGTCGAATATCGACGGTTAATTAACCCTCGATATTCGACCCTTTGTGAATCGGCCCCTTAATAAATCTCTCATTTTCAGAATTTCAGAGAAGAAAAACAACACAAATTTTTAGAGAAATAATACCATTCGTGCAAAAAAAAAAGAAATCTGAATTTCAGTAAATCGGCCTCTTACTGTTGCAACGGATTTTTATTGCTCATTTTACCTGGGTAATATTGGCCTATAAAACTGTATTAGTCCAAAAGTTGTAGTAAAACTCCTTGTGATAATTTAGAGGCACCCATAGACAAGAACACTATGCGGCACAAATGTGTTCCCTTAGTGTTTATTTTAAAACCACTTTGGCCCAAAGTCTTGCAATGCTGTGCACCTCACACCTGATAAAAAATATTGCTCGAGGTGGAGAATGCAGCCACAGCCTTCTCCCCAAGTTAGGGTCAGGTGGAGACTTCCTCGGTGCCACCCCACCCATCCCTCATGAAGGCATCACTGAATTCATCAGTAAAAATCTGCAAAAAAAGGGCAAAGTTTTTCTTTGTACTGGGCAAAAAGAAGAAGAACCCTGGTTGAACTGCACCCTGTCCTGCACACAGTAAATAACAGCTCTCGCCATTATGGGAAATAAACTGCTTTAAGGAGGAAGTATCTTGTTTGATTAATATAATGCAAGTACAGAAGCCAAAAAAAAGCTAAATAAACAAATTTGGATACAAAAGAAATAAAAAAAGAAGCAATCAATTTTAAATGGAGATTGATGAAATAATTAGAAAATCTATTCACAGACAGCCTACATGAAGTAAGATGGTCTCAAAGCAGAGCCAAGGTGGTCATTTTAGAGATAGCAGGCACACATTGCAGCATAGTTTTGATTAGGTAATTCTATTCAAACTGTAATATTTATGGCATAAATGGATGCAAGTGTATGTGCAGGGGTATTTGATCTTATAAATGCTTCATTATTCTACAATTATTCCCTCATTCTACATGATTATTCATACCGTTTCTCATTTTAGATATTTGGAGGTCTGGTGTGGATTTTGGTTGCTGCTACAAGGGTCTCACTGCCTTTGCTGCAAGGATGGGTGATGTTTGTCTCGGTTACCCTCTTTGCATTTACATTAATACTCCTGATACTGTACATTCTAGGAATCCACAAAGGCAGATGTACTTGGATACTTATGGTAAGTTCTGTGCATTAGAGAAGCCTCTCTTAAGCATTCACCTACGCCCCACTGTCATAGCCAACACCCAAGCCTCACCCATCTGAAACACCACAGCCAAAATTGCAATTAGATTTACAGGAATATGGAAACTAGATACTTTATTGCCTAAATAAAAATACTGACCAAAATGCAACTTTTTATCTTAGGAAGGCCAGACTGTAAATAAATCTTGAGTTAGTCTCTATTTTGTGTTTTTAATCCTCGAGTATGGAGAACAAGAAATTTCCGGGCATTTATACATTTCCATAGTTGCTGTCCTTTGTGTCCCTGTGTCTATGGCAAAATTATTATGAGTAGCAATAACAACACCAGAATCAATGGTTACAAAAAATGCAAAATGGGTGTACATTATTTTAAAACAGATTCTGTAATAAATGTTCCTACCGCACACTCGCCTTTCCTCTCACTGCGTTGGTGGTGCTGGTTTCTCCGTTGACCCCGGCCAGGTCCCTTAGCAACAGCAAACAAGAAACGGATCCGCACACACGCTATTATCAGCAGTTGGGGGGACACCCCTCTTTATTATATCACCTCGTGATCAACGTTTCGGGGGGATAAACCTCCCTTCATCCTGATGAAGGGAGGTTTATCCCCCCGAAACGTTGATCACGAGGTGATATAATAAAGAGGGGTGTCCCCCCAACTGCTGATAATAGCGTGTGTGCGGATCCGTTTCTTGTTTGCTGTTGTACATTATTTTAATACAGCTACCACAGGCTTTAGTAATACCTGTTGTGCAAACAGTACACATGACACACTATTTATTTAACTGGAAACTTGGGTGTGGGTGCAACTGCTACGTATATCAATTAAGCCAATCTCACATTCTCTCAACATTAAAGGCACTATAAAATAGAGTACTGCACAGGTCCAGCTGGGCAACCCGGACCCTCTAACTCATAACCCAACCTGGAATTGCTGATTCGCTATCAAACTCCCTGTCCCCGCTACCTGACCCTACCTGCACTATTGTGCGAAAGTGATGCCACTCGGGGGGGGGGATAAACCAGGTCAAAATGACTTTTAACTTTGGCAAGTGGGTGGAACGCAAGCCTACACCCGAGTACCCAGGCAGGTTCAGAGAATCGGGGTACCTCTACAAAATTCTCTCTTTGCACTCCGAGGCTCTTCAAATTACATGGGTAAACTTCATGCTGAGAGTTAAAGAAGATGATCAGTTTTTCATACCAACAAATTCACTGTGGGAAATACACCTAAAACCAACCATTTCATTATAGTTCATCACTATGAGAAAAACTATTTGTAAATATGAACCGTTTGTTCATTTTTTTTTACAAGCAGTAACTGCGGTTCCCACTTCTAAAAACAAAAGGATTGTGTTGTTTTTGACATAAGGTGGCCATAGACGTAACAATCACAATCTTTCTTGGAAACAATCTTTCCAAGGAAGATTGTTCATTTCAATACACACGTGTAGAGCTGAATCATCAGATATACAGGTAGAAACAATAGAATTCTACCTGTATCTGACGATTCAGCACTAACAATGGCCGATGTTTAGACAAAATTGTGATGTAATAAATCTTTTTGCAGCTAAGTCTGCAACTCTTGTGCTCCATCCAAATCTATGCTGGTCTAATTGTTTGTGGGCCTGCTGGTGTGGCCTGACGGGAGAGTGAGCTCTAAACACAGGTGAAGGTGACTGAACAAAATTCCTGAAATCTAATGGCTGATGTTTGGGTCCCTTCAAAGGCACCGAGTCAAATTTTCCGTCCAGCCCGATCGACAAGCCAACTGATATCCAAGTCTTCTGCCGATATTGGTTGGCTCATTTCCCACCATTAGGGATGTAGCGAACTGTTCGCCGGCGAACTAGTTCGTCGCGAACTTCGACTGTTCGCGTCCGCCGCAAGTTCGAGAACGTCGCGCGACGTTCGCCAATAGGCGTTCGCGTCAAAATCGTTCGACCATTCGACCATTCGATCGCTAAAATCGAACGATTTTCGTTCAAATCGAACGATCGAAGCCATTGGATTGAATGAAATCATTCGATCCAATGGCTTCGATCGTTCGATTCGAACGGAAATCGTTCGATCGAACGATTAAAATCCTTCGATCGTTCGAATCGAACGATTTTCGGATGTTCGAAGTTCGCGAACTGTTCGCGAACTGTTCGCATTTTTTGCCGGTGTTCGCGAACGGCGTTCACGAACACATTGTCGGCGGTTCGCTACATCCCTACCCACCATACACGTACAGAATATCGTACGAAAATCTGTTTTGGCCGATATTATCTGTGCATCTATGGCCACCTTTAGCAAAGGAATGGAAGTTGCTCACTAAAATAATACTCTATACTCTACAAGGAAACCTATTGATCAAGAGGCTGACTTCTTCCATTTACCCATTTAAAGGCTGTACTAGAATGATTGCAAGTGCTAATTGAGTACTAAATTACAATGAAAGTTAAAACTATCAGGGGGTAGCATTTTATCAGGTATTTCCTGGTGACAACAGTTGCTAACTTCCTTTTCTCGGCTAGGCTCCCACTTTGTAGCTTGATCATGTTCGTGAGGCACATTCACAGTAAGTAAAAAGTAAAAATATGTCTATTAGAACATGACAAAACAAACGTACAACAGGTTTGTTTTGTAATGCCCTAATAAACATTTTTTTACTGTTGTAGGTTCGCTTTGTCATGCAAGAATAAACATATCTTTTACTGATGTAGGTTTGTTTTGTCATGTCCTGATAAAGATATTTTTACTTGTTACATACTGAGAACGTGTACTAATATGAGGCTCACTAACACATGATCAAGCTGCAAGTTTTCCACCTTCCAACTGGGGTAATCTCACGTAAGACTTATTATATGGATTAGTTTAGTCGATTTGTACCATAACTATCTTGGCTCTAAATTGTTTTTCGGAGCTCAAACTGCACTGAAACAAGTTTGAGGTCTATATAGTGTGTACAACTTCATCCGGCTAGCCAGTAATACCATCTTACCAAACCTAACTTCTGACTGGTTTCTCTTGGTGCCATGCCTGCACTGTCTAAAGCTGACCATAGACTCAAAGGTTTAGTTGTGCAAAACAAAGAATCGTACAATTTCCGGGTCGTGTGTGGAGTCAGAATAATTGTCCCAACTATTTTCGTACCATGGCGATCGGCCGTTGAGTCGATTGGACAGGTTAGAAGATTTCTGTCAGATAATGATAATCTAATAACAATTATATTATCTGACGATATCAATTGGTGACTGTCGCTACTTTTCCTTAGACATAACTTTTGTACAAAAGCTGCTAATGTTAATTATTGGCCAGAACATTGTGTGATTTGTTATTTTTCCTACTTTATTTAATCTGATTGTTTAGTTGTAGATTGTTACATTGAAACGAATGATCACTATCCCAATGTTCTGCATGTCTATGGCCAGCTTAATAGGCAGAGGGGTCGGGACTCCAATGTGGAGCCAATGGGAAAGCAAAGGCTACCCAACCAAGACCCAGTGGATTTTCCTTCAGTCCATCAGAAAGGCTGAAGTAAATGGCTAGTATTGTGGGGGAGCATCACCCCTGGTAGTTTTGAAATAACTTATCCTTTAAAAGAGAGTTAATCTGGGTTTCATAAATGTAAGCAATCTTAAATAAAAATGTATTTATTATCCTACTGTTTACGTGCCAGTGCTCCATTAGCCAGCTTGGTGGTACTTACCAGATGGATATCACTGCAAAACATTGTGCCCCCTTGAAAACTTTGTGTACCATGTCTCAACCTGCCATCGCAATTATTAAAGGTACAGTAACACCAAAAAAGTGTTTTAAAGGAAAGATAATACGATGTGCTGTTGCCCTGCACTGGCAAAACTGGTGTGTTTGCTTCAGAAACTCTACTATAGTTTATATGAACAAGCTGCTGTGTAGTCATGGAGGCAGCCATTCAAGCACAGGATACACAGTAGATAACAGATATGTTCTATAGTATTCCATTGTATTCAACAGAGCTTATCTGTTATCTGCTGTGTATCTTGTGCCTTTTCTCCTTTTTCAACTTCGAATGGCTGCCCCCATGGCTACATAGCAGCTTGTTTATATTAGGGATGCACTGAATCCAGGATTCAGCCTTTTTCAGCAGGATTCGGCTGAATCCTTCTGCCTGGCCGAACCAAATTCAAATCCTAATTTGCATATGCAATTTAGGTCATACCTCCCAACATTTTGGAAGTAAAAAGAGGGACAAAAAAAATTTTTTTTGCACGAAGCGCAGCAATTTTTTGACCACACCCTTTCTGTGGCCACACCCCCTAATTACCATGTTTGATTTACAAAATTTGGCAGGTTATGAAAGTTTGAAAATATTTCTCCTTATCTAAACTGTGTTTTTGTGTCTCAAAATTGTTACAAAGTATCTTATTTGCACCTGTTGGCTGTTCTGGGCTCTCTGCTAAAAGCCAATTAAGTGAGAAACTTTGTTTCTTTTCCTGGCTGTTCAGTGCAGAGAAAAGAGGGACTTTCCAGTACAAATGAGGGACTGTGGGTTGAGCTGTCAAAAGAGGGACTGTCCCTCCGAAAAAGGGACAGTTGGGAGGTATGATTTAGGTGTCAGAGAGGAAAAACATGTGATTTTTTTGTCACAAAACAAGGAAATGAAAATGTTTTGTCCCCTTACCATTCCTAATTTGCATATGCAAATTAGGGGTTAGATTCGGTTCGGTATTCAGCCAAATCTTTTGCAAAGGATTCGGGGGTTCGGCCGAATCCAAAATAGTGGATTAGTTGCATCCCTAGTTTATATAAACTATAGTAGTCTTTCTGAAGCAAACACACCAATTTTATCAGTGCAGCACAACAGTACATTAACATTTCATTACTTTAGGACATTTTCATTTGTTGTGTTACTGTTCCTTTAAAGCCTCCAGTGACAACTGCATGAAAAACAAACAGGTCTTACACAGAATGGGCAGCATTCCTCTCTAGTATTGGCATACTAGTACTGGAAAGTGTTACTGAGCTGTGTTGCTTTTTGAACCAAAATGATAATGTCTTTTTAAACCACAGGATGCCATTTATCACTGCATTGCTGTTCTCTTCTACCTAAGTGCTGCTGTGTTACAAGCTAATGCAACAATACAAACATGGAATGTTAGGAGGACATACCAGGAAAATATTGCAGCAACAGTAAGTTTTTGGCACTTTATTTTGATCAGAAAATTGCATTGACAACATCCACATGTTGATTTGCAGGTACAGCCATCCACATCTTGATTTTTTTCAATGACTACCAATGATAGTTCAGAGCAGCAGTCAAGGTGTGGCACACTATTGAGGCTGCACCCTGAACATTCATCCTATATATAGACTAATGGGTGGATAGTGGTTACATTATAATGTGTTCTATACAGAGCACCTGCATTTGCAACCTCCTAGTGCATCTGATGAGATGCAGTTATTCAGTGCAACTACAATCCACCTTCCATTCTCAGTACATGTGTGCTGCAAAGTGGCTAGAGAGTGGCCCAGACTTTAAGGGGCAAATTTACTTACCTCCGAATTTGCACCAGCGTTGCCTTCGCTGCACTTCGCCAGGCGTAGATTCTCCACTAATTTGAATAAGAGTCTGGAATATGAATAGGAGAGGCCTGAATAGAAAGAGGAGTAATAAAAAGTATCAATAACAGTAAATTTGTAGCCTTGCATGGCATTTGTTTTTAAGATGGGGTCAGTGACCCCATTTGAAAGCTGGAAAAAGTCAAAATAAGAATATAAGAAGGCAAATAATGCAAAAACTATAAAAATAAATAAATAAGAAACCCAATTGAAATGTTGCTTAGAATTAGCCATTCTATAACATACTACAAGTTAATTTAAAGGTGAACCACCCCTTTAAGAGCTTTATTATTGCTTATTTATTTTATTTTCTATATTCATGCTTTTAACTTGATGGAATTCTTGATGTAGGTCAAATTTTGAAATTGATTAGATGGTTCTCATGGCAATGGCAGGTCCAAAAAGCTAGGCATCCTGGTCTAATAGATCCAAGTGCATTTCTACCAATTTATAATTGGCTTTGCTCAAATACTCACTAACTCTAACATGTTTTTTATTATATTGCAGGTGTTCGCTTTTTTTGCAACCTTGTTATACTTAATCCATGCCATTTTCTCTGTGTTGAGATGGAAGAGAAGTGGATGAATCCCAATATTTTGTGAAGAACAAGTGATCAAAGAAATGTACATTTACGTTACGCAAATTTAGTTTTTTAAAATGATTCCAAGTGATATTTTGGTAAAGCAGTACTGATATTGTTATTTTTATTGTAAAGTAAATCTAAGTGGGGATATTTAAAGGGGCACATTTACTATGCTTGAGTGCAGGATTCGAATGAAAAAACTTCGAATTTTGAAGTATTTTTTTGGGTACTTCGACCATCGAATAGGCTACTACGACCTTCGACTTCAACTTCGATTTGAACTAAAAATCATTCGACTATTTGAACATTCGATAGTTGAAGTACTGTCTCTTTAAAAAATACTTTGACTACATACTCCGGCAGTTTAAACCTACCGATGTGCAATGTTAGCCTATGGGGACCTCCCCTAGCAGTTTTCTAACCTTTGTTTGATCAAAGAAAAATCCTTCGATCGATCGCTTAAAATCGAACGATTTTTACTTTGATCGATCGAAGGATTTGCGTTAAATCCTTCGAATTCGATATTCGAATTCGAAGGATTTAAATTCGAGGGTCGAATTTGAGGGTTTATTAACCCTCGATATTCGACCCTTGATAAATGTGCCCCATAGTGTTATATATTTGTATCCAGACTCAACTGTGTTGTTTCCATCATTCTTGTTGAAAATGGTTTTACATATAAAAGTTTCTAATATCTCAATAAATAAGTGTATAAATTATAAAGAAAAGAAGGAACTGAGACCCCTGTCATTACAGATGTGCTGATGGCTCATTCATGCCCAGATAAGATGCACCAGCAGATATGTTTTTAGGTCTCCATATAATAAACTGAGATCCAGTTGCAGGATAATCTATCCAACCTGCCTTTTGGGTGCACATAGATTCCTCAATGGGGAGCAGTAAGGCTGAAACCTGTCAAACTCGGTAACCTCATCCTTAGAAATGTATAGTCTCATATGAAGAGACAGGCATGCCATCTGAAATGTATATAAATGAGTTGCTAAATTCCATGACGAAAACAAACAACCTATTACATACCTTCCTACCATCTACACATGTTTGGGAAAGTTCAAAGTCGCAAGTGACTTTATTGCCAAAAAAAAGGAGTTTAATCTAAAAACGTGGTGGGCGGAGTCAAACAAAGGGACAATAATGGTATCATTACGCAGCTGTAGAACTGCAGGTTGGAGATCCCAGTCTGATAAAGTCAATCTTAGTGGGGACTATGGTAACAAATTAAATATGTCACAAAAGAAACATGTGTATGTTATTGTCTGTCTGTGGGGTCAGCTGCTACCTATATGGAATAATGTAAGCCCTATTTTAAAATATAAGGATATTATAAGTAAGTAAGGAATTCTATGCTTATATAAATCAGGGCTGGAACTAGGGGTAAGCAGAAGAGCACATGCCTAGGGTGCAGCGTTGTAGGGTTGCTAGAAACATACCTATTCTGTTGCCTACCCCTAGTTCTGGACCTTGTTCTCCAGTTGTCCTCTAAGCCCCCATAGACAATGTGATTAAGTGCGTTGTTTGCAGATGCTCATGTGCACTCTCTTCTGTATGTGAATGCTTACGCATGAGCACAGGGAGACGAACAACCAGCTGGGTTATCTAGGGCGCCTGGCACTGAAATAAATGCATGAGGCCAAAGGCGGAGTGCTTTTATACAGGTCATGGAACTCTGAGGTGACTACTAATATCCTCATATTTTACAACAAGGGTTACTTTATTATAATACACATGTTTCAGTGAGCCATGTGCCATCAAGCACTTATTATAACTGGTGACATCACTTATCACTGTTTATAAGGATATTATTTACAGGAAGGGTCAGACTGGGGGGCCTGGGGCCCACCAGGGGTTGTTTCTCAGGGGCCCCTCCGACCCCCCTTCCCATACCACAAAGCTTCCTTTGGGCCCCCAATGACTGCCCCTCCCCCATGCGTGTGCGTGTGTGTGTTCACGTGAGAACCTTTTTTCTTCTTCTTCTTTCCAGGAGGAGGAAGTTCTGGGTAAAGGTGACAGATGGTGGAAAACGGGGTCAGGCCAATGGGTTTTTTCCTGGTTTCCCCCCTGGCCCAGTCCAACACTGTTTACAGGAGTTCCATAACCATAATACAAAAGGCTGCTGGCCAAGTGCCTTTATGTAGCTCAACTCTGAAGTGACTTCTAATATCTTTATATTTTACAACAGTGGTGCTTATCTTTTATGATACACAAGTGATGTAATATCAGTAAATACTAGACATCACTAAGCACTAGGGTTGTCACCTATCCGGATTTCACCTGGACAGTTTAGTTTTTGGAAGAGCTGTTCGGGTGAAAAGTGCCTGTCCATATTTCCAAATAAGGAAATCTGTACAGGACATTCAAGTTAATGACATGCCTATCAGCCAATCACTGATCGACATGTCATCAGCCCCTCCTCCGCATCACAGGCACGCCCCTCAACATCACCGGCTCACCCCCCGATGTAACTGGCCCTACCCGCAACTTCTATCGCCCCGTCCCTTTTACAGGAACTAAAAAGGTGGCAACCCTACTAAGCTCCATTTAAATATTTTAATAATATAACAAGTGTAAGAATTGCGGCATAATGGAGATTTATAAACATATTTGTAAGAGCTTTGAGAGATGTGTGAATATCCTCTGTCAAACATATGAAATAAAGACAAAACTGAAATAACACAACACTCATTGACAATGTACTTTGTAGCCGTGGAAACACACCCATTGATTAAAAAGTATTTTGTGCAAAAAAAGCCACATAGCCACTAGCGCATTTCTCACATTTCAGCTTTTTTGTGATTTTTTTATTTATTTATTTATTTTTGTGAATTTTTCTGCAGTTTTATGAATTTAGTAAAGGCTTTTGATCCTAAGCAGGCAAAAGCAAACTAACTGAACGGTTATGTCCCATGTTGTCCCCTTTAAGTCACTGACTAACTAAGCAGGAAGTTGTGTTCTGGCTATTATTTTAGACATCCATTCACTCCAGCCTTTAAAGATGACATTTTTGGCTAACTATAGCAGAAATATTTCACACAGCCTATTTACCCAGTTTTCTTTTTACATTGAACTGTTCCTTTAAGGCAGCAACAATTGCGTCAGTCGCACCTTCACCTTGAGACCACAATTAAGCTGAAATTATGAGCATTCCACTCTAAATCGTGAAAAACATGGCAATGAGCATGAAATTGCCCTTTGCATGCTGCATTTGCAGGCGACTTCACATATTATACTTTTTTTTATATGTTTTTATGACTGCACACCTAGTAAGGAGTCATGTGGTTTTTCTGCTTCTAATTGGTGTGACCTTCACTAGTGAAGGTGAATGGAGAGGGCATGTGGGTAGGCCCAGTTACAATGTGCTATAAGAGAAGCTCTTTGTTTGGTGACATGGGATTATGGTGCTTAGCTCCTGCCAGGGTTTGTAGGCTGAATTTGTTTTTCGCATGTATTAAAGTAATTTGATTAGTCAGTCAGATTAATCCACCTAGAAAAACCTGTTCTGGAGCTAAAAGAATTTAGGTGCAAGAGTCTTGTGCTTGAGACGCTCAGGCTGATTGATTAACATTGCTGCAACTACAATAATGCCTCTTATTTGTTAAAAACATCCCTGCAGTTGCTGCAGACAAGCACTTATTATTACATTATTTGAACACATTATTAACCAAAGACACAAATATTTTACACCACTAGCAGACTTGTTTTTCCGGGGTCCTCTGCTTTTGTCTATTCAGTTTATAACATCTCTTTCCCCAATAGTAATGGAAATATCAGATTCTCCTATAAACAATGACAATAACTTGACTTTTTTCATGTATAACTTTATCAACAAAGCTGCTCTTGGCACAAGTCTCTAAAGGATTGAATGCCCCTATCAAGTTGGATCTATGACTTTTGGTTACTGAGATGATTAGCAAACAAGTGTTTCTTTGCCTGATCTTTGCCAAATCATGCTGATCGGATCATCTTGCTCCCAAGCAGATAATAATAAACACCTATGCTGGCCGGTTGGGAGAGGACCACATCAATGTGCTGACGAGGTTCCTTCTGCAAGGGATTTTTAGATATTTTGCCAAAAATCGTGGAAGCAGTTGAAGACAGTTCAGACTGGGTCTGAAGGGGTGGAATCAGCAACTTAAAAGCAACTTTAAGTTATCGTTTAGCATGTTATAGCATGGTCTTTTCAATTGGTCTTCAGTATTTATTTTTTATACTTTTTGAATGATTTGCCTTCTTCTTCTGACTCTTTCCAAATTTCAAATGGGGGTCACAGATTCCATCTAAAAAACAAATGCTCTGTAAGACTACACATGCATCGTTTTTGTTATATCTCTCTTAATATATTCCAGCCACTTACTCAAATCAATGCATGGTTGCTAGGCTTATTCAGACCCTAGCAACCAGACTGCTGAAGTTGCAAACTGGAAAGCTGCTGAATAAAAAGCTACATAACTCAAAAACCACAAATAAAAAATGAAAACAAATTGCAAATTGTCTAAGAATATCACTCTCTGCATTATACTAAGGGGCCGATTCACTTACTTCGAATGAAGGATTCGAAGTAAAAAACCTTTGAATTTCGAAGTGTTTTTTGGGCTACTTCGACCATCGAATGGGCAACTTCGACCTTCGACTACGACTTTGAATCGAAGGATTCGAACTAAAAATCGTTTGACTATTCGACCATTCGATAATCGAAGAACTTCGATATTCGAAGTCGAAGGATTTTAATTCCCAGTCAAATATCGAGGGTTAATTAACCCTCGATATTCGACCCTTAGTGAATCGGCCCCTAAAAGTTAACCCAAAGGTGAACAACCCCTTTATATCTGCCCTTGTATGGCCAAGCTAATGATCAGGGCACAAAACACAAACTTGGACTAGATGGGACCTTCATGTATTATTTGTAAAACAGTCCTTTTTAGCTCAAATTTCATCTAGGCACTATATATATTGTTTATCAGTACTTACGTGATGTGGGTGATGTAAGAAAAAAATTATATACCACGTGAACTGAAATTGCATAAAACAAATATATGCTGCCTGCTCCGTATAATGTAACGTGCACAGAAAAAGCAGAAGCTTTTAAATTGCTCTTTATGGAGGCAGATTTTTAAGATTTTAAGACACGCTTATTTAAAGGGATTTAAAAGATTTTAAGGACACACTAATTTAAAGGGATTTAAAAGATTTTAAAAACACGCTAATTTAAAGGGAATTGAAGCTGCATTTTCTCTGAAAATGTGTGCAGCAATCTGAGTACATGACCAGCAGCCCAGATCTCATCTTTATGTTTTTGCAGCTGCTCCAGACCTTCCACAGAGATCAGTGATCAGACAGTGGTGTACTATACACAAGAAGGTTCATCATGAAAGTAATTATCATGTTCCCATCAGATCACATACATATAAATGGTATCGGTGTGTGTTGGGTGCTCAGTGAGCATCTGTTAAAGCACTGCATTGGGTTTGGGGATGGCACCATATGCATCAATAGAGCAGCACAGTGAACGCTGAGTCCCATATGCAGGAGGCTTATTAATGGGGAGAATATTTATTATTCTCTTTAGAAACCTGTTGTAAAATCAACAACAGCACATCGGAATAAATGAGAATTTGTAAGCTTTTAACAAACCTTCAGAAAGAAATGTACAGGAGGTGGGTGTGTCTGCCTGAGCATGACTGCCTAAGAGAGTCACGACATTGTTCATTGCACTCATTTGCCTGATTGTATCATATCTGTATAAGAAACAATATTGTGTAAGTCACTTGTAAACAATAGAGGCAGCGCACTGATTCCATTCTTCCCTCAACCAACATGTCACGTGGGGTTATGATATCATTGGAAACTAGCAGGTTAACACTGAGTTTAATAAGCAGGAAGAGGTAGCAATAAAGCTGTGTAAGTATATTATAAAAATAGAAAAAAAAATCCTCCTCTATCTACTTAATCAGAACTCATGGGGTACAGATAATAAACCAGTTCCCAGTTGGACACCAGAAGAATTCTTGCAAAGTGTTTTCTCATCATTCCTGTTTCCAGTTTTCATTAGAGACATATAAAGAGGGCTTTAATAGCCTCATTTTTTTTCACCCATTATGCCCCTTCCCCGACATCAGTAAATCAGTAGAAGAGCAATAAACTGATATATCAGTGTATCTATTAATCTGCATTTCTGAAAAAAATGAAGCATTCACCTCTGTGTAGTTCCAATGGACCTTGAAAATTCAGGTGTTGAGTCCAAACTGCTTTTGGTTATTTTCAACTAGGCAGTAACCAAGGCAGCCAAACACGTGTAAAAACAAATAATAGCACTCCACCCCGACAAAATATTCTAACGTAACCTCAATTGTGTGTAATGAATACTATGAATGCTTCTTTTTTACTCTGTTCTCCACCTTCCGGATATATAGAATATTTAAACTCTGCCTATTTCTTTTTTTTAGTCTAATTATATCTTTGACCTTTGGATCCATTTTGTCATTTTTTTCACAATAAATGCATTGTACGGAATGTGAGATGAGAATATTCCATTCCATAACCATTATCTACATTTCCCCAAGGTTTCCAAGAGGAATCCTTTCTTTAATACTATTGAAGAGGTGGCTCTGACATGATGAATAAAGTGGCATTTATGAAAGGTTCTATACGTACGGGATCCGTTATTCGGAAAGCCCTTATCCAGAAAGCGCAGAATTACGGAAAGGCTGTCTCCCATAGACTCCATTTTCAGCAAAATTTTCACATTTTTAAAAATGATTTATTTTTTTCTCTGTATTTATAAAACAGTACCTTGTACTTTATCTCAACTAAGATATAACTGATCCTTATTGAGGGAAGATGATTCGTATTGTGGTTATTTTGGGGATTTACTTAGCTCGAGTGAAGGAATAGAAGAAAAAATACTTCTAATTTTGAATGGTCGAATATGGCTACTTCAACCATCGAATAGGCTACTTCGACCTTCGACTACGACTTCGAAACGAACGATTCGAACTAAAAATCGTTCGACTATTCGATGGTCGAAGTACTGTCTCTTTAAAAAATACTTCGACCCCCTACTTTGGCAAATAAAACCTACCGAGGCCAATGTTAGCCTATGAGGTAGGAATTGCGGTAAATCCTTCGACTCGTATGATTCTTCGAAGTCGATGGATTTACATTCGGCAGTCGAATATCAAGGCTAAATTGACCCTCGATATTCAACCCTTTGTAAATCTGCCCCTTTATGTTTAAATGATTTTTAGTAGGTTTAAGGTAAAGTGATCCAAATTATGGAAAGATCCTTCATCTGGAAAACCCCAGGTACTGAGCATTCTCGATTACAGGTCTCATACCTGGTCTAGGTATGTTACTCTTGCATACGCCTTTTCTGAGTGGCAACCTCCTAAAAAACATAAAAGTATGTGAAGGAATCAGCAATGTCTAAATAACATTTGTTCTAGGGAAAGGATTCCCACTTAGCATCAGCACCCAGTCACCCATCCCAATGCCAGCATTAATTCCTAGTATTCCTGGAGTGTAGGCTCCAACCACAAGAAACCTCAGGTTTGACAATACTTAATCTAAAACCATTTGATCTGGAAAGATGTATTCACTGACTGTATTTCATGCTATTAACAGTAATGCTTATTCTTTAATGCTGCAGCCCAAACTTTTATTAGAAAATGGCACCTGTTTTTGTATCTTTTAACATAGTTTGGACCTTTGTAGAAACTTTTTACCCCTTTTACCCCATTATTTAGTTCATAAATCCCTTGATTGCATTTTGTTCATGTAACATGATTAGTAAAAAATAAACTCAATCTTATTGTTCTGAACATTTAATCACTATCATTTTTTCTCTCTCGTATACCTTGATTACAAGGATTACCATCCAGCAAGCTTCCATGTTCCCCAGTATTTCCCCATTGATGCCTGATATCCAATCAGCAGTGAGAGATGATCACATACCCTGTCCCCTTATAGAGGAGTACAGCAAAGGAATTCCAATGGCACACAGGACTATGAGAAATCTTCAAAAATTTATTTCGATGCACTCCACTTTGAAATACATTTTTGAAGATTTCTCATAGTCCTGTGTGCCGTTGGAATTCCTTTGCTGTACTCTGTTGTGGGGCTTGCCGAACCTCTGCCAGTGAGCACCAGGCATATTGTTGTCATCTATTGGGTGTGCGGGATCCTGCTTTGTTCCTACCCTTATAGAGGAGCACTTGTCGGAGAAGTAATACTGAACCCAGGATGGCCACTTGTTTTCTAGAACAAATGCGTTCACAGTTCATGGATTCATGTAAACACTTATTTCTCCTGTATAGACACTTTCTGCTCCAACGACATGAGCTAGTAATGCTAACCAGCCACCAGACAAGCACATTGAGAAGTGAAGGTCACTAGAGGTAGAATCAAGAGTTAAGTGCCAAGTGCCCAATCACTTGGGCTGCAGTTTGCTGGGGGGTGGGGATTATTTTATTTTTTGCTTAGAATAATTTCTGTCACCCATACTTTTAGTTTGATCATTTCAGCTAGTGAAGTGCATAAGAGGCCACCCAAACCGAAGCCCCTCTGGCATTGGTTGGTTTTTCAGTATTGTACTTTAACTCATGGAGACACAGTTGGCTCTTTCTGGCATCACTCACAAGGCAGGCAGGAGGGATAACAGGTGCCAAAATACCTTGCCCCTAATCTGTAGTAAGAGCAGGTGTGATTAAATGTGAAGTATCAAAAGCGATCCTACTTTCAGAACCTCATTTGAGGGTCCAAGGTGACAGCACAGCCAGATAATTCTTTATCTATTTGCATCTGCCTAGGAACCTATGAAGAAAACCATGTCAGAGCCAGCAAGAGAGCCGATTTACAAAACCACCACTTCTTTCGAGTTGTTTTTTTGATGCCAAAAACCTGAAAGAATGCAACAAAACTGCGATGATTTTGAATACGAAATTACTCCAGCTAAAACCGTCTAAATCATGTAGATGGCAGATGTCCCTTTTACAACTGGAAGATCTTTCTTTGCTTTGTGGTTTTTTAGGTTTTTGGGTGAGTTGATGTTGGCTTTTCTGAATCAATATGAAAAACTCATAGTTATCGTTTACAAAGTGGTTTTCATGACTTTTTCCCATTCACACTGGATATTTTGATAACTGACATTTGTTTATTTGTGGTTTCAAAAGCTCTAATACCAATTGTTCACTTTCAGAGATTTAACAAAACCTGTTTGCTCAGGCAACACGTGGAGGCCAGCAAGGGTCCTTAAATGTCTTGTCCAACACCTGGTTGATCAACAAGTACCAGAAGTATTTCCCAACAGTACCAGTGGATCAGGAAGCAAAGAAGCAAATATGGTCAGTGGGGGCAAATTGTTTGGTTGAGTGCTCTGTGACATGGAACATAGTCACCAAAGGAAAAACAATGTAAGTAGGAAACCTTATCTACTTTGGCTTCCCACGCCTAAATCTTGCTCAACTATAAAACCGTGCAATTCTTTCTGTATGTTACATAAGACCAGGATGAATAATGTTGTGTGCTATTGGAGATGCCTTTCCTTCAAGCCTGGATTTGTGGAAAGGCCACCAAGGCCCGGGCCTAAGGTGGCAGTATTTTAGGGGGTGGCATGCTGCCCAACCACACCCACATTGATTCAGTAACACTGGGAATGAGCAGGAGAACAAGTTGTTTTTTAAATTTCCCATGCACCAATCCCCATTGCTCTGGTCCCGATGATGAAAATTTGTGCGAATAAAAAGGAAGGGATGGGGCAACGAACATCAGCGTGCCTAGTGGTGCCCGCAATGTAAATCCGGCCCTGCATTCCTTGGCCAATTGTTCTGTGTCTGTAATTAAATCAAGCTTGGGGTTCCTATTTTGAGGCCTTGGCAGAAGATTTTTGAAAGGCTTAGGTACTTTAAATCCATGGCATTCTTGTTGATGCATTGACCTTTTGCCTGGGCACTACTTTAATATATGGCTACTTTATGTTTTTATATTGTCTATGTTACATTGTTATTACAATATATTAAGATATATTATATCTTATATCATCTCAGTTATTTTTATCCCGGTAGCAAAACGTTCTGTCTATTTCCTGGGGTTTATATATTTACAAGTTACTGAGTTCTGCACCTGTGTGCTTCTGCTGTATCTAGATGCCACGCCTTGTCCCCCTCCCTCCTTCACTTTAGCACTTGTTACAGTACATGATACTATTAGAGGAAAGGTGCTGGATAACGGCAGCTAGCTTGATTATTTATCACTCTGTCTGTGTATCTACCTCACTACCTATCTGTGCTTCAACATATACGACCAACGGATATTTCAATTTGTAAGCCTTTTAAAATTTCTTAATAAGTAGAGAAAAGATATGAATGATGACCATATAAATATAAAAGGCAGCAATCAATAACCGTGGAGGTGTGTGGTTACCAAGTGGAGAAACAAGGAAAAGGTGCAACAGAGATATGGAGAGATGAAGTTGGGGGAGAGAAGGAGAAACAGCTGATAAGTGAGAAGGAAGGTGAAGAATAAAGGAAAGAAAAAGGATATACAAAATATTACAGTACAGGTTATCAATATTTTTTCAGCATTGTTTGTTAAGTCCCTCAAGGTGTTTAGTTGCTTAGTTTACCTTAACATGATCTTTTTAGAATAAAGGCAATGGGCTATTGGATAATCATCAACTGATTGTTGGTATGTGCTCACCTTCCTTAGGAATCTGAGCTCATGTTACAAACTGAGGAGGAGCCAACATGAACTTTAAGTCAACATCAACTTTACAAAAAAGGTCTTTCAGCAAGGGACACATCAGAAACTCTAGGATTTGGGCGGAAGATCAGAACCTGTGCTTTTCCTCAGCCATTGGGGAAGAAGAGGCAATAGATTGATATATCTAAATCCCCACATTTGCAGCAATTAACATGGCAGCTACGACCACTAATGCCCCAGTATATGAAGACACATCTTCCATACCATCGGGTTTCAGAGTTTTGGCAACAATTCCTGATGTGCTGATGATACCAGATTTAGTAAGTACCTGCATTTGTTGTGCTGATGTTTTATACTACAGATTATTTAAGAAAATGCAGCTGATTCAGTGAACTATTTGATGTATGATATTAAAGAGGAGCTGGACTCATGCCTTGACAGTAACATTATGGAATAAATGTATAGTTCTTGCTGACCTCCTATATTTCCTTTGAATACTTTGCATGTAATATTCTGCTAGAGGCAGATCAATACTTTGTCATAAGAACCACAACAGCAGATTTAATATAAGATCACTAGGTCACTATGTATTGGTTCCAGTAGATAATAAGTAACATTAACTGACACATGCAGAGGCCCAATGCTAACAGATTTGAAGAAAATGCTGCTTTCAAAAATGCTGCTTTTTTACCAATAACTTTATGTTTACTGATAATGTATATTTTGGAGGGCTGCTAAGAAGTATATTTTCGTCTGTTAGGCATTTTTTTTTTATCTTGGGGTTGATTTGGCCTTTAAGGAAACATAAAGGGAGTAATTAATGGGAGGACCACGGTATTTACCTTTCAATTATAGTTAAGTCATCTAACCTCTATGTGGCCTATATTTTATTGACTCTTAGTGCTGATCCCCTTTGCTAGATACATCAACTTAATCACTGTAGTGGGCTTATCTATAAGCATTAACCAGGATTGCATGGTTGGTGCAGCTCTGATCAACCAGTGCAATAACACATTTTTTTAGTAGAAGCAAACCAAATAGACCAGAATGCTAAATAGTTGGACAACACCAAAGTAAATAAAGGAAATTTGTTCCTCTTGTCCCACAACTCCCATGCTGGTCCCAAAGAGCCCTCCCCATCCTATGTAATTTGACTGGACTTAAATACAGATGGTGGGTGTACAGCAACATCAGAATAAAGCTTTTTCCCAACTCTCCAGAGCCAGAAGCTGCATTAAAATGGAAAGATATTCTTCACTGAAAATCATATCTGATCTCTGTAACTTCAGCATCATGTTCTTTATTCTTGGAGTTATAATTAATAAGCTAATTTTCTCCAGAACTGAACATGTCTGCCCTTTATCCCCATGTTGGATTCCAGTGTAACATAATGAAGCCAGAATGGACAATAATGTCTAGGTTTAAGATAACAGCAAAATATAGGGCTGGCAATCAGCATTGCATTGGTGAATTCTTTTGCACCTGAGCATTTTGTAATTATATTTTTCATTAACTCCTTTAGAGAATTATGGGGCACATGGGGTGGGAGGGGGGTTAAGATTCTGTTTAAAGCAACACAGCACAATTAAACTCTGTAACAATAACCAAAGCTATGCATAAGGGTCCTTCTATCAGAATTCTGGTTGCTCCATTTACACCTGAAACTTTCATCATATCATCATCATAAAGATCATGCAACACATAAACATTGCTACATCTACAGTATCTCAATCTTACAGTTACACACCAGTGAGATTACCGAGGTAGGACCAGACCCTCACTAGAGAATTTTCTTGCTTCTGAAATAAAGTTTGGAGAGGTAGGGCCGGGATCCCCAACCTTTAAAAAAAGTTGAAGAGCAACAGAAGCATGAAAAGTGCCAATTATTGAATTTGATTGACTATTGGTAGCTCCTATATGGACTGGTTCTTATGCAACAAAACTTGCCTCCAAGCCTGGAATTCAAAAACAAGCACCTGCTTTGAGGCCACTGGTAGCAGCATCCAAGGGGTTAATGAGCAACATGTTGCCCATGAGCCATTGGTTGGCAATCACTGAGCTGGAATGGAAAAGAAACAGTTTTAGACCTTTCAATTGGAAGCTTCCTAAGGGCTCTTACAGTGCTCTTTAGCTGCACTCCCCTGTGTTCCGGTTTTATGCGCTCAGCCATGATGCAGGAATAGATGCACTGAATCCTTTTTAATGGGGTTGTACTCACACAGACGCATGTAAGCATTGAACGCAGGTTGGGACGCAGCATGTTGCATTTTTTCTGTGTTCGGCGCTTACATGCGTCTGTGCCCCATTAGAAAAAATTCAGTGCGTCTACTCCTGCGCTCCCCTGCGGCTGAACGCATGAAATCGCAACACAGGGGAGCGCAGCTAAAAATGCTCGTCTGTAAGAGCCATTATGAGTCTAGCTTTTCTCCCCACACCTGCCATCCCTCCCATGAGAAGGCTATTTCTGTACATGACATGCTACACTGGTGATTCAATGTAGGGCACCTGTTACCAACAATGAGCCTTTTTGGAAAAACCTGTTTTACATTCTGACTTAATCTGGGGAACACCCATGCGCATATAAATATATGTACACACTTTTTAACTATAACAAATAAGGAAGTCTCTTTATTTCTGCCTTAAAATATTCTGGTGCCAATGTTTTACCATCCGAGATCTTTTTATGAGCTGGTTAAATCTTTTTTACTAGTTAACAATCTATTCCATGTGTTTGAACATTTAGTTCCAATGCAGAAAACGATAGTTTGAAACCATTCTCCCTGCATCTAATTTGCCTTGGGGAACCAGAAAGCTGAAAGATGAAATGTTACGGTATATATAAATGGATGTTGTATGTATTGATGTTATACATTGTTATGTATTAATAAAAGCTGTGGCCATGATCATTCCAAATAATGATATTTGTCACTGGTTATTGCGAGTCAGAGGAGTGAGTGTAGGCAGATGCATGGGTCATGTGTTTGAACATTTAGCTCCAATGCAGAAAACAATAGTTTGAAACCATTCTCCCTGCATCTAATTTGCCTTGGGAAACCAGAAAGCTGATAGTATTCAGCACTGCTGCCATGATGCACTGAGCACTAACATTCTACAGAGCAGAATGGCTTGTGAAGGAACAAAGAAGTCGAAAATATAGCAACTTATAAAAGGGCTTTTACACTTACTTGCAAATTTACTAAAGGGCGAAGTAACGTTAGCGAAAATTTGGCTGCGTGACGTCATTTCGGTACTTCGATTTACTAACGGGCGTTGGCATAACTTCGCAAGCGAACCAGATAGACTCTAGCACTACTTCGCACTCTTACACCAGGTGAAGTTTTGCTCTGGCGAAAGAGCGTTACTTCGCAAATTCACTAAGATGCGCATTTTCTGAATGTTACCTGTTCCGCCAGACTTGCCTTCACCGGCTCAGACAGGCAAAGTGCAATGAAATGTATAGGGCTTCTTCGATTTTTAGTTGAAACATTTTCTAAGTCCTAAAAAACGCTGGAGTCTTAGTTTTTTCAGGGTGATAGGCTGCAAAAGTCTGTAAATTTTTTTTGGGGTACCCGGGCTCCCCCCCTACATTTCCTAACATATGGCACATAAACTATACACTGGGCTCATGTGTAGGGCAATATAACAACACTATTTAATTTAATAAGGTTTCCCGGGCTTGTGTAGTGTAATGTATTTGCTGCAACATATACGTCCATTGAACTTTAACTTCCCGCTGTATGTAAATTAGCCAATGCTAGCGCAACTTCGCTTTGCTTGGTGCAGTAACGATATCGCGATTTTAGTGACTTAGCTTTGTCCTGGCGAAGCTACGCCTGGCGAAGTGTTGTGATGTGAGCGAAGCCGTCGCTGGCGAATTTATGGAGGTTAGTGAATTTGCCCCTTAGATGTTTGAACCCATCTCATTTTTGTACTAGTCAGTTGTCACTATATCATTTTTCAAACCCCTTAAAAAAGGACTTTGTTCTTATATGCCAAGAGATTCACACAGATGATGCATGTCTGCTGTATTCAGTAGCATATATACGGATTTATATGGAATGCTTTGAGATTCATGTCAGTTATTTGTAATAGTATTACTTAATATAACAGCTTTAAACATTGCTCATTTCCCGAGTGTTTATTTCTTCTTCTCGGGTGTGCTTTGGAATTTTTATTACTGTTTTATGATCACCATAATCCCTCTCAGCTAATTTACTTCTTCATTCTACGTTCACATCCCATAATCCCTTAGGATCCCGCTTACTTTTGAGAACACCCATGCACATATAAATATATGTACATACTTTTTAACTATAACAAAAAAGGAAGCCCCTTTATTTCTGCCTTAAAATATTCTGGTGCCAATGTTTTACAATCAGAGATCTTTTTATGAGCGGTACTTCTTGTTAAAAGATACCAATCTTTTTTTACTAGTTAATCTATTTCATGTGTTTGAACATTTAGCTCCAATGCAGAAAACAATAGTTTGAAACCATTCTCCCTGCATCTAATTTGCCTTGGGAAACCAGAAAGCTGATAGTATTCAGCACTGCTGCCATGATGCACTGAGCACTAACATTCTACAGAGCAGAATGGCTTGTGAAGGAACAAAGAAGTCAAAAATATAGCAACTTATAAAAGGGCTTTTACACTTACTTGCAAATTTACTAAAGGGCGAATTGACTAACGTTAAGGAAAATTTGGCAGCGTGACGTCATTTCGGTACATCGCCAATTTACTAACGGGCGCTGGCGTAACTTCAATAGCGAAGCAGATAGACTCTAGCACTACTTCACTCTCTTATGACAGGTGAAGTTTTGCTCTGGCGAAAGAGTGTTACTTCGCAAATTGACTAAGATGCGCATTTTCTGAATGTTACCTGTTCCGCCAGACTTGCCTTCACCGGCTCAGACAGGCAAAGTGCAATGAAATGTATAGGGCTTCTTCGATTTTTAGTTGAAACATTTTCTAAGTCCTAAAAAACGCTGGTGTCTTAGTTTTTTCAGGGTGATAGGCTGCAAAAGTCTGTAAATTTTTTTTGGGGTACCCGGGCTCCCCCCCTACATTTCCTAACATATGGCACATAAACTATACACTGGGCTCATGTGTAGGGCATTATAACAACTCTATTTTATTTTATTAAGGTTTCCCGGGCTTGTGTAGTGTAATGTATTTGCTGCAACATATACGTCCATTCAACTTTAACTTCCCGCCGTATGTAAATTAGCTAACGCTAGCGCAACTTCGATTTGCTTGGTGCAGTAACGATATCGCGATTTTAGTGACTTAGCTTTGTCCTGGGGAAGCTATGCCTGGCGAAGTGTTGTGATGTGAGCGAAGCCGTCGCTGGCGAATTTATGGAGGTTAGTGAATTTGACCCTTAGATGTTTGAACCCATCTCATTTTTGTACTAGTCAGTTGTCACAATATCATTTTTCAAACCCCTTAAAAAAGGACTTTGTTCTTATATGCCAAAGGATTCACACAGATGATGCATGTCTGCTGTATTCAGTAGCATATATACGGATTTAAATGGAATGCTTTTAGATCTGTGTCACTGTTTTATTTGTAATAGTATTACTTAATATAACAGCTTAAAACATTGCTCATTTCCCGAGTGTTTATTTCTTCCTCTTGGGTGTGCTTTGGAATTTTCATTACTGTTTTATGATCACCATAATCCCTCTCAGCTAATTTACGTAAATTCTATGTTCACATCCCATAATCCCTTAGGATCCCGCTTCCTTTTGAGAAATTAAACAGTCTGTTTAGTCAGTTGATGAAGGTGAAGTGGAGGTGGAGAAAGGCTAAAGATAGTCAAAAGGCAGACTTAATTCTTCTCCTACATTCTCCTCCTTCCATTAGAGCAGCTTGCATAGGGGACACCCATGTGCCACTCCACCTGTATGGAGAACTGCCAGTGCAGGAAAGGAAGTGCTGAATACAGAAAGTGCAACAATCTGGGAGTACAAAGAGTAGGGACAACTCCTGGTGTGAAAGTACAATACTATGTGTGCCTTGCCTTCTTTTCATAATTAGTTAATTATGCCGACTAGCTCTACGTTACTCATCTTGGGGTTATCTAAAATATTGAGATTACCACAGTGCAGTGTTATTTTAAAAAGCTGGTCTATGTCTATGGTTGTTGGACTGGAGCTCCCATCAAGCTTTAACCCAACATTATAGACTGGAATTTTAATCCAGTAAAATTTGGGTTGAAACATTCTGCTATAAAATCTTTAAAGGGGTTTAAGTTTACCTTTAAGTTAACAGTGTGTAATAGAATGGTTAATTCCAAACAACTTTGCAATTGGTCTTCATTATTTTTTATATTTAGTTTTTGAATCATTTGCCTTCTTCTGACGCTTTTCAGTTTTCTGACCCCATCTAAATACAAATGCGTTATAAGACTACAAATTTAGTGTAATTGCTACTTTTTGTTACTCATCTTTCTATTCATGCCCTCTCCAAAATCCGAATCTAGTCTTTTATGGTTGCTAGAGTAATTTTGACTAGGGATGTACCAAATCTAGGTTTCGGTTCAGGATTCGGGCAGGATTCAGCCTTTTCAGCAAGATTTGGATTCGGCCAAATCCTTGTGCCTGACCGAAACTGAAGCTGAATCCTATTTTGGATATGTAAATCAGGGAGGAAAATCACATGACTTTTCATCACAAAATAAGAAAGTAAAAAAAAATATTCAACACTTTTTCCTTTCCCATCCCTAATTTGCATATGCAACTTAGGATTCGGATTTGGTTCGGTATTCAGCCAAATCTTTCACAAAAGATTCGGCTGACTACCAAATAGTGGATTCGGTGCATCCCTAATTTTGACACTAGCAACCGGATTTCTGAGCTGTTGAATCAAAAAATAAAAAAACTCAATGTTATGCACCCCAAGTGATTGTATTTACTTACCTACAACCCCGGGCCGGTGCTCCTATCAGCAGAAAACTGCATGGGCCGGGGTTCTTCCAGAAAGCACCGCTTCTCTTTCGGCTTCTTCTTTCTTCAAACTTCCTGGGGCAGACACATGCACAGTAGAACGAAATAGCTGACTTTTTAGTTAAAGTTTGGCTATTCATTCTACTGCGCATACACAGCCATGCGAAGAAAGAGGATCGCTCTGTGGTGCTCGTTGGTATAACCCCAGGCCGGTGCAGTTTTCTGCTGATAGGAGCACTGGCTCGGGGTTTCAGGTAAGTCAATACAATCACAGAGCCAGGCCAACCCGGCCAGGCATCCTAGGCAGCCTGGCGGGCCAAGGCTCCGGCTCTGTGCGCGCTCGACTCCAGTGCGAATGCGCGAAATGTGTGTGTGCATGCGCAGAAGCGCATTTACGCAGAAGATGCCAGTGCCAGTTGAGGAGAGACGGGACCGGACACGGGGTAGGCGACAGAGCAGGTACATGCCTGGCTCCCCCTCAGCTTTGCGCCCTAGGCACGTGCCTACTCTGTCTACCCCTAGTTCCGGCCCTGTACAATCACTTGGGATGCCTAACATTTGGCACTTCCAAGTGCATGAAGATTTTCCTTCTCCTTTAAAGCAACACTATTAGGTAAAAATTTGCCCCAGCTCTCCAAGGTCAATGAAAGTGACATCTGGCTCCCTATTACCAGACATGAATCTCTGAGACGGCAGCAGTGGGTTGTGTGTGTGTTTAATGCAACTAGAGACACGTTTGTTTTAACCTGTCATCCCTCTATAAAAGAAAACTACAAAAATATTGCTTGTAATTCCAACAAAATAAGAAGATAAATAAGAACATACAAAGAAACACTCAGAGAGCATTGTTCCCTTTCATTGTATTTAGCCTGGGTGTGTTTCCTCTTCACCATGTTGCATTTTACTGCTGGTATCATTACAAAGCTGAAGTGGAATGACAGGTTCTGCTCCAGCTATAATCTCAGAAATATCGCCTATTTACCTAGGGACATACTGACATGTGAGCATATCATTTGAAATAGCATGTGTGAAAACATAAAGTTTCATATATAGCAGAACAAAAGGTAAAGTATTTACATTTTGCAATTGGTTTTCATTATTTATTATTTGTGGTTTTTGCGTCATTTAGCTTTTTTTATTCAGCAGCTCTCTAGTTTGCAGTTTCAGCAATCTGGCTGCTAGTGTCCAAATTACCCTAGCAACCATGCATGGATTTGAATAAGACTGGACTGGAATATGAATAGGAGAGGACCTGAATAGAAAGATGACTAATAGAATGTAGCACTAATATGAAATGTGTAGCCTTACAGAGCATTTTATTTTAGATGGGGTCAGTGACCCCTATTTAAAAGCTGGAAACATTGCTTAGAATCGACCATTCTATAACATACTCAATGTTAACTTAAAGGTGACCCACCCCTTTAAATGATACACTAGTTTGCTTCATGGGTATAATGACCCCCAGCAGCATTAATTCAGTAAGGGAATCCAGTGTTGTGCAAGGAATTCTTTTTTATGTTTCTCAAGGCATGACGGCATGTCTAAAAGTTATATCGGGATCTACCAGTAGGCACTCCTGCTTTAAAGGAGAACTAACCCCTAAAAATGCCATATTTTATATACTGAACTTATTAGAACTTATTAGAACTTATTTCTCCAGCCTAAAGTTTCAGCTTGTCAATAGCAGCAATGATCCAGGACTTCAAACTTGTCACAGGGGGTCACCATCTTGGAAAGTGTCTGTGACACTCACATGCTCAGTGGGATCTGAGCAGCTGTTGAGAAGCTAAGCTTAGGGGTCGTCGCAAATTATCCAGCAGAAAATGTAATATAAGCTGATGCTACAGGGCTAATTATTAAATTCTGATGCTAGTTGCACTGGTTTCTGTGCTGCCATGTAATAATTATCTGTACTAATTACTAATCATCCTTATATTGTGACATTTCTATTCTACGTGTACTGTATATTGTGAGTGGGTCCCTAAACTCAGTAAGTGACAGCAGCACAGAGCATGTGCAGTGAATCAGCAGAAAAGAAGATGGGGAGCTACTGGGGCATCTTTGGAGACACAGATCTTTACTGCTAAAGGCTGTGGTTGCCTTGGGCTGGTACAGAAGCCCAAAAACATAATGTACAAGATTTCTAGCTACTTCTTCAGTTAAGCTTTAGTTCTCCTTTAACCCCTTCTGTTGTATCAGGGCAAAACAGTGTTGTGCATTTCTCTGTTTTGCCTTCAAACAATGTTTAAGTTTTCAAAATAAACAAGCCAATTATTTAACAAAACATCAACACGGACATTGATACAAATCCATATTAAAGGAAGCCATATGACTATGAAAATAGTACAGTTTACAATGTAAACAAATAAATGAGAACTCAAAGCTTATCTCTTTTCTTTCATTGCTCTGCTAACTGGGATGTAAGGATTGTTTTTAAAGAACATACAGGCAAACATCTGACAAAGGTTCATGGCATTGTCAAGTCACACCTATACTCTAAAGGCAGTGGTGCCCAACTGAGTATTAAATGTCTGACCTACAAGTGCAGGTGACTACAATACAAATTAACAATGGGCAACTAACATTTTCTGGCTCAACTCCCTGCCCAGC